>OY856395.1:11905000-12505000 GCA_963693495.1 Malacosoma neustria | reverse complement strand
GGTACCACCAATATTTTCCGCTGACCGTCCTTTAAGTTAATTAAGATATTACATCATTGGTAAACTAATTTCTCGGGTAAGGGCTCACAATGAGTCCAGTGATTGATCGTCGGCCCGCAATATGGCCGAGCCAGTTTTTGCAGGGACTCAGGACTAGGTGGCCACAGTTTATCAATATAACAGTAATGTAATAGTAGACAAATCTGTTTCAAACTGTCCGCGTCCCGAAAGTACTAGTTAGTTATGAACTAAAGTTCTGAGGAACTGTTTAGAATGGTGCCTTCTTCGTCTTTCTACCACCGCACTGCCCGCCATTGGCCGAGTGTCCATCCCCATTTCCTGAAGCCTCTTTTCTTGTACGAAACGGTTCTCAAGAACGCTCATGTTGCGTACTCTCCGAATTTGGAATGAGCTTCCGACAGAGGTTTTCTATCACAGTGCGATATGGAGATTTTCTAAAAGGGTGTTATAACATTTCTTAGATGTCCGCAGGGCGTTGTTCTTCTGGTGTTGAAAACCTCCATAAGCGCGCTGACCACCTGCTTTAGGGTGGGCCATTTGCCTGTCTGTTGAACTCCAGCTATAAAAAAATAGCCACAAGAAAATGTATGTGGTTAATATTTGGTTATTACACAGGTGGCTGTCGCCAGTATCTTTCATCCTCAAAAGGATAACAATTTATCTTCATTGATGTCTTTAAATTCGCTTTTATGACTCCCTAGGTAGCTCTCTGATTGCAGCCCCATTCGCAATTTTGCATGGGCTCTCACATAATGTTACAGATATATGTATAAGATCATCATTGGCATCGCAGCATTAAACTTCTGTATTAAGTTTAATTCTGTGTAGCTGGCCTCACAGATCGGCCTACATTATGTTTTGCGTGATTAGGGCTCAAGGGAAACCATCCACTTCATATACCGGCGGTTAATAACACAATTTCTTCTCTGTCACTTTATTAAGAGCGTGTTTAGAGTTTCTTGTTGACTCTGAGGGAGGTTGACGTTTTCGCAGTGATTGATTATACATTAACCGCGCCACGATAAACGTAGCGTAGGACGCCCTCCAGTCCGGTGGACTGACCTGCGCAAGAATGCCGGTCAAAGCAGGGTTGGAAAAGCACAAGACCGGGATGTGTGGCGCAAACTTGGGAAGACCTACGACCAGCAGTGGACAAATAATAAAATGTAAACCAGAATTGATTATAATAATTCGATATTATTCGAATCCATTGATTTGAATAATAAGACATTAAATGCATAATCTAGGCTTCGATGGGCCGATTTCAAATGATAAAATACAATTATCATCAGATATATTACTAGATTTTTTTATTGCTGTAGGACAGCAAACAGACTGACGGCCTGCTTAGAATTTAGCAGTTATCATCGCCTATGGATGTTCCGCTGTCCCATAAGGTTACAGGAACTTATTATGGCGGCATACTTAAGACCAAAGGTGGCCGCCATTCAGACGGGCTTGAGGCCCTACCACGTAGCTAGGGTGGGTTGTTTTGTCGCCCTTTTAAGACAGGCCGACCCCGGCCGCAGAAGTTAGTATTTTTTCTCCGCCCCTCATCATCATCATCCTAGCGTTAGTCCCGGTTGCCACCCAAACTTTCGTTTCGGTGCCCGGGGTCCGCTTTCCGACTTTTTCTACTCCACTTCGCGCGATCTTCAGCATCCCTGGTAGTGAGCCCATTGGCACGCATATCACCCTTTACAACGTCAAGCCAGCACTTTTTAGGTCTACCCCTCCTGCCGGGGCCCGGCGGAGGCGGCATGGCCAGACATTTGTTTCCCACGTAAGTGTCCGGTTGCCGTAAAACATGGCCATACCAACGGAGCCGACACTCCTGCAATTTATCTGCAATGTCACGGACATGAAGACTACCGCGAATGCGGGAGTTCCTAACGCGGTCCTTCCGCGTCACTCCACACATCCACCGCAGCATATTCATCTCCGTGACACGCAGTTCTTGCTTGTGTCGCTCTAACACCGGCCACGCTTCACAGCCGTATAAAAGGACAGGCCTAATGATGGTCTTATAGACCTGTCCCTTCAACATTACCGGCATCTTGGGGTCACAAATGACACCAGTTACCTCACGCCATTTGGCCCACGCGGCAGCAATGCGTGCCTTGACGTCGCAATCGATGTCACCAGACGCATGAAACACAGATCCCAGGTATTTCACATGGTCCGTGCGCTCGACCGTGTTGCCGTCTATGCGTACGGGTGTGGGATCTGTGGAGTTACAGGCCAAGTACTCGGTCTTCGCCACATTAATCTTCACACCACCGTTCTCAAGCGACTCCTTCCACGCCTTCACGCGTTGCACCAGCTTACCCCTGTCCGAATCTGCCAGCGCAATATCATCAGCATACATGAGCAACCACGGGGGCTGCTCATGTGAGTTTCTGATGCTGTCTGACAATACGTCTAATACCACGCTAAACAGAAACGGACTAAGGACGGATCCTTGGTGCACCCCGACGGTGATGGGGAAAGGTTTTTCTCCGCCCCTGCACCCATAAAATAATACTACAAAGATAATAGATACTACCAAAACTGAAATTTTATTACAAAGTTAATTCGCTGAGTTATCACCAAGGCTTTCAAAAACCGAAGCGATCTACTTTAATTATTATTAATGTTGAATTTAAGAGGACACCGTATTTTATTTGCATAACCACGCCTCATACTTTTAGTAGAGCACCATCGAGTACTCTAATTAATTACATAAATACTCTGATAGGCTAGATATTTTAAGACTAAAACAAAAAATCTTCGTTTTAGTATTATGTATTCTTTATTTTAGTGATCATTAAGTGATAAAAGGTTCTTTCCATTACAAATAAAAGAAAAACATACCGAATCACGTCTTGAGAACATACTACATTTCACTAAAGTCCTAATAAAATAAGAAAAATACAGAAGTATAAACAATTTATATACTCAACGTTTTAGACCTACACTGGCCAAAGGCTGAGCTGATCGTATCGATTAAGATTAAATCAAATGAGAATAACAAAATAATCAAAGTATACATTTGGCACACTGGCTGACGTTTCAAAAAGAAAAAGTATCCTGAGAAACCATTTTTTACGTAATTCTTGATTACGTATACATGGGTGACTAATAGAATAGTGTAATGATTTTTTTATTACAAAATAGCCATTTTTGGATACCTGTGATTGGCACACTATTGTCTGGCCGCCAAAATAAATTACCGTTATACATAGATCCCAGTGGGTGATCGCTACACGAACCCCACTCGGATCCGTGTATTCAGCAGTCAATACTCTAGATATTTACGATAGTCTGTCAATTCATATGCATTATAAAAACTAGGTATTGCACAGATTATGTAAATTTAACAAGATCTGTGTATTTCAAGTGTACGAAATATAAACAATAAATACGTCTTCTCACCATTCCGGAAATAGTGATGAGCAAAATCTGTCTTGTTCTTGCTGTCTTGCAAAATCGCATGACCAAGACCAAGATCATACAAACACTAGCAAGACCAAGACCGAATGAACAAGAACAAGACTGAAACCGAGACCGAGAATGCAAGACCAAGACCAAAATGCAAGACTAAACTAAAAATTATAACTTCCGTTGTAAATAGGATATATAAGAATGTTTGTCACAACTTCTATATATGTTTTTGTCGGAACAAAACATTTTGTGTGTTTTAAATTTCCAGTTTATTCCACTAAATTTAAACACCTAAACCGGTAAACCTTACCATTGTCTGAAAAAAAGAATTTACAAGAATATTCTTGAAGTTACTCCGTACTATCACCGTATTAGATAAGTGTAGTAAGTTAAAATAGTCGTATGATCCTAACCAGAAATAATCACACTAACTCAATACTTACCAATGTTGGCATAAGATGACTTAGTGAGTTGTTTACAGGCCATCGTTTACTATATATTCCTTTCTAGTTGAGCCTTCAGACGGCAATTACTTTCAAAATTATACATGGCGCAATTTATTCCATTGTTTCGGTTGAAAAGGGAGGAAATTAACACGAGGAAAAGAATACAAAATAACGGGATAAAGCTGTGCCCTCTGAGAACTCCGGGCTTCAAAGTAAATTCTTGGTGACGATGAATTAAAATGTCACCCGCGTTTACCTGGAACAAATAGAAGTAGCATTAAATAAATTGTCTTGAATCAAAATAAAATATCACTTTCATTTAGATAAACGATTCGAGATCAGAGAGAGGAGAGCAATACCTTTTAAAACGTACATCAAAGCTAAGTAATCACATTTGACTCCCCCGAGGGTATGTTAAAAAGAGCTCTACATCGCTTCAAAAAACAATCACCATACGGCCATTAAACTGTAACGACTTTATCTAAAACAGCGGGATAACGCGTAAATCGCATTAAAGCCAATTTATCGCTTGTGCGAGTCGTGTGTGACGTTGATTGCATGGCGGGATGCAGGCAGTTACGGCGCGGCACCGGCGCTCCGTGTCAGTGTTAAAATAATACACAAACGAGTATAGCTACCTTTTTCATTGTATATTCATAAAGAAACCTTACGCTTGCGTACTATGCACACTCTGAAAAAACATTATTTTTCCTTTTTACGCAGTCGATTAAAAAATTAATAAATAAATACTAACAAATATAATTTAATTAGTTATCTATACAATATACATATCGCTTCCCTTATATGGGCACAACTCGAAATTTTGAGGTCTTGACTTTTTGCGTTACATGGGCTCAATATCAACTGTTCTACCACTTGGCTTTCACAAAAACAGAAAAAAGCTAATTTTTTTAATGAGTACTGTAATTGTCCCCTTCACACCACACTCTCGAGCGCCCGTACGTATTTGAATCAATTTTTTTTTGTAATGTTTCACCTGTTAATACTGTAGTACGTTTATCATAGTCTACATAAAAAAAAATCAGGGCTATCAGGGCACTTTAAATTACGATATTATGAATGATAGAGTAAAAATATCGTGAATCTTTAAACGCGTTTTCCCAAAAGTTTGTGTTTTTTTGAAATAGGCCTTTACAAATACTAAGGGAGCGATATACAGGGTGACTTTGACAAACCCGTCCAAATTTTTTTTACGCACTAAACATCATTTAAGGAACCCATTTTTGCAAAAAAAATTGTATGTAAAATTTTCAAAATAAAATATTTCATATATGATCATTAATTCAATCGTACAGAATAGTCATATGGTGCAACCTTCGTACGTTAACCTGTTATTACCTGTCTCTGTCTCTCCCACGTAAATGAGTAGTAGTACGTATTCGCTCGCCCGGTGCAATGCCGCCGTCCTCGGCCTTTTACTAGGTCAGACGGAGAGGTCATTGACACTCTAGCGCCGTATTATGTAAATTGCGAGTTCTTTGAATGACTTTGTGATGCTGATTACTCAACATTTTTGTACTGTATGATACAAAACTAAAATACATGTTTGTCATAACTTTTACTAAAGATTCTTCTGTGTGAATTTGGACGGGTTTGTCAAAGTCACCCTGTATGTATAAGCGTAATACCACTCATCACGAGACCTCTAAAACTACACACCCGATTGACTTGAAATTTAGCTTAGCTGCTCATTACGCGATGTAGACGCTCACTAAGAAATAATTTTGCGGAAATCTTATCCAAAACGTGTTTATTTTTTATTTTTATGGCAAAACAACGTTTGCCGAGTCAGCTAGTTCTATTATAAGTACAATCCTTATTAACACAAGCAGTGTAGTAACAATGACATAACTAGTTCATACGGTTGAATTCTTCAAATTATAGTACATAATAGCGCAGCGTTAGACTAGAGGAATCTGATTTTTTTATATATTTTATTTGAATGAGAAATAATTATCTCCTTATTAATTTTCTGGAAAAAATTTGACAATAATCAGTAAAAAAGCATGTTGTTACGGCTTTTAATTGTTTATAGAAATACCAGAACATTTTCACTTCTCAGAATCATTGGCGATAGAAAAAGATTCAAGAGTATGACAAAGTAGCTTTGTTAGCAAGATTTTGAAAACCTAATATATGCAATGTAATTAAATCCATGCAGTTTTTATTTAATACCGGTCGGGGTTGGAAAAAAGTCAAGGGAACGTGATTTGTCGCACGAACTTGGAGAAACCTTCATCAACTAGTTGACGAAAGTTGTCCGATAGCAAGTCGTCTTTCTTTCGTCTTTCTACTCGTAGCCGGGTATAATATAACGGCTATTCATTTAAGCGCCGAGTTTATGTGTTCTGTGTGCCAACTCGGATCTAAATTAAGGTTATTTCATAACAATATCAACAAAAATAATAATTACCGCATTTTATTTATCATTCATGTACTAATCTAGAATTACCTAATAAATAAATGATTTCCATGAATTGTTTTCTAAATTTGAAATGGCAGTAAACGTGTTAAAGCTATTACAAAATGATTACCCTTTCAAATAAGCTTCTCTACATGTAATACGTTCTTAAACTGTTTTCGAATACGTTTCACACACAATTTACCAGCAATGCCTTATATCGAGGTTGTATATACAAGTCAGCAACACGTTTCGCGTCATTACACAATATTCTGCTGTGTCGTATTATTTCCTCAAATGTGAAAAGAATGGTGGAATCGAATAAAATTTTGCTGACACGTCGTCGAAAAGAACACCTAAGCGTTTTATTACTGCTTATAACAAAATAAACAGCTAAATAAGGTAAAAAAAGTATTTTATGTACGTATTGAATTCAGAATTCATAACTGTCTACATTGCAAGTAAATTAGAGCATGAAAACTAAGATTAATCACTTTATTTTGTACTTATTGGTAAATTTAATTAATTCCAGTTTGAAGAATAACACACATATTATTCTTAGACAGTTTTCATCGCCTATTGGGCATATTCAAGCATGATTGCCAAGTACTGACGATGATAGAAAACATCCTGAGGAAACCGGGATACTAAAAATTACCGTTAGCTGTAATCCGCTAATCTAAGAGCCAAGTAGTGAGGTGTAATAATAAAAATTCAGTACAGTACTCCTATACAACATACAAGGCCATCGGAGTCCAAAGTATCCTCTTGCGCGTACTGCGTACACTCGCTAAACAACTAGCGAGACTAAAACACTATTTATCGTTTAGGGTAGAAAGAAACGACATCAGTATAGACTATATTCGATTGTAATTAAAAATATCTTTTTCATTATCAGAGAAACATTCGAGTTCCGAAGTCGGAGAGCGCATATTAGAGCGCATATTAATAATATAAAATAATAAATAAATATGCTTATTTACCTATGACTATTTTATTTCTATTATTTATATATTATATTGTTATATTTCTATTCATTGCAATCTATAATTCTATAATATTATTTACTTTACTACATGTTAACTTTTAACATATTTTAAAAATATAATATACGTGTCGGAATTTATTACTAACGTTCCCTACGTTTACACACACAAGCGCGCCTATCGGTACACATAACTTTTTTTTTATACCGAGGAAAACTGTTACAGTTTCCACCGGCCTCCGGGAGAAGGCCGGTGGGGTATGTGAGATTACCTCCCGAGGGGGCTGCCTACTCCCCTCGGGCGGACCGGGGGCCAAGGCCGCCGGTCCTACCTACTAAAAACCCCGGTCGTCACTCTTGGCCTTAGAGGGGGGCTTCGCAGGATCGCCTTTTGGCATTACTCTGCTACTACAACCAGAGCCAACCGGACTTCGTGAGACAGAATATCTATAGCTCGTTTCAATTCAGCCAGGTAGAGCCTGTTTTGTCATACTGATTAACTTGTTACTAGAAAAGAAAATGAAGAATCGCGGATGGTCATCAAAACAAACAATGCACACCATTTTTTTATACAACAATACCCACAAGGGATCCAAAATTTTGGATGTAATCGTTATTAATTACGGTAATTAATCCGATATACATATGTATAAAATAATGTTTCTTTATTGTGGTAAAAAGGCAGAGAAAATACACACGTCATCAACACGTTAAGATTTTGTACCCGAATTTAACCAATGGAGAAACAAAACGGCCAATATAAACATCATTCGATTCCAAACTGGGAATTGCGAGGCATTTATCAACCCCCGCGTAAGTCCAACCCCAAGTCCACAAGGGTCCACTACACAATATACAAGACGAATGACCATCGTCCGTGACTCAAATCTCTTCGGAACATTTCCGCGGAATACGGCACCCGGAACAACGATCGCACGCACGATTTATATGCTAATACATTGATCCTGGAAGTACGAACAGCTTTTGTATGGCAAATGACATGATTTTTACATGTGGTGTGCGATAAAACACAATGTATTGCAGTTATTGTGAGAATAGAAGCCAAACCACCGGGTTGGTAGGCAGTCGTAATAAGTTTTTTATCCGTGCAGGGGCGGAGAAAGAATACTAACCTCTGTGGCCGGGGTCGGCCTGTCGTAAAAGGCGAAAAAAACAACCCACCCTAGCTATGTGGTAGGGCCTCAAACCCGTCTGGATGGCGACCACCTTTGGTCTTAAGTATGCCGCCATAATACCCTTGTGTTGTGTTCCGGCATTAGTGACCCAAGTTCCTGTACCCTTATGGGACAGCAGTGTGTTCGCGATGGCACTGGCGTTGCAAACACCTATAGGCGACGGTAACTGCTAAATCCTAAGCGGGCTGTCAGCCTGTCTGCTGTCCTACAGCAATAAAAAAAAAAGTTTCTACTTTTGGTAGATCACAAAGAGCATAGGTTCAAACATGGTTCAGTTTTATTTTTGGGTTGGGCGGTCAGATGGTAAAAAAAATTAAATGGACCGCAAAGAAGTAACAATGCAATTACGTTTAGCCTTGTCTTCGGCAGCGTACCTCAAGTTGCACTATACATTGCAGCCGGTATTTCAAATGAATAAGCATATTAAAACTAACGGTAAGTATATTGTATGAAAACCGGCACACCGGGAAACCGATTATACACTGCCTGTCCCCTAAAGGACCTAGAGTTCTTATCTATATATTAATACGTGAAGCGAAAACTTTGTACCCCTTTTTACGAAAATTGCGCGGACAGAGTATGAAATTTGGCATAATTAAAGTTTATATGGAGGAGAATAAATACATTATATTAACTAAAATAAACATTACGCACACTCCTGCTCGAATCATACACACCATTATGGTTAATTTTATAATAATAATATACAATAATTAAATTCATAATATACAATAGTAAATACTTAAATAATTAATAAATAAATAATTATATATAAATAATTATATTATACAATTATTAATTTTGTATATTTAATAAATTAACATTTAATTGTCTATAGGCTTAAGTGATTATATTCTCTTGTCTTATTGAATGTCAAAATTGACATTAATAAGGAATGAAACTCGAATTTTGTATAGTTAAATATAATTTGTGAAATCATCTTGCTTAAGTATAAAGAAAATGGTGTTATAAGTAAACTGAATTGGTTTACTCTTGCCTATTTGTGAGAATAGTGTTTAGAAAATGTGAATATATTATGGTTACGAAACGGATTTGAAGCTATACAGTGATGTTGTTCAAACTGATGTAGAAAAATGGCAAATTAACTGAGTAGCTATGATGAAACCTTGGATTATAGAGCCTTTGACAAAGGAAGCTTAATAAAGTTCAAACTTAAAAATTAAATGAATTATGGTCGAATTTTGTACCCCTGGGCGACCACTAGTAATTTATAATTATACATATTTAAATTACACTAAATTTTAAAATAATTAATCTAATCAAATCGAAATAATTTAATTAATATAATAATTTATTATTGTAGATCACTAATTGAATATCAAGAAGCTTCCACAGTCTTCAATATAATAATGAAGTAGATGTTTTTTTTTTTCTAAACTGCGAATGAATCGGAACTGAAATATATTGTGAAAAAGTTTTAATTGAGTGAACTGAATTTATTAAAATCAACACCTCTCGCTCTATTATATAAGCGCTCTGTTGAAATTGAGTTTCGAATTAAAACGATTTTGCTGCGCCATATTTCAAAGCAATCCGATTTGAATTAAATACTTAAAGATATATTTCAGACTTAAGAAACTCATTTTGCTATAAATGTTCAAATAGCTCTTTGAACTGACATTTATTTGGAAAAATCCTTATTTATCATTATTCAAATAAATCTACTATCTTAACGTAACTATCGTAACTTGGAACGACTAAAGGAGTGTTGCGGTTTCAATTCCGGTCCTGAATTTGGGTGTTAGGTATATTGCACATGTTGCTTACTTTTGGATGCAGATGATGCGCTATGTAAATTGTCACAGAAGATTTATTTATTATCTATATAAATAAATGTAAGAAGATGTAGTGACAAAAATTGAGAAAGGTATGCTGAGATGGTTTGGCCATGTCGAGAGAATGAATGAAGAACGATTGACGAAAAAAGTGTATAAGGCGAGTGTGAATGGAAGTGTTGGAAAGGGTAGACCTAGGCGGACGTTTCGAGACCAGATCAGGGACGTCTTGAAAAAAGGCCAGGTCAAGAGTACCCTAAACCGAAGGGCATGTATGAAGGGAATAATGAAAGTGGACGAAGCGAAACAAGTATGTAAGGATCGTAGCAAGTGGAAAGAAGTGGTCTCTGCCTACCCCTACGGGAAAAAGGCGTGATTATATGTATGTATGTGTATGTACAAATAAATAAAATTGGAGTGTCTGTTTGTAATATTAAAATAACCGCTTTTTACTAAGTGCATTTGAATGTATACACGGTACATATACCAAAACAACATTTTTTACAATTTTTGTCTCTGTCTGTCTATTTGTTCCAGCTAATCTGAAACGGCTGGACCAATTTTGACGGGACTTTCACTGGCAGATAGCTGATGTAACAAGGAGTAACTTAGGCTACTTTTATTTTAGAAAAAAATTAGTTTTAGCCATAAATTATCAGTTTCGGAATTTTTTTTTCACCCATTTAACTTGACCTCTGATTTATATCATCAACAATATGAAATAGGGTTTAGCTTAGGCTGGTATTGCAGGTTTTCGAACGCACGTATTCCGGAGGCGCATGGCGTAACATTTGCATTCGATAACACTGTTTGCATATTTTATTTATTTATATTTTAGGGTTATAGGGTTTGTAATCCAAAATAAACCAAAAGATATATCCAAAAAACGCTGCCCAGTCACTATTCCACGCGGACGGAGTCGCGGGCACAGCTAGTTATTATTTATAATGGGCCTAGAAAATATAATGTCTTTTCAAATTGAGATAGCGAAGAGATCTCTCTTTGCTATTTCCTTTTTCACGCAATCTCCGCCTGCAAGTTTTTATGGATACATGTAGACATGGCATAACATCATATTATAAGATCTCGTAATTATTAGAAAGAAATATTTAATCTAAATCAATGTGATTTGTTTGAGTGATTAATCATTGTGATTATGTAAACCATCTAGTTTAATATATTTAATAAATCATTTAATAAATCATCTAGTTTAATGAATAAGAAAGAACGTGAGTAAAAATGCTTAGTATTCTTATCTACATTCGGGAATTAGAAGCGGCTCAATACATACGAACTACATAAGAACCCTTATGAACATTCTAGTACAAATTCTACGGTATTCGCAGTAAATGTGCGTAGTGCATAACCTGCGTGCAATACTCGTATGTTCGGCCTTGTTCATTTCCAAATCCATTATATTATGCACATACCGCTGGCCGACGCACAAAATACTGCAGAGGACAGAAGTAAGGCTTTCCACTCAGTTTTTATATCTTCATCCCAACATATCTAAATCCCAACATAAATATCTAGATGTACCTACTGTCATAATGAAATCCTAATGCATGTCAGTGTTTTTTATTGCACGTCATTTTTTTAACAGCAAACAGACCCACTTGTAGTAAGCAGTTACCGTCGCCTATGGATGTTTGCGACGCCAATGGCACTCCACGAAGACGCTGCTGTTCGCATATAGGTATTGAAATCTGGGTCACTAACACTTAAACACAAGGTTAAAGCGTTACAAGGAAGCGGGCTGTCTCGTTACTTACAGAATTCGGACCAGCTGCAGCTGTATCTTAAGATAGTGCTTAAGCACTATTGCTAGCAGATATGACTCTGCAATACTGAATTGCTATGTTAGAAAATGTAAGACTACCACATCAACTGTTACACAATTATAGAATGAGACTAATATTAAGTTTAATACATTATGTATTTACTAACCCCTATGAATTGTATTATTAAAAAGATTGTTAATATTATGGCGAAATGTTTATACACCAAGGGTGGTTGTCATCCAGATGTTACAGCTAGGGTTATTTTGTCACCTTTTCACCCCTGCACGGAGGAAAATCAAGTAGACTGTAAATGTGTACCTTTGTATTTTTAGTATTTTATGCTGGATGCGCCCCGGCAAATCCAATATACGCAATATCCGATATTCAAATAATTCCATTTAGTGAGATGACCTAACTGGAATTTTCAACTTCGGAATTCGTACGGAATATTGGAAAATGTCTTTCATGCAATTTCATTTAAACCGTGTACATTCCGTATACAACATTCTATAAATGATTGCGACGTCTGTACATGCATCGATTTTTTAAAGTGAATAATTCTGAAGAGCCATTGATCACTTTACTTGTTGATATGAATGAAGTCTCAGCTTAAGGCTAACATACGCTTGCGCAGGTCATTGGTTTAATTCCCGTCACGCCCCTTGGTGATTATGTAATACATACACAAAAGTATATACGTAGTTTATTAGTTATCTAGTACCCATAACACAAATGCTATGTTACTTACTTTGGGACTAGATGGTGCTGTGTGACTAGTCCCAGTATGTATATTTATTTATTATAGTGAAATATGGTTAAATTAGTACTTTTTTAAAATTTCACTTACCGAATATTCGAATATAATAAATAGTAGTTACAGTACATCACTAGCCGCTCGTCCAGTGTTGCGCTCCATCGGTGCGCACTGGATTCCCAAATTGTTCGGTGGTCCGTTAAAAATTAATCAAATTTAATTTTATTCCACTCAAGGCAATTCTGATTTTACTCTTTATTACTCATTCAAAACGCGCTTGACAGATCCCTCGCGATTTGTTACATTTTATGGAATTTCAGGTATTATAGATCGATGATGGGATATTTAATGATTATTACCTAGAGAGACTGATTATAATATTATTGACGACATCTATATTTACGTAATTCGAGCATTTTCAGCAACACACCATAATACCGTTATTTGCATTTTCACACACAAAAAGCGATGTGGTAAATAATTGAACATGAAATTATATAATATTGTACTTATGGCCAAAAAACATGTGAGACCACATCTAGCACGGAAATGTGTTTCATCATCTTTATTTGGGAAGTTAATTTAGTAAATTTTTACTTTATTTAGCTTAAGGATATATAATTCAGTATGATTGTGGGCGGAATATTATTATAAAATACAGTAGAAAAAAATCTAGCAAAGACTAAGTTCGAGCTTTTAGAATAAGAGATCAGTTACCCTTTTCTGCCGATGAAACGCCTCTGCACCTGCTGTGCTACTGCTGTCCCCGGATGCATAAACGTAGTCTCATATTCATTAAATTGGACGCAGTGATACTAGGTTAGAACAGACTAGCATAGCCACCTTTCGAAATAATAATAAATACCCTTTTCCAATTATGTTATCTATTTATTTTCTTTTAGAGCAACTGGTGATTGAAGATCCGCGTTTGCGTCAATTTTACTTGCTAGCAGATGTGCTTGGTTAAGTATTCAGAAGTTGGAGATAAGACGTTGCCTAGTTGCAATATTTAACCTCAAAAACGAACTATGGAAACTATGTTGAACTTTAACAACAGCTGTTCTGTACTTTGATGCGAATACTGTGTTTATGTAAAATAAGAGCGCGCCAAGGGTATTTATTATTCCTACGGGAACCCCGTCGCTGATTAATGTGACGCTTGAAGAGCACTAATGCACTAATATAGGTACCAGGACAATCAGATCTTGTTGTCCGAGCATATAATTTTAATTAAACTCTGGTCTTCCGTGACATTTGTGCTGCGAGGATTCTTGGTAGGGTGGCTTAAATAGGCAAAGTTGAATCCGATATTATTTGCTATAAGCCAGACAACTGATGTACTTTTTTAACTTAAGCACATGCAACGGATACTAAGCTATTCACAGAATATGGTTGGCCAGTACCCTAACAGCTAGGGCTAGCAGCTGAATACATCAGTAGTGTAATAATGTCGGAGTATACCGATTAAAAATCGATTCATCATCACTGATTCCGTAATGAGAGACTCTACTGAGAACAAAAAAAATTTGTAATGATTAATTATAAATATATATAAACATACTTATTATTTATTAACATAATAAATCAAAAGAGCGAAACTTTAAAAAGATGGTGCTAAAATCCACTGTCACAATGAGAAGCAGTATAATAGAGGGACTGATTGATACACAATGTATGAAACGTATTGCATATGACAGCTTCACCAACTAAAATACACAACAGATCTGCAATGTGGACATGGATGTACTGTAATTAGTCCAATAGATCGTAGAGCTGGGAAACATTAACGTTGAACCAAAACGATGGATCCGGTAAATAATTTAATACAACTCGAGACGGGTTTGTTATCCAGATATTTAACCAAATAATATACTATTGCAAAAAGGATTAGGATAAAATATACTTGTTTTTATAAGATCTGTATTTATGTTTTAAATATAATATTTAACGGTCCAAATCCCAAATGTTTTTGCTTCGAGTATAAGTGTGTACTTGTTCTTTGTTACTGAAATTGCAATCTAAGGGGAATATTGGGCTGTAACCGGGTGAGGTTCATGAAAAACCATTAACTTTGTAAATCTATGTAATAAATAAAATGACAGAGATCTGTAGCTGTGCGCACATCACGGCAAAACTAAAGGATAGATTTCAATTAAACTTTCTAAGTTTCATTTCTTAGACACTTGGCCCTTATCTAAAAAAGAAATTTTGCGATATCTTCATTTAATATAGTTTTTTGATTTTTTTATTTTGATTTACTTTTTTGATTACTTTTTTCTGTTATTAGATCAACGAAACGGGTGGGCCCGCTTAGTAAGTAATATAAAGACAAGTATCCAACGTAACCTTTGAGATAAAGCTAAAGTTCGTACCAAAAAACGAATTACAAGGTGAATTAACATTTTTTTTAATACTTATAAATGTAATCTTCCTCTTCCTGCCTTTGTCGGCACAAAATGTTCCCTCCTTCCAATCTCCTCTATTAGATGTCATCTCAACATTCACACCTTTTTTGCCATATAATTTTTTAGACAATTCAACCATCTTTTCATTGGTCTGCCTCTTCCTTTTGTATTCATCCACTCTCATTTCAATAAAAATGCTTTCCTTGTTATATGACATTCTTCTCTTCGCATTATATGGCCATACCAGGCTAGTCTATTACTTTTCAGTTTGTCAATCACTACTCTCAAACGATACTTTCAACTTCCCCGGATATATTTATTTCTAATTTTATTCATTCACATCTCCGCAGCATGCAATAACCAAAAAGCCAAATTATAAATGTAATATTTTAATCAATATATGAGTATATAGTAAAAGATAAATATACATATTTCAATCATTTCATAAATGCATGCCACTTTGGGGGAATGACGGCAAAATGATCTAACTCATCGAGCTCATTCGGTTCCGTTCGGAACCAATCTCTAAGACAGACACGTTGACCTAATCTGAGTGTTCCAAATTATTGACGTTCCGTCCAATGTTACGTCCATTAGCCTCCATCACAGTATTGCGTTCCGGTAATTATTCAGTGGCTTCCATTGATTCAATGATTATAGAAATTGTTTATGGTACTTTCCCTCGAATATCGGTAAGTTTGCTCGTATAAAAACGAAATTAATTCAGTTTGTTGAAATTTCAATTAAGAATTTACATTGTAATTAACGTAATTAACGTCGACTTTTTCTTGCAAGCGATATCTGCCGGTTGTTGTACTGTAGTAGCTCTTAATTCCTTTAAAATATAATAACATATATATTTTACAATTAAGCTATGGATACTGAAGAACTGATATCATTTTAAAGGATTTTTCAATAAGCACGTATACGATCTCGGATCGGCCACGATTTACACATGGCCGATAAGTTCGGTGTCCAAGTTTCTTACGATTTCCTTCACGGTCAATATGTAGCAAAACTAGTAACAGGACCTCTGTATTGCGAGTCAAAGGTAATATTTAGTCACTAGAATGTAAGCTATTAAGTTTAATAATATCACAGATGATAATATATAGATTCAGCTATTAAGCATACAGCCTTAAATGTTCAATTTCTCGTGAGATGATAATACGCCTATGCAGCTGTGGGAACCCCTATGTATCCTGATCGAATTATAGCTATTTCAATGGCTGGGATATGCCAAATTGGCCGATAAGTAATTTGGCGGAACGAACACTCCTGCAGATGTTCCTTACGTTATTTGTGTCGCCAAACCAAATGGCATTATATGACTAGTTTTGTTATTTAGTTATAATATGTACATTACAGCATTAAATATAAACGGACACAACCTGTTTTTTTTTATTGCTGAGGAACAGCTGACATGCTGACGACCCACTTAACAGTAAGCAGTTACCGTCGCCTATGGATGTTTGCGACTCTAGGTGCACCGCGAACATGCTGCTGTCCCATAGGGATACAGGAAGCTGTGTCACTAATGCCGGAACACAACACAAGGTTATTATGGCGACATACTTAAGATCAAGGGTGGTTGCAATCCAGACGGGCTCGGGTCCCTACCAAGTAGCTAGGGTGGGTTGTTTTGTCGCATTTTACGACAGGCCGACCCAGTTAGTTAGGTTAGTATTCTTACTCCACCCCTGCAAGGAGAGAAGACGCTTTCTCTGTAAAAAGCTGTCGGCCTCCATAACAAGCTTAAAGTGAGTTCCAATATAAATATTTTTAATTCCGCTGAACAAGCCAGGCTGGCAGTTATATTAATATGAGCAGTTACCCTGGTCTATGTATGTTATATAATGATGCCAGGGAAACCGCAAACATGGTGCTATCTACGAAGATGAACTAGAATCTGAGTCATTTAGAGCTGTATTCATTAAAACATCAATTGTAACACATACTATTTAAGAAAATACGATCAAATTAGTGGTGATACACGACGTGAACCTTGCCCTATATTTTTGCATTGGGTAAAAACGTCACTAAATTACTCCGAGACTAGCAGCATGGCGATATTCCTGGTGTTAGGAACTTTCTTAAGCGACGGTGATCACTTGTTATCGGGAGGGTCGTTTGCCTGTCAGTTGTCTACAACAATAAAAATAGATCACATACCTACCATGAGAAAATAATTGTTATTACCACCGCCAGGACAACAGTATTTGTATTTTTTTTAAATTGCAGTAGGACACAACTTTGTGTTGTGTTCCGGCATTAGTGACCTAAGTTCCTGTTCGCTTATGGGACAGCAGCGTGTTCGCGATGCCACTGGTGTTGCAAGCACCTATAGGCGACGGTAACTACTACATCCTAAGCAGGCCGTTAGCCTGTCTGCTGTCCTACAGCAATAAAAAAGGACAGTAGACAGATTGATGGCCCACTTAGAATTTAGCAGTTACCGTCGCCTATGACCGTTTGTAACGCTAGTGAACACGCTTCTGTCCCATAAGAGTACAGGAACTTGGGTCACTAATGCCGGAACAGAACACAAAGTTACTATGGCGGCATACATAAAACCAAAGGTGTTTGCCATCCAGACGGGCTTGGGGCCCTACCACGTAGCTAGGGTGGGTTATTTTGTCTCCTTTTACTACAAGCCGACCCCGGCCGCAGAGATCAGTATTCTTTCTCCGCCCCTGCACGGTTAAAACAGGTCCACAGATGTCTTGAAGTTGTTCCGGGTGGAGCAGCTAAGTTTATTTTAAATCCTCCATGATTGTCAACATTAACATTCATTAGTCTTTAAAATGTCTTCATATAACTGAAATCAGTTTTAATTAATGAAATCAAAATTATCTTTCCATTTTAAATGTTTTTAATCCGCTCGAATAAGCTCCTTTGTTATATGAAATTAATAAGCTCTCAGTATCAAGTATTATCTACTTTAATATTCGAGCAAAGACAATTGCGTCGTAATTTCGCAAAATCGGACTCGTATCTGAACACCTGCAGATGAAACTTGATATATCTCTAAATTACTTGTATAACATGTAAAATACATAATGTAACTTAAATACGAAATATATCGTGTTACAATTTACATTTTACCATAACAAAAACTGTATAGTTATATTTTATATAGATTTCTAAAGCATATCAAGCAAGTGTTTTTTTTTTGTGTATATTTATATATACATACATGTTCTTCGTCGTCTGAGATAACAACAGCTTTATAAAGCTGTTGTTATCTCAGACGACGAAGAACAGCGACTCGGGACGGAAAAGGCATTCCAACCTCGTGGGAGCGGGGTCGATCAGCCATGGCAGCCAGCGTACTCGGGACGCGTCCCCGGCTCGATCGCTGGATGGGGATCAAGCGAAAACCAGCCACGAATGGCAAGAATACTTTAATTGGGGACTATCGGCTTTACCGGTGAAGCCGATCCTATGCTAATTTACTACCGTTTCGGAGTGCTTGTAGCTGGGGGAGAAGAAACGGCGAAAGAAATTCCCCCGCAAATTGTCTAGCTACTTGTGTATTATATAGTGAGTGTAGTGGGCGTGTTAAATGTCTGGGCCCCCATAGGGGCGGAAATCATCCCTATACCTATTACGTCGGGCTGGTCCATGCTGGACCGGGGAGGATTGCGTCCGCGAGAACATTTGCTTCAGCGTTCTAGTGATGGGGTCAGGTCTGTCCGTGAGCACGTTTCGCGGGCGAAGACGCGCGTGGCCGGCTCGGCGGTTGGGCGTATAATTGACTGTCTCCACCACCAGCGGATGAGCGAGACCGAAGAACATACATCTTCGTGCTTTTATCCAGATGTGTTTAAGGCGTAATGGGCTAAGGCTCAGCGCTCCAGCGCCTTGAAAATAATAGATGCAAATATATTGGTTGTGCTAAGATAATGACTGGATTATCTTCAGATGGATTCTATATCTCATTCAGTGCACCTACGGCACATACACCCTCGATCACAAGCGGGACACATTTCGCTTGTGGTTCGGAACGTTAATATCTCGTCACATTTATCTGCTTAGACCACGAAAGAATAGGATTTAATACGAGTTGCACAATGCAACATAAATAAAAATCAAACCCTAGTCTACTTATAAGATCATAACAATCACTAAACTGATTGTGCATATAAACACACTTTGTTCGGTTTTCCTCCTGGCCTCGTCCTGATATGCGCTTTCATTCATGCATACAGAAATTTAGGGGCTATTTGGGAAATATTAAGTTAGCTATTTCTTTTATAGAGAAGTTCCAATTGCGAATATACGTAAACTAATCAAAGCAACCAATACAGCTTGCGACGTACATGGGCTGGACGGATAATTAATAACCGCCAGCTTCATCACTAACAATGTCGTCGTATATTGCAGCACTAGACCTTGAATATGAAAAATAATGACAGCTTCGAAAGGAGAAGAGAAATCAATCAAGTAGGTTTAGTTTTCGTAAATAACCAAAATCTAAATAACACAAAAGATTGTCAATGCATTGAGGATATAAATAAAAATCACCACTTTCGCAAAACTTGACCCATTAATTTCGATGCGCAGCATTCAATACAATGGCATCTATTTCTATGGGGGAGTGACGTGCGGCGGACAGATCGAATGGCAGTTCGATTCGATCAATGGCTTTGTCTTCCAAAGTTCCGCAGTTCATTTCGTATCTAGTTACTGCATAGCTATGTTAAAACAAAATAGCTTCACGCTAGAGCATTTTAGAAGTATCGGATTTTAATCCGTACGTCAGTTAGGCATTTTTTATTGTATCGTATAATATAATATGTAATAATTATCCACGTACCAATGGTAAAGATGAACACAAAAGGGGATATCCAAGTCTAGCAGTACGACTTTATGAGTTGTATCATTATGTATCAATAGATATGTATGTATATACAACAAAATGGTTCAAAGAAAACTGAAGAGAATCGAAACGAAATTACTATTCTACGACGTTAAAATACTTGACACTGTGATATTAGAGTGTAAACAACAGTCACTGTTTCTGTTATAAATTAGTTTAAATTAGATATAATAGGTAAGAAACTAAAATATACCATTGTCTAGATTTATATTTCAACAGTCTACTTTTGCATTAATTTTCTATATCAAATGAACTTGATGAAGGTCATCAGATAATAATTTTATTAGACGCCAAGATTGTCGTTTCCTTTCTAGGTAAAATTTGGATCAATATTGAACAATTACAACAGATCTATTACAATAAAATATTTCCAACTAAGGTGTTGAAAAATCGGATCGTTTGGAGTAAAGAAACGCCAAGTGATAACGGAAGATCTCCGTAACATATTGGATCCGTTGTCAAGAGCCATGTCCTAATTCCCCGCGGATATATTAGATACGGGTGGCGCAGAGTGATGCAATATTGCTTTTTTCTTGGCCGTCGTCGACCAATCTGTCATGCTCTAATAATCGCCTAATTTCCCGGGAACCCACTCCGGGGAGTTCAATCCGGGTTTCGTCGGATATGGAGAACGAAGAATATAATATATAGAAAGTTCTTATTTAGGTTTCAGCATAGTAACAACTGGTTTAGTATGTGAACTTTAGATACACTCTTAGTCATAATATACCCACATCAGATAAAATACTAACATGATCTGCAAATAGTTGGTTCTATTTAGTTGTTCTATAAAGAATCAATATGTGCAGGCACAGGTGTTAATAAATCAAACAAATGAAAAATCAAAGATACATAATATTATAACTTAAAATTAATACATTTTAACGCGTTCATCGATTATGCAGACGGAGATAATATTGCACATCAACTTAGACTTTTAATTTACATCATATATGAAGCGACCTGGAATTAAAAAAAAATCTTAATTACCGAGGTTTTTTATCTTTATTTCAGAGTGTATTCTTTAATAGAATATGTAGCTCTATAAAAAACAAAAATAGACATAATTAATCAACTTCTCTTGTTATAAGAAACGAAGCTGCTAGAAATAAGTTTGCTCATTCTAACAAATTAGATTTAGGTGAATGAATAGTCAACTCGCAACTACTGACGACAGAGTCAGCTCGGTTGCTTATTAATACTGAAATTTTTAATTCGACAAGATGTTAGCTGCATTTTGAAAACTATCAATAACATCACAAGTGAGTATTATTGATAAAAAAAAATTGTTTAATAACGGAATAGTTTTCAGTGATATGAATATTTTAACTCCAATAAATCCGAACACTTGAAAATAGAGTCAGCAATAAAATATAAAAAAAAACATATATAGAAGAATAACAACAACGATAAAATAATAAAGCCTTTCGTTTTACGAGTGTGTAACGGGTGGTCGCATTGTTTTTTTGTGACCCAGATATGCGGTTACGGGGTAAAAAAGCTTAAACGTCATCTCGTAATCACTAAGTGAGTTTTTCTAGTTGTTTAAAAACAAAGTGAACAGTCTAGAAAAAAATTGCCTATTAGAAACAATTCCAATAAGTAATTTCAGCAACTAAAGACGTCGCGTCGTGTCTTAGGAGCGCCTTTGAGTGATGCCACTTTTACAAACAAATTTCAATCCTTTTTAAGCTCGTTTTCCATCATAATCAAGGCTTGTCGATTGTGGAAAAAATTGTTTTTATCTAAAAGATTTTTTTTTGTTGCTGAGGGGCAGCAGGCACTCTGACGGCCCATTTAATAGTAAGCACTTACCATCGCTTATAGATGTTGGCGACGCTAGGGGCACCGCGAACACTTGCTGTTCCATAGGGGTACAGAAACCTAGGACACTAATGTCGAAACGCAACACATGGTTATTATGGCGGTATGCTTATAGACCAAGGGTGGTTGCCATACAGATGGGCTTGTGGGCCCCACCACGTAGCTAGGGTTGTTTTGTCGCCTTTTACGACAGACCAACTCCAGCCGTAGGAGTTAGTATTTTTACTTCGCCGCTGCACGGAGAAAAATTCTAAAAATAAAACGATATTATTAACATAATAATCCTAATGTTTTAAGACAATCAAGTGTTACATTTTCATTTACTAAATATTACCACATGAGATCAAAAATATAAAATTATTATATTATTTAGTCGTAATATAGACTTTGTATACATATTTATATATGTATATAAAGTGTTTGTTAGGTTATCGTAACAAATTAACAGTTTAAACTGTGCTGTATAACATGGAACTCTAAAGCAAAATATGTATCGCACCAAATCTCTGTACTTGATAACACTAATATCTAGCCAAAGGAATCAAAGTGAGAATAGTTTTATAATAAAACCATATTATACTCTTGGGTTCAAATATAAAATCTTCTCACCAAAGCTGAATTTAGAGATATAATGACAACAATACACGTTACACAATAGAAAATAAACATTTCAAGTGTTAACCGCTTCAGCCCCGCGACTTATATGTGTCACCTTCATGTGACGATGTCCCTGACATTTCCAGTTTTATATTGTACATCGAACGCTTGGTGTCGATGGAGACACAATCAGGTTACACGTACACCTGGTTGACGAAAAGGAGGCCGGACAATTACACCCTTATCTGTTCACTAATACGTAAGTAAATATTGCATTTGTAACACAAGATTATGAAGCTCTTTGATATACCAATCATAATTAATGGATATATGAGAACCATCTTGGTGTTTCAACGCAATTCACACCATCTGCCAGGATTACAGGCTCGATATGTATCGGTATCAAATCACCGGTGGTGGTATACGGTATCATAAAAATAGGATAACACAAGCATTTTGCTGCACACACAAGCATTAGATCGCCATTGCCTGTATTAATTGCTCTAATGTTATTATACATTTGGAGGTCATTCGAGTCTTCAAGGTCTAAATCATCAAGGTTTAATACTGTAGGCAAAATTTCATTTACAGGCTAAAATCTCTGATGGCAATCGCTTCCATAAAATCCAAAAATGTGGTATCTCAAATTTACCAGCGAAATAGATAGAACGACAACTGGACTCGACAAAACAACCGAGATCGACAGTTCATCTGAGTAGTTGTGATGACTTTCTTTTAAGGTTGGGATCCAGGCGGTAGTCGCTTTCACTTTGCTTTTGCCTAAAAGAAAGGAGTATCATAAATGAAGGCCGATACAAAAGGTAAGAAGTTTAAACATTTGACTTAATATTTAACGGCGCATCCTTAGATATGAAAAGCTTGGAACGCAATGGAAATAAACCGTTGTAAAATAAGTCATACTTAATTGATGAATGATCTTCGAGTGCATATGAGTGTAACTACAAATCAGTTTGAAATGTACTGCTACAACGAACAGAACCTAGTCCGCTGTCATCTGTTATTAAATTATTACGATTACGCAAAACCATGTTATGTGGTACGATACACGACACCGTAATGCGTGCATGTCATTGAATGAAATATTGTCATGCTACTTTATTCGGGTGCACAAGGGGTGGTTCATTTGCGCTTAAATGAATTAATTTACGAACGTATACCTTAATACATATGAAAGTATTCAAATAACAGCTCTATTATTTAGTTTATAAAAAACAAAAGTTTTATTATTAATATTACTAACATGTTCCAAAATCGTCAATCATGATTACATATTAAAACGAGTATCGTATTTATATTAGAACTCCATTACTTTACTGTCAATCAAGTAATAGAATGTGTGGGTAATCCCTAAGTCTATTGAGGATTTCATACATAATTGAATTTCCATTTATGTACAACTTTGAAGTGACAAATGAATCGAAGCGAACGTTATTTTTGTATGGTATGATTAAACATCAGTATATTGTTTCGCAAAATTTTGCTGAATAATGGATTTCTATAAGTAGATAAAGTTTAAAGTTAAACTTACATCATATTTTCCATGACATTTTATGAAAGGTGTGAATGCAGAATATTAAGATAACCAAATTGATAATAATCTCTTTATTCTATTCAGATTTTCGTTCCGTGAAAAATCAATTTGTTTCAAATTACTTTTATAAGGTTTTTTACACATGGCAATTCCAATTCGTACGAATATTAATTACTATCCAATCGAACTCAGTCAATTAAAGCGAAATCCGAAACTCGTTCCGATGCACAGAGGTAGGTAGGTACACTTTTCAATTTCGCAAAACTCTATTCAAACAAAATTACGATGAAACAATATCGAAAAACCATTTTTCGATATGAAAACAGAATTGTCAGCGAGCGACGGTGTCGGAACATTTTATTCGAACGTTAGTACTTATGATTTGGACATAAAATACCGACATCACAGATATTAAATTTCATATTTGCATTCGTGAACAGAGTAAGTTAAACAAGCTGCAGGTACGGTTTTTTCTAGATTTACGTATTAAATTAGTGACTACAGATAACAGACATGCTGAAGGCCCACTTAGTAGTTAGCAGTTACCGACGCCTATGGGTGTTTGCAACGCCGGCGGCACCGTTAACACGCTGCTATCCGCGAAGTGGTAGTACTAGAAGCCGGAACACAACAGAAGGTTATTATGGCAACATAAATATGTTTTTAAATAAAAACCAAGGGTGGTTGCCATCCAGACGATTAGAGCCTTATCACCTAGCTTGGGTTGTTTACTCGCCCTCTACGACAGACCGACCCCGGCCACAGAGATCTGTATTCTTTGTACGCTCAGAGCACGGATAAAACTATTCATTTAATGCCAACATTACGACACAACTCGGCACGTATACATATATTGTACTTGCATCTTTATTGTATTACATAATACACATTTTTTTATAAATCGCTCAAATAGTGTGGCGGACCATTGTATACAATATAATTATATTTAACCATATTAGTGCCATTGATTTTTACTCATATCTACTATAGAAATGCCAAAGAAATCTTTTATTTTTGATGTCATTTACCCTCGTCTCGAAAAAAAAACTGTATCTCTTACAAAAATTATCCAATTTAAATAATTTTTTCGGTGTTTTATTAATAAAAACTTGTACAAGGATAATAATTTACAAAGAACATTATGGAAATATATATTGTGAACAAAAATTATAACAAAACTGGAAACTAAAAGTAAAAAAGGTAACATGTGTGTTTTACCGCACAGACTCAATGGAGCCCCTTCTTAGAGCTGGCACTCCGTATCAGAAAAATAATTGTTATCGTCATTATCATCAATATCACTCAAAATTTGCATTATCCGGCGTGAGTGCATCCCAATGTCACTTTCTTCACAACTTGAAGAATGATTCGGAATCATTTTCACTCGAACTATTTTTGGATTCCGACATGATGGGTTAAAAAAGTATCATAATATTATAATTTGAACTTTATGTAACACGTAAAAAATAAAAATTAGCGACGCGTGCAATCGATCTCTCCTACAGCGAGCTAAACACTATCGCGCTCGTGGCAATTTTAGTTAGAATGTGCACGCGCGCGATGGCGCTCGTCGGCACTCTAACGGATAAGCGTTCGTAACGTACGTGATTTTCACTTCTGTACTCTCCAATCGCTTGTGATTCTGGCCAATTTGGTCCTTCGAGCGGGATACCTTTGATGTGGGACATTTAGCGAATTCGTGCGTCACCACCTAAAACCGGTCGGTAATGGTCGCGGTGGCCAGTTTGGCTTTTGAACCGTAATATTATTTACCTTAAAAGATCTGATATAGAAGCTACTCCCAATTCCTAGGTAAATAGATATGTACTACGATCACTTGTTATTAGGTGGACCATATGCCTGTCTTTTGTTCTTCGGCAATTAAACGAGTTCATCGACGAAATATTAGGGTTGCTAGAGCACACCTTTTTAGCCCCTTTGAATCGAGGCCAATTAAGTAATCAAAGATAAAGGGCAACGGAAGAGGACGGGCCAAAGCGCCGCCCTTACGTAATGTGTGTTAAACAGGATATTTGCAGACTGCTGTTTATTTCTAATGTATTTAATTACCAAATGACATATTGCTAGGGAACAAATATTAGTTAAGATCTGGACAAAAGAGAAAGTCCATCCAAAGTAGAAGATAATATGCAATGGAAGATTGTTCCACGTACTCGTATGAAGTAGGTATGATTTATCCCAGTTGATCTACTTTTTATAAGCGCTTCCTTGTAAAGAAATTCCTTCTTTATTGTAGAAAATGGTAGCGTAGTAGATTGTGAGTGAAAAATCGTCCGATATATCCTTACCCAAAACTTTGACATCACAACTGGTTCAGAGTTTGATACCCATGGTGTATAAAAAATCGACGTGATTAAATTAAGCTTTGCCTGTTTAGGGTACGATAAAAGTTACGATGCCTTAATTGTTCTCTTCAATACTATTTTCCTTATGCAGAGGACAGTAGCAAGTTGGCAATGTCCCAAATGTGAAAATTTCCATAAGTGACGACTACCACTTGCGTCGAATTCACATTTGCTTTGCTTGTATTAAAAATACCCATCCCGTACTACATTAAAAAAAGATGTAATTTTTAGTACACATAGAGTGCGTGTTATTAGACCATAAAATTCAAGGACATAATTTTAAACAGTACTTTTAAAGCTAACTTTTATAGTTCCCCCGTTTTATGAAATCATAATCAAAATTAAAAAGTGTCAGTATATTCATAATACACTTCTTTGTGATATACATAATTTATTGCTGACTCAAATTTGTAATAGATTCATAGCAAATATATAGTTATGAAAATGATTTAAGGCTTTTGATCCCGGATTAAAGGTTCTGTCGAAATCAGCTTCCCTTTAAAGCCACGGCATACTAACAGATAAGTGAGTTTAGCGGTGCGATGACTTTAATGCCTGTGTCACAAAATCACATTTAAATTTAGGCCAGCATACGGGCTAGAATCTGTTGAAGTTATTTTCTAGCCAGGATAACAGCGTAAAGTACTGTTAACATTGAGGTTGTGTTTTTATTGTGAAATTAATTAAAATGACTAGTTTATGAAGTTGTGTATTGTTTTTTAATTTGCTTTTTTATATTGTTTTTATCAAGGCGTATTTATCATAATCTAATTAAAACTTTACCGTTCTTTGTTGATCTCGAAGTTTAATATGAATTACCTGGAAAAAGAAAAAGAATGGATGAGAAAAACTTCGAGAAAATCGTCACCGGCGAAGCCTTAACAGGATCTCTGGAACATATGATGTTAGGTTTCTATAAATACCTTTCCCTACCACCAATTTATTAAAATAAACGATGATGTTACAGCTTAAAATGAAATTAACGAGTACCAAATATTTTTAAGACTCGTTTTCTATTGAAGCATCTCATCCCATCATCTGGGATCTACTTTGTAAATCATCCAAGATGTTTTACAAAGTTTTTTTGTTGTTAGGCACCATTTTCAGCATTAACGAAGGCATCCTATACCTATCACTTCAACCAAGAAAGGTTAAAATACCCAATATCAACTTTAGCCCTGAATGAGTCCTTAGCGGTTATACAACGACAGCTTTTCATGTAGACCAACTGTTTGTACTGTATGTTCGGTTAATTGTATTAAGTTATTATATTTTCAAAAATACAACATAACATGGATAATACCATTTTAACAAGGCAATACACGTTGATTCAATGTATAAGCCGAGCTCGAAACGGCTTACACTGCTAATGAGACAAATGAAAGGGACGTGTGATGTATTCTCTCTCTAACAATACGCAGGAGATTTTGTCACAACCTATATTATTTGCTATATATGAAATTAAAAAAACTATACAACATACTCTTGTATACTACACGAAGGATATAATAACAAGGAAAATTATAGAAATGAGAGTGGATGATGGATACAGGCAAAAAGGTAGGTCGAAGAAAAGATGGATGAATTGTTGGATGTTTGATATTTTGTGGTTGGCGACCTCTGTGGCGTAACTAATACACCTCGATAGGCTTGAGGAGGTGACGCCTTTGATTTCCGTCCCGAGTCTTAGTCTTTGTATAATATGCATTTATTTACTCATAACACAAGTGCCATGCTAGTTACTTCTGGAACAAGATGGCATTGTGTGAAATGTACCAATAAATTTATATATTATAATACCCAAGACGTAACTCAGTCGCCTTTAACCAATCTTACCCTAAAAGATTAAACCCTCAAAATAAAAGTGCAATAAATTCTCAGTACGTAAAACTAAATCAGTGATGGTACTTGCTTATTTATTGAGAAGGCAAGTCAATAGAGGAATCCCTCATGGTTCTATATTAGGTCCCTTATTATTTATACTGTACACCCAGCGGTGTACAGTATAAATAATAATAACAGTATAAATAAGTCAAGTTTTTTGTTTATTTGTATATAGTTTGTTTTTTGTAGCTCTAAATAAATGTATTTTTCTTTCTTTCTCTTTCATCTTTAAATCAACTAAACTACCACTCGAGCTTTAACAAAATATAATACAACAAAGAGAAAATTTAAAGTACTTCGAGAGATAGGGGTTCGTAAAAGTACGTTTGAAAAATACGTGGCCCGAATTTCCTTTATCTTCACTTAGATAAATAAAGCACTTGTTAACAATTCGGAGCGATTTCTGCGAAAATGTGTTGTAATCTTTTTATTTTTTGTGCATTATAAAAACGTTTTCGTAGAATTTCAATGTGACGTCATGAAAGTGTTGAAATTTTATTGAAACTTAAAGGTGGAATAATTTGAGTAGAATGAAGAATTAGGCAATGGCAATACACAAAGTAGGTACTAAACGGTCCCGGGTTCATATTTCACGGTGGCATGGAGCGCTTGGGTAGTTTCCCTCACCTAATGTGCATATTATATAGCATAATTGCCATGTACCGTTGGTGAAGGAAAACATCTTTAGGAAATCTACATAGCGAGATCACCGGTGTGTGTAACCCGCCAATCCGCCCACGACAAACACTGTCCGTTTCCATTACAGGGAAGCCCGAGCCCTGCAGTTGGACGTTGTTTATTATTACATTAATTAATTTTAATACAATAACTAACTACACTGACATTTACTTAAATAAATATTAATTATATTATGACAATTCACACAGCGTTGTTTAATCTTAAAGTAGCATAGCACTTGTGTTAAGGGTACTAGACAACTGGTATAGGACTTGATATACTTTTCTTTTGTAAATAAATACATATTATACATAAAAACCCAGACGCGAGACAGGACTCGAACGAGGTCGTCAACTTACAGTTGTCTCATACATTACAGCTCAAACATCTTGTTTCTAAAAAAATTGTGACCCTACACCAATTTGTCAATATTACCCGAAATGACAATGAAGGAACTAACTTTAATTATGAAAATCCGTGTTGACAATTACGGAAGTACAAAATTACCACATTTTCCTCAAATATAAAAATGAAAAAATATTTAGGGGATGTTTTGTTTGGCAATATAATTTGCAAATCTCGCAGAACCTTATACAAATTACCCTCCAATTGAAGGTTATAATTATGAATATATAAGAGAATTTTATCATATCATTTCCAGCGCAGCTTTTACTTTTTTTTCAGACCGACGGCCCACTTGGAATTTAGCAGTTACAGTCACCTATGGGTGTTTGTAAAGTAAAAAGTACTGGAACGTGGTCGCTTATGCTGGAACACAAGGTTATTATGGCGGCATAATAACCATGTGGGGGAAATAAGCTACATTTATCTACCTTTTCTCACCTGGCTGCAGGTAAGTATAGCGATCATAGAGATGGGTGCCAACTATAGTAAGGTACATAATACAAAATACTGACGATTTTAGCTACACTACGTGTAATTAACATGCGAAGGTAAAAATTATAAATAAATTATTTGTTAATTAATTAATTATTATTAATTGCAGCAGACTTATGGTGGCAGAGGTTGTTTAAATAAATTCATAATATTGATATCAGCCTATAAAAAATTGTTTAATCTAATTAACAGATAAGGGTATATATTCTAATCCCGTATCTTAGACTAACATGGCTATGTGTATTAATTTTAATAGTAGAAATAGTAAACACTAGGTAGAAATTAAGTTTATATCTATGCAAAGGTGACTCTAATTTGTGTCAGGAGGACAACAAGAATTTAAATAAATAAAAAAAGTTTAGTATAATTATCATTTTGCGATGTAGACGCTCACTAAGAACGGATTTTACGGAATTACCATCCAAAAAATAGGCAGAACAACGTTTTCCCGGTCAGATAGTGTTATAATATAGTCCAAATAACAGCTCTTCACAACCCATTAGGTACATTTGGAATTGGTAACAGAATGTGTGACATTTAAATTTTCCAAAGTAGAAATGTCGCGAAGTTGATACGGGGGGATGAATATTCGGCGGGTGGGCTGGGCCTGGGAGCGTTGGAACTTGAAGTGGTTGGAGGGTGTGACTGACATGACAATTGCTTTACTCTTTATAAATAATTCAAACGACATCGGTCTTGAATATGTCAGTGACGGCATGTTACCGTTTACTAAGATAGTGTTTCAGATTGAATTGGAGCGTGAATGCGACGTTACGAATTAATATTATCAAGTCGTGATTAAACTGTTTTAGCGACATATTAATTACACTGTGATAATTAATGTATGAGAAATGTTTTTTATCCATACTAATATTATATATGTGAAAATAACTCTGTCCGTCTGTTACGTTTTCCCGCCTGATTCTGATGGATTTCGGTATAGAGATAGATAGATTGGACCTATAAGAAGGACATAGGCTAGTATTTGTCGCGAAAATAATACTTGAAGCGAATGAAATAGGGGTGAATAAAATATAAATAAACAAAACGCCTGTTACAATATTAGGAGCAAAGCGTTCAAATGGTATCAATACTCTTAAATTGTAGACAACGGATGGGAATTCGGTCCACTACAAAATGTTATTTAGACATTCGAGGGTGCTTAAAATCCCAACAAGCTGAAAATCAGTAAAATTGTTCAAAACATCATTATAAATGATATTTAAAAGTTCCCCATCATTCCCGTGTATGGAATTTTTTTTATAACTTTTTAAATCGTTATATCTCAGAAACAGTGGCTCGTAGGAAAAAAGTATTAATACATTTTTTATACATAATTTTATGATCTACAATTTTTGCCTAAGGTACTTTTATGATAAAACTTACCGTTTTGCTGAAAATCGCGAAAAAACTCGTTTTCTTGACCTTTGACCTTGAATAAAAAAAAATCCATACACGGTAATGACGGAGAACTTTTAAATATTATTTATAATTGTGTTTTGAACAATTTTACAGATTTTCAGCTTGTTGGGATTTTATGTACCTTCAGTCCTTCACTCTAATTTTTTGGTCTAGATTGACCGAACTAATATGGCAAAACAACGTTTGTCGGGTCAGCTAGTATATTATATAATAAATTATTCAGATTCCGGTAAGTGGTAGCCAAGAGATGCTACACTCGGAGATCTAGAGGTTGTGTGAGATTTGTAAACCGCCAATCTCTACAAGGAGCTTGTGTACATAAATGAGACGTTAAGGGTTGTCATAAATCAGATTTCATCACACAATTTGGTTTTGTGGAAACGGCCATAAATAATAACAGGGCAACCCTAACACTATCTAGGAATTCGTTAAAGGCAATTAATAGAATATTATTTTTCAAATCACATTTATCGGAAGGGCGACTTTCGGTATTTCCTTTCGTTGAAAGGGTCAGTACGTACGTCAAACGTCTGTAGTAAAAACCAAATTTAGCTTTACCTACTCATGGTTTTTCTTGTGATTTCGTAATTGAGAAATGATAAAATCTCTGATGCTAAAAAGCGTAAGTAACTTTTATCTGTGGGCTTCAAAGAGCAAACATTAGATGAAACCGGAATTATTCACATGGATCACCACTACTACTACGACTACGAAAAGGAACCACAGAAGTGATATTTACATACTAAACATTTTATGTATATTTCGTTTCAATTACACATATTTAATTTAGTATATTAAGATTATTTCAAAATATGTATGCGTGGAACAGCGCCATCTAGTTTGGATGGACGGGATCTTGCGTAGGTACGATCTCGAAAGTGTCTAAAAGAGCAGAAATATCTATATTATGATTTGATTCATTTAAAAAAAGAAGTAATATTAATTAAAATAATTATCCTAAAATCTAAAAAAATATTTAAATTTTGTTTCTGAAGCCATTATGTACTAAAACGAAAATGTTAGAAGGGTACACAACACAACTATATTGAATTAAGTTGCGTAAATTATCCTTCTATAACAATCTAGCATGTTGTTGCAAGCGGTTAACTCGGATGTGTGAGCAATCGCCTGTGTGGCATGCGGCGTCGCATCGCGTCGGTCGGATTCGAACCCGACACCTATTGATTAGCGGACGAATGCTGTATCCATTCGACCACCGCGATAGTATGAGATGTGTCCAAATTTGTGATCATTTTATTATTAATCAAGTCATCTATTTTTTATTACGTAAAACGATTACGAAGCCTTTTAAAGCTCTATTTAGAAAGATGCAATTGATGCTAAACGATTTATAAAGCTCTATTTAATAAAGAAGCAAAGTAGAGAATGCAATATGATAAAGAAATTTTTATTAAAACTGATTATATTGTATCATAGGAGAGGTGGGCCAACGAAAAGAACAGCTACTGCGAGAAAGATGATCTGACTCACGTAAAAATCACGGGACCCGAATAAGCCTAAGAACGCGTATTAAATTACATACATCATAAATTCTGACGAACGTTCATGGTTCGAGAGGATTCAGCTGGAGTATTGTTAAGAACTCAAAGACACGCGAACAGATTCAAAAACATTTAATTACACCTGCGCGAAGTTAAAACGATTCTGATTAATTACTTTTCTCGGTGGAAGATTCTCGAAAACGAACTGAACCCTCCCTCGGACGGGGAGAGGAGGGGGGCTCTAATTGATAACATTACGGGATAAAGGGATAAATTGGGAACAATCCTTTATTCGCTCTAACTTATAAAACTTTGTTGATTATCTTTTACCGGCAAAAAAGGTGAACGTTTCTCATCATTGTAATCCAAATATCGAATGATGTTATCTCTTTTTTTTTTTTTGTCTCGGGGAAAAACCTCTCTTGACGGGTTCCCCCGGCCCGGGGGGACCGAGGGATATGTGGGACTCCGGGGAAGATGTTCAGCCGACTACCCACTAAAAAACCCCGCTGTTCTCCTATCGCCTACGCCCGGGCCTACAGATATGTGGCCTGCCGATCTCGTGGCCCGGGCCGGAATGATGTTATCTAAGCTTTCCGGACGGAATTCAAATTTAAAGAAAAAATGAGATTTAAACTGATACTTTATTTTTAAATATATATTTTTGATGTTGCATTTTTGACTTATTTTGAAAAAAGCTAAAAAACATGATAATTAAAATTATCACAAATAGTCACACCTATCACCTCCTAACGGGAATACGTCGAATTACCAATAACCCTGTATTTATCTCAGTACCACAGAACCATAATAACTTGTACATGTCATTCGATATCAATATGTTCGATACCCCCTGTCATAAATGTACATAATGAAATTCTTATAACATCGGTTGAGTTATTAAAACGCTATATTGAAGTTCCTATGAACGAGGTCAATAATACCTTTCGGCTTCTTCATGTTAGGGAGCCCTTTCGTAATATTCCCAGAAGAAAATGATACCTCCGTATTCCATTTCAACTCGCGTACGAAATCGAAGTGAATAGCTTCAAGAGAATAAACATTATATACAAAAGCTAAAACCCGGAACTTCAACACTAGCTACGAATGTATTATTTAGCAAGTACTTGAGACTGGTGCCATGGGGTCTGGAGACCTTTTGTCCTCATATACCTTTCTACACGTTGTGAAATTTTGAATTTTGTGAGTTTCCCTACTAAGATTTGAAATATAAAAGTTCTAAAGGTTCAAAGTTCTTTGTTTACGAATCCTTCGCTACATTCAATTATATTTCACACTAGCTGTGCCCGCGACTCCGTCCGCGTGGAATAGTGACTTTGGGCAGTATTTTTTGGATATATAAGATCAACTTAAATTGCAAATTCAACCTACAATGTCCAGCCTAAGCTGAACCCTATTTCATATGATTGATGATATAAATCAGAGGTCAACTTAAATTGGATATAAAATTTCCGAAACTTATCATTTTTAACAAAAACCACTTTTTTTCTAAAATAAAAATAGCCTAAGTTACTCCTTGATACATTAGCTATCTGCCAGTGAAAGTCCCGTCAAAATCGGTGCAGCCATTTCAGAGATTAGCCGGAACAAACAGACAGACAGACAGACAAAAATTGTAAAAAATGTTGTTTTGGTATATTTACTGTGTATACATCCGAATGCACTTAGTAAAAAGCGGTTATTTTAATATTACAAACAGACCCTCCAATTTTATTTATTTGTATAGATTGTTAATCAACTCGTATTTTTGGAATTTCGGTAAAGACCTCATACTGGACCATGCACTCACAAATAAATAAAAGAGATACGCTCATCTTCAATATTTGGTATACGCTTTTTATGATAATGGAATCAAACTAAGCCGTACGAAATATATACACAAAAATTCTTTGCAAAAATCGTTACAGTAAAAATGTGTGTTCGTTTTATGAAGTAATAACACGCGATACGATCATAATATTAACTATTTAATGTAATCTACTCTAGTACATTATAGTGGAATAAATGTAACCAACAATTTATTTCTCAAAATGTATATTAACATAACACATTGATCAAAAAGTTTCCGGACTAAGTAAGAAAAATACAAAATTTTTGCCAAATTCGTTTTCATTCATCGACATACTTTCCATCTAAAGCGAATAGCGAAGCGAAGCGGTCCAACGCTTCCCTAAACTTCTCGATACGATAGAACGCTTGATCTTTCCTCGCAAACTAGGCCTCAGTTTCGGCAATGACTTTCTCGTTCGTGCTAAATCTTTTTCTCCGGAGCATCCTTTTCAGGACTCCAACAGCCAGTAGTCGCTGGGGGCCACATCTGGCGAATAAGGGGGGTGGAGCAGCAATTCGAAGTCCAATTCATGCAATTTGACCATCGTAGCCATTGACCTGTGACATGGTGCATTGTCTTGGTGGAACAGTGGTTTTTTACTTGCCATGTGGGGCCGTTTGTTCTTTATTTCTTCGCTCAATTGGTCCAATAACGCTGTATAGTATTCAGAATTGATCCTTTTCCTTTTCTCAAGATAGTCGATAAACAAAATACCATGCCATCCCAGAATACTCATGCCTTAACCTTGCCAGTCGATTGTTGTGTCATTGGTCGTTTTGGAATGCTTCCACCTGCCTCAACTCACTCAGCTGACGAGCACTTTGACTCTGTAGTGTAATAGTGGATCCAGGTTTTACCCATGGTCTCACATACCGACGCAAAAAGTCGGCTTTGTTATGGTTGAAAAACTTCGGACAGGCCTCCGAATCGTCGATTAGTTGTTGTTTTTGATTCGGTGTCGACAAACGTTACACCAACTTTGAGTTGAGCTTTTCAAATTGTCGTGTAAAATAGTAAGCACGCTCCATATGATAACTTTGAAACCTTAGTCATCTCCCTGACTTTCATTTTGCGGTAGGTGAAAACAGTTCTGCGGATTTTTTTGACGTTTTTTTCGTTAACAGCCGTATTTGGGCGACCACTGTGTTAAGTGTCGTTGACGTCGCTACGACCACGTTTAAATTCATTATAACATTCGCAAACGATTGATTTCCCTGGAGCAGTCTGAATAATGCTTATCAAGCCACTTTTTTACGTCTACCGCATTTTTTCCGATCAAAAAACAATGCTTGATCAACACACGAAATTCTTTCTTATCCATCTTTTGACTTTGATTTTGCATATGTGGCGCCATCTATACGACAGTCCGGGAACTTTTTGATCAATGTAATTATAATGCTAAACAATATACACATTTGCCAGCTTATTTTTTCATTTCAGTTCTTTGCTTCTAGACCTGACGCCATATATTTAACCTCGTATCTAGGGATAGTGGGATACCACGTCTTTACAGAAATCAACTAGAAATGATTAGTCTTCAAATTAGCATCACCTATCAGTCAGCTTTCTAATTTTCCATTTAGGTTTATTTCAGATCGCTTTCGAGGTTTCAAAAAGAAGGTACATGTAATTTTCACGATTACTTCGAATCCTCTCAACTCAACTCTCTCAGATAAAACGTCACTAGTCAAGCGGTGAGTAGGAAACAAACATGCAATCACTTCGTAGATGCCCATGTAGCCCAGCGAAGAATTCAAAATACCCCATTATTTTAAAACAAAACAATATTTCAAGAAACAAAGAAACCTAACTTACTGACGTTTCCCATGAACCCTCACCGCGGCTCCACTTGATTTACTGAGCCAATCAATCCACGTTGGAGCTGTGGCTGAATAGTGAGGCAGTTTATTTAATGGAATATTTATGTATACCAGGATTGGAAAGTGACCGCGTGGAACTAATAATTCGCTTTTTTTAAGTATTACATTCAACATACTTCTAATGTACAAATCTATTCAGTTATATAAGACTAAGATCTTTTTCAATCTCAATATTTCCAAACCTTGTTATTACCCTGATGGTGCTAGAGTCCGTCAGCGACGGCATTCCTTTCTTCAAGTGTACTGTCTGCTGAGCTTATTTGTATTTTTTCTATTGCATTTTTAACAATAAAAAAGAAACAGCTAAGTCAGCTAACACCCTCCAAAATACTATTACATCCCGCTTGTTTTAGTGGTACTTAGCCTGTAACAGGAAAATTTCAAGTAAAAAAAACCAAAGCAACTTTAGCAGACCAGTCCTAACGCGCATCGCGTAGATGGATTGTGACAAGCTTAGGATTGCCAGTCAGCTGAATGAGGAAGAGAAAGTGTCGACAAGTGGAAGACGAAAGATGGGTTTCATCTATATACAATTTAACACACAAGTGTCAGTCCATTGGCTCTCATTACCCCCTGGTAGCGCAGGAATGCTGAATAATGCACGAAGTGGTAAGAAAAAGTTAACGGACATTATCGCCAATGAATTGAAAGATGATTAATTGGTTTAAGAACAAATAATCAAGAGCAAATTTAACTATATGGCGAACATACTGTGAATGCATCAAACGTAGTTTAAAATTCAATATTCAAAATGTTACCCAGAATCTAATTCACAAAGGGCCTACGTATTCCGCAACGAAATTCGGTTTGAACATGACGAACGTCTTTATACTAGATAAATGTAGCGCCTGACTGAAATGATACAGCAAGCGAGTTGTGGGAACAATATTGCAGAGTATGCAGCGCAAACTTGTAAGGCGTATGATTGTGAAGTGGTAGATAGATAGATAGATAGATAATTCTTTATTGTTCACCACACAATTTTACAGAAAAAAAGACATAAAAAGAAGTAGGTAATAGTACAACATAGTGAGCAAACGGCGGTCTTATCACTAAATAGCGATTTCTTCCAGACAACCTATCAGAAATATTTAAAGTAGTAGTACAAGGCGGTGCACAATAGACATAGAAATCAAGATAGTAAATATTATACAAAAAAAAAACTAAATTAATCTAACATACAATAGCAATACAATGAAGCATACACATGACGATGCAGTTTATGACTTTAGGTAATGGTCATTAACCAAGTGGTAAAGCAATTAAAACCGTTAATGTGTGTATTTATATAAATACTATCCCACATAATTCGACGAGCTCCGTGGCGTAGCTCCCTCCGGTCGTGGGCTCGATTCCCGTCATCTAGAACCCATAACACAAGTGATTCTTATTTGATTTGATGTTTTAAGTATTGATTTGTTTTTCCTTTTTTCTGTCCTTATATCACATTGTTTCGGATTCACAAATGACTTCTCATCGCATTTTTCTGTGTTAGCCGCCATGTTACATATACACCAATTTACGGTCCAGTCCAAAAAAATTCTTTATCAGATTACCGAAATCAATCATTTATAAGAAGTCAAACTTTTTTCTCATCTAAAATTTTGGAATAGTAATGTAGTTGAATATGCATGAGAATGTCTTAAATATAAAATTTACATGTACATATAAAAAATCTATGTTAAAACATTTTATTCTAACAGCGTATATGAGAATATTTCTTCAAGGCAAAGTATGTATAAATTTTACACGAAAACTCCTTGTTAACATGTTAAATGTTAACATAACGGATGCCTTTGAAAAACATATTATTCTGATAAGTATTGAATAATTATTTACCACGTATGTGGGAATAACAATCAAAAACTAAGAAATACAATTAGTTTCAAAATAGTGTGTATGATTTGTTTAAAGGACAACACGAGGAATAATGAATTTTCCTGGCTTCATTACCTTGGTCAAGAAAAATGCCTAACATTATGCATTTTAGTTCGTAAACGCTTAATCCCGGTTAAATATGAAACGCCAGACGCCAAGGCGACATTCGTTAGATCTTCAACCCGGGAAAATGCCGGTTCTGTTAGCTAGCAATAGGATAAATCTATTAAGTCTGCTTTAAGACTCCTTAGAAGAGATACAGAGGCGGAGTAATAATACTTACCCCTATGGCTAGTCAGCCTGTCATAAAAGGCGAAAAACAACCCTAGCTATGTGGTAGAGAACCAAACCCGTCCTGTGTTGTGTTCCGGCATTAGTGACCTATAGTACACCTATACGGAATCAGCGTGTTTCCGATACCCCTAGCTTTGCAAATATGTATAAGTACCTGACTACTATCGAGTAGGCCCTCAGCCTGTTGTATCTCAGCAATAAAAAATGTACCACCATAAGCCGAGACGAGAAAAAGCAAAACAAACACCCTACAAAAATACTCTTTTACTAAGATCCTTTATTTGTTTGCAACTGGATAAAGACACATTGAAACTAAAAGACGAACACGGTTTTTCCGTCTTTTCCGCTCTAACTATCCTCCTATCTTCAAAATCAAATAATCCCGTTAAGTCCAATACTGGTTGCACAAAAAACTGGGGAGCACAAAAGTAAACTTATATTTGTTCTTTAGTTTTTATACCTACACTCAGTAGTTTTAAGACAGTCAACGCTGGCTTATTAGAAATTATTAATATGGCTTATCATAATTATCTAAATAATGAATTATGTGTTAGAAAATATAATAATTTAAGAAAACAACAAGGCATATTTCGGATTCTTCTGATATAACTGGCTTAGTTGGATGAATTTTAGTAGACAAATCTGCACTGGTAAATAGTATTAGCACTAGTGTTCCACACAATCCAGCCGTCAGTATACTGGCAAGATATACATAAGGCATTTTGCACATTACCGGTGTACAATTTCTACACAAAAATTATCAAGCTCGTGTTTTGATGTCAAGATGAAAAGCACACAGTATGAAGTTTAACTTCTGAATTTATATTTTGTGCTGGTAATATCGGTGTTCGCTGCTAGAGTAAATAAAATGAGCAAAACGAATTAGGCTTGCTCGCCGTCCTTATTTCACATTTCCTTTAAATCAACGTATTAGGTGTGCTGAAAAGTTCGTAGGCATAGAAAAACATAGTAACATCGATTTTTTTTATGAAACAGCTCTTTCTTCTTCAAATGGGCGGCCCCATTTTTCTGCGATTTTGTTGCTGTTGATGTTATTTCCCTTTTTAAGATAGTCGATGAATATGCGCATCCCAAAATATTGATCCCATAATCTTGCCAGCCGACTTTTGTGTCTTTGTATCTTATAAAAAATTGGGGTGTTAGATACTTTTATAACCTCCAGCGATAAAAAAAATCATATCCGTCATTAAAGAAATCTTTATTAACACTAATATTTTGCACAATATTCTCATTCTTACATTTTTACTAGATAGTTATGGTCCAACGTAGTGCACATAATTTTTCATATGTCATTCATTTCATACGCCAACATATATATATATATATATATATACCTAGTCAGGTCATAAGTATTGTCACACAGTAAAAACTTTTCTTTTAGAATGCTGGCCACAAAAAAGTTTATTGAATTCGAATTTCGAATTGTTCATGAAAATAAAAATGTATACTTTTAGAATTTTACTCATTTTTTAAATATGGAGTGGCCGCTTAAAGAAGACCGTGTTGCAGTTATTGCATTGCATCGTTGCAGTTACGCGCCAATTCAAATTTTTAACATACTGAAAAATTTGAATATAACCAAAAGATTCGTTTATCGTACCATCAAACGATACAATGAAGACTTTAGTGTAGATGACAGGTCAAGAAGTGGTCGCCCTCGGTCTGTTAGGACTCCAGCAGTGATAAAAGCTGTGAAGGCACGAATTCAAAGAAATCCCAAACGTAAGCAGAAACTGTTGACCCTTCAGATGGGGTTAAGCAGAACCACGGTGAAAAGGGTGTTAAATGAAGACTTAGGGCTTCGGGCATATCGAAGAAAAACCGGACATCGTTTGAATGCTCGTCTAATGGACCTGAGACTGAAGAGATGCCGCGCTTTGTTGAAGCGGTACGCGGGAAAAAAATATCGGGAAATTCTTTTTTCGGATGAAAAAATGTTTACCGTAGAAGAGAGCTACAACAAACAAAATGATAAGGTGTACGCACACAGTAGTGAAGAAGCGAGCAACCGTATTCCGCGTGTCCAACGAGGTCATTTTCCATCCTCGCTCATGGTATGGTTGGGAGTTTCTTATTGGGGCTTAACAGAGGTACATTTTTGTGAGAAAGGTGTAAAAACGAATGCTGTTGTATATCAAAATACAGTCCTGACGAACCTTGTGGAACCTGTTTCTCATACCATGTTCAATAACAGGCACTGGGTATTCCAACAAGATTCGGCGCCAGCTCATAGAGCGAAGAGCACACAAGACTGGCTGGCGGCGCGTGAAATCGACTTCATCCGGCACGAAGACTGGCCCTCCTCCAGTCCAGATTTGAATCCGTTAGATTACAAGATATGGCAACACTTGGAGGAAAAGGCGTGCTCAAAGCCTCATCCCAATTTGGAGTCACTCAAGACATCCTTGATTAAGGCAGCCGCCGATATTGACATGGACCTCGTTCGTGCTGCGATAGACGACTGGCCGCGCAGATTGAAGGTCTGTATTCAAAATCACGGAGGTCATTTTGAATAAACTTTAATGTCATAAGAATCTATGTTTTGTTAAGTTCATTTTGGTATATGAATGGTTACATAATGAATAAACTTGTTACAATTATTTTACATTAAACATGTGACAGAATTTATGACCTGACTAGGTATATATATATATATATATATATAAATGTTATGTTGGTTTGTGTACACTTCAAAAACTCAAAAAGTTCGGCATCGATCGAACTGAAATTTTAGCATGATATATAATCCGCATCAAGGATTGTTTTTATCTGTTTTTTTTGTTTCTCATTTCTCAACCATTCAATCACAATGTACCACAGCGAAGCGTGGCAGGGTACAGCTAGTATTCAATAAAAATACCATATTTATATATTATATACCAAGGTGTATGAATCTATAATAATGTTTTTAGTCAACGAATTTTATAACGAATAATTTAACCATCGGGCACGATTTTCACAGAATGCCGTAGAGACGGAAGGTCGGAGAGACTGTGACTCACAATGCATTTGTGACATCACCTGAGCACACTACACTAGATTCGCATTAAATTATCAGTACACCACACTTAAGAATGTTTCTGACACCATTACTTTCATAGTGAGTCGTAAAGAGCGACAAATATATTACTACATTTGCTAGTTCTAGTCGCTACCAAGAACACCGGTAACATTAGGTATGAATATGCTGTGACATTTCACACAGCACCATCTAGTCCCAAAATGAGTTGGCGAAGTAATGTAATTCAATTACGAATAATGATTAAGTTTCATAGAGTTACAAAGGGGAAGCTTCTTGTCTGTATTACAGTGTTAAATATTGTTTTAATACTGTATGGTAGGAAATAGTACGTATAAATAGATATAATGTGACAATTTACAATGTCAGAGAGCGCAGCAGAGCACTTGTGTTATGGGTACTAGACAACTGATACTTTTCTTCAGTCACAAAAGTTTTATAATGAACACTCATTTAAATACACGTGTTTTTACAGACAAACTTAACATCATACCTCCGTGCAGGGGCGGAGTAAGAATAATAACTCCAAAACAACCCATCCTAGCTACGTGGTAGGGCCCTTAGTCCGTCTGAATGGCAACAACTCTTGGTCTTAAGTATGCCGCCATAATAACCTTGTGTTGCGTTCCGGTTTAAGTGGCCCAGGTTCCTGTACCTGTGTTCGCGGTCCCCTAGAGTCGCAAACATCCATAGGCGACGGTAACCGCTTACTGTTAAGTGGACCGTCATCATGTCTGCTTTTCCTCAGATTAAAAAAAATCATCATCGCAATAGAGCCTAACCATCATATAGAAAAATAATAAAGCGTATGAAACTACACGATTATATCATAATTTGAAACATGAATTGTTTAGGTATGATATTAGCAGGAATCCTTAATTATGAGGCGACGCGGACGTGACAAATGTAGCGACCGAGCGTAATTCAATATACAACCAACAATGTAGGCAAATATGAATATGTATTATCTCTGGGATTAAACTTGCAACGCGAGGCCGGTAAATTGAAGCCTACCAGCGGTCATGTGAGCGAATAAATATTTGATATTAATGTTTTATTGACACTTAACATGGTATATCTAATACTATGACGAACTTTATTGACTGGTATAAGTCTTTAAACAAGAGGTACAGGTGTAAAGGACGATGATTATGAGAGTTCTTCCTCTTACAAGCGTTTCATGTCCGTTGCATACGGAGCTGTGACGACACGGTTGTTACGATGGTAACAATAATAGTCTGATATGTTTGTGTCTGTCGGTACAATCCTTATTCAATACAACATACATGTATTACCTGTAATTGCTTGAATTGTGTACATATTTCGAAGCATTGCAACACAAGCAAGCAATGTAATAGAAAAGGAACAAGCGTCTTTTTGATTGCTGTGGAAAATATGTCAGACTAATGGCCCTCTTAATATTAGCTTCACAGTAAGCAGTTACCGTCTCCTTTTGATGTTTACGATGCCAAGGGCACAGCTAACACGCTACCGTCCACGTAGGGATAACCTGGGTTACTTATGCCGGAGCATAACACAAGGTTCTTATGGCTGCATATTTAGAGACCAGGGATGCCACCCAAGCGAGTTTGGAACCCCACCACATAGCTAGGGCTGTTTTGTCGCCTTTCACGACAGGCCGCCCCCGGCCGTCAGTATTCTAACTACGCCCCAGCACGAACAAAATCTATCTGAAATTTTATTTTAAAAGACAATAAAAACGTATGGCATAGAACTAAATGTATACTGCATCTGATTGTTCAACCCTAAAAAATAATTCTTCTTTCTTTATTCAGTCTTTATCCAGGTGATCCTGATATATAGCTTGACTACCAAATAAATTAGTGGCAAATTCGCTGTTGTTTGAAGTCAAACTTCTTTGCGCGCATGAGGGTAAAATGTTTACGGATGAAATTAATAATTCAATATTAGCGTCACGAATTGAAACGTTTTTTTGCTCTAATAATACCAACCTTATTAATAGTGGCTTAAGGATTATTGAAGTGTTAATATCATACCTAAACAATTCATGTTTCAAATTATGATATAATCGTGTAGTTTCATACGCTTTATTATTTTTCTATATGATGGTTAGGCTCTATTGACATTAGATGATAACATCAGGGGGTAGCAACTGTCAGAAGTGTCCGGCAATGGACGACGAGATTTCTAAAGTTATCCCGAAGAAAATATAAAAAATTGAGCTTTATACTTTAACGAATTTAAGGTCCTATTTTATGCACCTTTACTGCCTGTTAACTACACAGTAACCACAACCCAAACTCTATAGTCGCTGGTCGTTCTTACCTGTATAGGGGACATGCACAGAGAAATTTTCAGCCTTTATAAAATGACGAAGGTCTGGCTGTCCTGGGCTCTTGCTCTATAAAGGAACTGGCACATGATTCATTCATTCATTACAGTACTTAATTATTATTATAATTAATTAATTTCTTACTAAATCACTTTCTAATTAGGTTTTCTGGCCAAAGTTCTTCAGATTGAAATTATGGCCAAAAAACCCTATTAAGTTATATCAGTAAAATGTAACATCTGTCACGTTGTACCGTCGATTAATAACCCGAATATTGACTTCGATAACACACGTAAGTGACATTTGATAAACCATAATTATCATCATCATCTTAGCCTTAAAGTTCGGTTATAACCCCAACTTTCGCTTCGGTGCTCAGGGTTCTTTTCTGACTTTATCTTCTCTTCGCACGGTCATCGGCATCCTTGGTACTGAGTCTATTGGCACATTACCGTTTATGACATCAAACCAGCATTTTTTGGGTCTACACTTCCTGTCGTGGTCCGGTAGCAGCATAGCAGCATAATAATATAGTTGCCGTAACACGCGGCTATACTGAACATAGCAACTATCCATCAATTTTTCCGCAATATCACAGGCATCATAGCATCTACAGATTTATATCGACAGGACGTCACCAAAATTAGAGAATTATTAAAACACTTAAAGTTAAATATTGTTTCAACATATCAAAAAGTCGCAATCAATATCAAAGCGTGCCAATGGACTGACCACCAGGGATGGCGAAGACCGTGCGAAGTGGAGAAGAAAAGTCAGAAAACGGACCTCGGGCACCGAAGCGAGTTTGGGTTGCAACCGGGACTCAACACTAAAATGATGATGATGAAGAAGTCGGAGGCGAAGCTTAGTGCACAATACAGGCTAATACTAAATGATCGATTAGTTAATTATATAATTCATTAGCGGTTTCCACGATAATATAACGGAATTGATATTAAATCGATGGTATAAAAGTAACCAGAATTTTCTTTAATAATCATTCATCACTCGGAGCGCCTAATAATCAACACATCATGAAGTTCCTGGTGAGTACACAAATAATTATTGGTAAAACTGTGCAATAAATTTAATAATCAAGAGGGTTAAATTAACCCCACTTGCTGGTCAATACCTACATAACAACGTATAAAACCATGATGGAATATTCCTTTTAGACGTTTAGATGGCTGTTGTGGTGGTCAAAAGCAGTAGCCCATGCTACAGATATGCAAAGTCAGTGAAAACTTTTACGGCTGACATGTACATAGCACTGTCTTTTGGATTGGATATCGCAAACAAGAATATTGTAACCAAAACGCTCTGAGGATACTCTAGCGCTGTCCAAGCACAGAATGGAAAAGGTATATGATATACGAAGAAAAGAGATATTATTATTGTCTGTTTTTCCAGATCCTAGCTGCCTTGGCATTCGTCACAGTAAATGCTGTATCTTATGGCTACCTGCCAGGAGTATTGCCAGGTGCCGTTGTACCAGGGGTTGTTCCTGGAGTAGGTTTACCCGGTGCTGGATGTGAGTATAACGAATAATCTAAATTCTCAATGCAAAAATGATGTAAAGACGGCGATCAATAATTATTTACAATAATACTTATAAAATTTGACTCTCACTGGACATGTAGTAGGCCAAATTAACCCCCTATTAGAGGTAATATTTTATAAATAAAAAAACCCTAGAAACCAATTTCAAAATGCACGAAAATGTTCAATAATAACTTATAAATAATAATATTGCTTGCTTTGTTTAGAATCTAATTTTAACTTCACCAAGAAAATACTATCGCTTTTAGTAGTCGTCATAATCCTTTGTAAGAATCCCTGAGAGCTACATCATCATAACTATTAAAAGATCATAGCTGCTGCAGTACCAACAGAAGTCTTAATGCCAGACGTGAAATGCTTCATCAATTCTTCTTGTTATTAAAATACCAAAAATCCATATTTTCTAGACATGTTTCTAAATATAGTTTTTGAGCGATTCCCGATGACACTGGGGCAAACCTAAAAAATTGCCTTTTCTAACAAAAAAAAAAAAACTTAACTATACAACGATATTTCTCAGACGGTGGCGGCAGATATGGCTCTGGTGGCTCTTACGGAAACTCTGGATACGGCAACGGTGCCAGTGGCTACGGAAGCTCTGGCTACGGATCGGGTGGTGCTTCCCAGAGTCACAACATCGGTGGCAGTGTTGACGACTACGATAAGGTTAGTTAAACTGCAATAGACACAACTGCCACTGTAACTAATGATTTTTCTGGCTTTAAATGAGGTGCAGATGGCGAAATGTGTTTTTCATTTACATTTGAGCTAGCGGGAATTGTTACCCGACTTTTAAGACCCACTACAAATGAAATGGGGTGACCGTATTCGTTTCGTTGGCTGGATCACACGGTCACTCGATTCGGCATTAGGGCAGGCAGTTTTCTTACTTATGATGTATATTATAACATTATTACTAGCAGACAAACCATCCATTAGTACATTTCACCGATCCAACTATTACAAGCGTGATGGGTCAGGAGATTTTAAATGGCCTAGTGACGTTTTCTAAGAATGCAATCAACCTTTAGGTGGTGTCCAGTCATCATGCGGATAATCACAACATAGGAGGATCCAGCACATACGGCGCCAATGGGGGCCAGGGTGGGGGCTACAACAACTATGGCCAAGGACACGGGATCTACGGCAACGGATACACAGGAGGCGTCAACGGACTGTATCACCTGAAGCAATCGTGGGCAATATAACAAATTATTCCTTGAAATAAATGACTAATTAATGACATTTTATATATCAATCCTTTGTCTTTTCATGTCTGCTCATTATTTTCTCGTTTGGCATTCATTTAGTTTTGTGTACACAATACACGATGTATAAAGAGTTCTTAATTGAAGCAGCTATTACTTAACCTCAAGCGGATGTAACGCCACAATTGGATTCCATGGTTACCTGTAATGAAGGAAAATAAAATTTAATAAAAGATAAACTTATAACTCTTTTTTCAATACTTAATGAAATTAGTTCCAGAAATATGTAATACCTAAATAATACAGTTATAATAAGTTGGTTAAAGAAATTTTTATTATGTTTTTATAAAAAGTCCGACAATAGTAACTATTCATATTCCTGTCGGATAGAGATTTCTATATAATATGTATTTATTAACAACTAGCTGTGCCCGCGACTCCATCCGCGTTGAATAGTGACTTTTGGCAGAATGTTTTGCATATATCTTATGGTTTATTTTGGATTACAAACCCTATAAACCCTAAAATATAAATGAAATATGCAAACAGTCAGTATTATCGAATGCAACTGTTACGCCATGCGCCTCCGGAATACGTACGTTCGAACCTACAAAGTCCAGCGTAAGCTAAAACATATTTCATATGATTGATGACATAAATCTCAGGTTAACTTAAATTGGAAATTCAACCTACAAAGTCCAGCCTAAGCTGAACCCTATTTCATATGATTGATGATATAAATCAGAGGTCAACTTAAATTGGATATAATATTTCCGAAACTTATCATTTTTAACAAAAACTACTTTTTTTCTAAAATAAAAATAGCCTAAGTTACTCCTTGATACATCAGCTATCTGCCAGTGAAAGTCCCGTCAAAATCGGTGCAGCCATTTCAGAGATTAGCCGGAACAAACAAACAGACAGACAAAAATTGTAAAAAATGTTTTTTGATATATGTACCGTGTATACATACCTACATCCAAATGCACTTAGTAAAAAGCGGTTATTTTATAATATTACAAACAGAACCTCAAATTTTATTTATTTGTATAGATATAGATAAACGTATAGATGTAGTACGTCAGTTGTATAGTGGGTGCTAGATAATAACACAAACGTCCTCTGCTGCTTACAAACTAGTTGGCGTTGTATGAATTCTCCCAGTATATGTTTACTATAGCCGATCACGCCCGCTCCGCTGGACGAATAACAGGCAAAAGTAAATCGAAAAAAATGAGAAAGGCTCGATGGAATCCAAAAAATAAAATATATCCATTATCTATAATGTCTCAAATGATGGAAGCGTTCATGACGTACATTATCTTCGAATTTCGAGAATTCCTTACAACAACAGATTATACGAACACCGTCTATTGCACAAGCTATTAAATTTTAAACACATTAACAGCCCAGCTAACAATGTCGTCAGGAGATGACATCATGCCGGCCATTTATAGGCATCGACCGCGCACGAAGGTTGATACCTTAACGGTTCGAACGAACTATTGTCGACACACATTTAGGGTCAATTAAAAGTTGCTTTTGGAAAGTTGTCAAAACGTTTGGAATTTGAAACACAAAGTTATTCAACAATAGTAACAATGTATACACAAGTATATCTACGATGTGTACATATCATTATATAAGATCCTTAATAGAAGTGAGTTCGTTTAATACGCCAACAGTTCTAGTGAAATAAATTATGTATATAAAATACTAGCAGCCCGCCCCAGCTTCGCACGGGTATTTAATAAAAATTTCAAAATTAAAAATTATATACACACACATACCTAAACCCTTCTATTTTTTTTTCGGTCTTGGGGAAAAACCTCTCTTGACGGGTTCCCCCGACCCGGGGGGACCGAGGGATATGTGGGACCCCGGGAAAGATGTTCGACCATCCGATTACCCACTAAAAAACCCCGCTATTCTCCTATTGCCTACGCCCGGGCCCACGGATATAAGGCCTGCCGATCTCGTGGCCCGGGCCGGCGCCGGCCCGCCCTTTGTCTTAAGGCGGGCCCCTTCTAAAGTGTTGGCGCCAGGGGGTCAGGGTTTCGTCCCCCCGGCGCTCTCCTAACAACTCTAGGAGTTGTAGCTAGCCGAACAGGGTGCGCAGCTACCACGCAACATTTTTCTAATACTTACATTTTTAAACTCGTGATATCTTTCGAATGGAATATCCGAATTGAATAATTCAAAAAGTTATATAAAGGTATTGAAGCAGTTTTGAATATGAAGTAATTTATTTTGATAAGGATTAATACCAAGATACAAATAAAGAGCCTTTTCTAGGGGCGGCATTTCAATTAAATTTTTAAAATAAAAGAACACTTATTGTGGCATAACTATAATAGTTAGACATATGCTATCGCAACACTTTTTGTAAATAATTATGTGTTCTGCAAAGTCGTAATACATTATATTATTCTATCATCAATAGTTTTCGCAGCGCACGCGATTTAAATAATATTTTAGGTAATTTTTTTACACCTTGGCTTACATTATTGGAGTTTTAGTAAGGATCCCTAATTTTTTCGAAAATATAATATAGCCTATGTCACCCGGAGATAGTGTAGCTTCCCAACAGTGAAAGAATTTTTTAAATCGGGTCAGTAGTTTCGGAGCCTATTCAATGCAAACAAACAAACAAACAAACAAACAAACAAACATACAATCAAATCTTTCCTCTTTATAATAGTAGTATAGAAGTATAGAAAAACTTTTGTATGTGCTTATGTACGCACGTAAGAAGTTATGCTTATTTGGCGTAAAAGAACAAACATCGCTAAAGATTTATTCCCACATGCCATAGTCTTTGTAAAAGAAGTGTTAAATTAATTCAAAAAAAAACGTGTGCGGCTCGGGACGCCAGACAGAAGTGATAAACTAATCTAAGTTGAACTATTTAATATTGAAATTGTTTAACTTGGGAAAAGCTCAGATTATTACTACTTATGTATATTAATATGATAATGTAAGGAAAAGTTATTTATTAATAAAACCAAAAATAATTCAATAATAACTAAAATTAACGAATTTTTCAAAAAAAAAAAAACAACTGTATTTCATTGTAATAAGTCGCAATTCGAATAGATCTAGCGCTGTGGGTTATATTGAGAGGAGGAGCCTGCCTACCGCTGCCGTATGCATGAGAAAGGGAAGCCAGACAGACTGGCGCCGTAACGCGTTACGTAACGAAGCGGTTTACCCTCCCATAGGAAGTTATCACTTCAATAATTGATTTTAATAACTATTAAATTTTTTATTTTAATACTAATATTAAACTAAAAATGATTAATTCAACAAATAAAAAGAATATATACCTACAATGAATATCAAATCTGAAAAATGCACTTAAAATAGTTACGAGTTATCACGGAACACAATTTAAAAGGAAACACTTGAGATACAGTTATTTTATAACTCCGTCATATCACTCGCATCGCGAAAATTTTTACTTTACATTTTATTGCTCATTTGCTTGAAGAAAGAACAAAGTTACAGAAAAGGCGTTGAAACATCATGCATTTCCAACACTATCTTACACGGCCAACCAATTTCTTTCCAAGCCCTTAAAATTCAAGTTGTAACTTAACAAAGTCATTAGTTGAGAGTTCAGTTAGCATAATTATATAACACTATGTGCTCTAAGCGCTTCAACGGCTCGTTAGTATGTTAATTCTTAAAGCTGTTGGCAAGCTGCAAAATAATGTAACCGACATTTGCATACGCTGCGATGGAGAGAGCGTGCAGCATTTTGGATTTCTACTTTGGAAAATCTAAATCTTAAATTGTTTTTATACGCGAACTTCACATTTTTTTTTACAATAACCATGGTAATGGTAAAAAACGTATATCTATATTTTAGTAAAAAATATCAACTGTCATCCCTTGCATAACTTCAATTTTATTTAGTCCCCAATTTCAGAGTGCTTAAATAAGTAAATATGTGTCAAGAGTTTTCAGTCCTTTGCAACAAGTGTCCCTGAGATTCATACAGAAATAAGTAACCAGCACAGCAACCGCAAGCTCCCGTCACCAACTTGCCGTTGAAATCGAAAGGGTTTCATAATAGAAATTCAATATGCATTACGTCAACTCAGTAACCAACTGTACACCACTTCTTAATTAATACGAAATCTTTTAAAAAATTATTATCAAACTGATCCTTAAAGTAAATTGCATTCGAATAGAGTCGACGCGGGTCTGTAGCAAAATTGTTTAATTATGTTCAGTAATGAAGATGAACAGATCAATGGCAAAACAAGCGTATTCTTAGGCGTCGCGAAATTGCAGGTGGATAGTAAAGTTCGCTGTAGCAACCTTAGTGTCAGTTAAGCCATTAATCAATGTGGGAGCGGCGCAGGTGCGGCGTGCACAACCTTACTGTTTAATGAATTAATCTCTCGTCTCTTGAGCCATAAGACACGAGGCCTTATCCACAATTTAACTGCGCATAATCCTTGGATTAATTCAACAAACAACTTTGTGTTTTCTCTTTTTGAATTTGAGTAAACAGATGTTGGTGGAGCGAGCATCAGTGTCTTCTTCACCGTTTTCTGTTTAATATTTTTGTCTAAGAATAAGTTTAAGATATAAGATTAAGATAGCTGTTGTTATAAGGATATAGAAATCTATGATCCATTTACCTTATGAGTTATAAAAAACTAAGTATTCCTAAGTTTTTAAACGAAATAAATTTAAGTTATTTTCTTGATGTTTTTGATGACTTGATTCGAGCATTCTAAACAGATCTAAGATTGTGGGGTGAAATAGCTGCGATATCTAATCTAATTTCCTTATATTATTTCAAAACAAGAAAAGGACGATCACGTCCTGGGACAGTACTCAGCAGTGGAAACCGAGCTTCCAATTTCAAGCTGTCACTTCAATCAGATTATAAGCTTGGATGAAAGGTATAGACTTTATGACGGTAAATCTATCATACTAATATTGCTGACAACTTCTGTAGCATAACAGCTAACGCACGTCGGAACACCCGTGGAAGTGACAGGTTCAATTCTCGTGTCGATGCTTGATGTTTATATATAATATTTATGTCTTCTTCCTTCCTGCCTTTATCCCAAACTGTGTGAGGTCGGCGCAATATGTTCTCTCCTTCCACTCTCTTCTATTAGCCATCATCTGAACATTCACACCTTTTTTTACCATATTATATTTTACACAATCTATCTTTTCTTTGATCTACCTCTCCTCTACGCTCCTCTTTTCACATTATATGGCCATACCAGACTAATCTATTAGTTTTCAGCTTCTCAATCACTGGCGCTACTTTCAAACTTCCCCTAATATACTCATTTCTAATTTTAACCATTTTTGTAACTCCACTCATGTATCTCTACATTCGCATCTCTGCTGCATGCCTAATAATAGCCTTCCATCTTTCCCCTTTAAGGCCCAACACTGATCCATGCAATATGCCAGGTCTTATAACGGACTTATAAAATTTACCTGTCTAAGTCTAAACGGAACTTTATAATTAATTTAAAATAAAAATAAGCATAAAAGTAATCTAGTACCCATAACACAAGCGCTCTGCTGCATACTTTGGGATTAGATAGCTATTAAATAAATACCATTTTAAATACACAAACGGCAGCTACAAGACCTAGCGTGCCAACAAACAATTATTAAATTCATTTCACAAATAAATGTGGATATGGGATATTTACATTCGAACCGCATTCATGTCGAGTCGCGCCGCATTGCCGTGTGCCTAAGGCAGTGGCGGATGACCTATGACGTCACTGTGTACAGATCTAGACAAGGTATTGTTCGTTTTACTTGTATTAGACAGAAATCTACAATGTTATTTTTATATAAATCAAACTGTTTATTTTTTATAAATAGTAACCATGGAAGTAAAAATGTATAATCATTCGAAAGAAAATTGACTGAAGATCAATATAGACAAAAATGCGATATTAAAAAGAAAAATCATCACATCTTCTTATCTTCAGGATGTACATTATAGATAAGTATGTACGCTGTACTCTGACACATCGCCATTCAGTCCCAAAGTAAACAGCAGTGCGCTTGTGTTATGGGTATACTAGACAACAGATATCCAACTTATACACATTTTATTTGTAATCTAATATACATCATAAACATCGAAACTCTCTAGTTTCGTTGTTACGGGATCAGAACACATGACCGAAGAATGAAGGCGTTCCGATGAACAAAACACATTGCGTTACCAAATCACAAAACGTCTTTTTACGTCGATACCTCTCGACGACTCTTCCTAGGCTCGTAGCAAAGATGCACCAAGAGTCTACCGTCTAACATCGTCAACCGGAAAAAAGAAAACGATCTGACCGGTGCCTTGGGTCCGCTTTCCGACTTTTCCTTCTTCCCTTTGTACGATTTTCGGCATCCCTGGTAGTGAGTACGTTGACACGCATATCATCCTATACGACGTCAAGCCAGCCCTTTTCGGACCGACGCTTCATGTCGGGGACGGCGGAGGTAGTATAATGTGTTCCCCACGAAAATAGCCGATTGCCACAAAACGTGACCATACTAACCAAGGCGACACATAGTTGTAATGTTATTTTCTGCATTAAGACAAGAAAGAAGACGATTCCTAGATATAAACAACGTCAGAGGGCGTAATAAATTAGAATAATTTTTATAGCGTAATTAAACACCAATACGTGTCTCATACCAGCCATGAACCGGAGTACGCTCGTAAATTCAGCCGGCGAGTACTTTCCGCTCGCCTTCACCTATATAGCTTGCATCACGGTAGGGACGCCCAATGTTTTGACGTGAATCAATTTTCGATCACAATCGATCATGAATATAATCAGCACAGTGTGCATGTGGATTGATCTTTTGAGATCGTAATTGTAATAATTACTAGTTGACCCGGCAAACGTTGTTCTATATGGCATTATAAGTAAAAAACAGCACCTAATCACACTCACCCCTATTTCACCCTCTTCAAGTTTCATAAAAAGTAGCTTATATCATTTTCCAAGGTCCAAATCTCTGTACCGAAATTCATCAAAATGAAAACATAACAGACAGATTTACTTTCACATTTATAATATTGGTATGGACAAGCTATCAAAAGACGTACCCATATCAACAATGCTTGCTTGCTTGTTGCTATGCTTGTCGACGATTTTCTTGTTGAAACAATTTATTGTATAAGAATGCATACCGATCTTTGAACAGATTCGCATCGTCTGGAAACAGTTGAGCTTTAAAAATAGTATAATATGTGACGTCCTTATTGCATATTGAAATCAGGTCATATTTGAACGTACACGTTTTTACTGATTTTCTAGTATTTATGTCAAATTTATGAGGTATGGTGGCATTAAGTAAGAAAAAACACAATATTTTCACAAAATTTGTTTTCATTCATCGACATAATTTCCATCTAAGGCGATACAACCGGCCCAACGCATCTCTAACTTCTCGATACCATAGTTGTAGAACGTTTGATCTTTGTTCGCAAAATAGGCCTCAGTTTTACGTTGACGCTAAATCTTTTCCCCGGAGCATCCTTTTCAGGTCTGCAAACAGCCAGTAGTCGCTGGAGGCCACATCTGGCGAATACGGGGAGTGGGGCAGCAATTCGAAGTGCAATTCATGCAATTTGACCATCGTAGCCATTGATTTGTGACATGGTGCATTGTCTTGGTGGAACAGTGGTTGTTTTCTTTGCCATGTGGGGCCGTTTATAGTAAACGATTAGAGTTTCCAACTAGAGGGTATCTTTTATCAATGTGCTGGTTAGGTGCCTTTTATAGATGTGGTTTCGAGAGAATTAACACACACAGAGAATTGACTCATTTGAGCCAAGCGCTATAATGCATAAATATATAAAACCAAAACAGTACATATAAACATATACTATCCCGTTTCTTTATCGAAAATGAAACAAACAATATATCAAAATAAGCATTTAAAATTCTCGAAGGGCCATTGTGGTTCCGCAGACACACGGAACCGGGAACACGCTGACTGCTGATGGAACACAATGACTTTGCACTTAAACGGACAGCGGCTGAAATTAAGGGATAATTACGAAAACGAACTGAACAGCCTGGACTTTAAGATATCTGAACAAGTTGGAATCGATTAAAAGTTAGGTTAAGTACCTGGTAGCTCAGTGGTATTTCACTTAGAGACCAATCTAGAGGTCCAGGGTTCGAATCCCAATCCCACGGTGATATGCACCGCTCATACAGATTTTCTCGTTTAATGTACATCATCATATCATCTTATATAGTAATGTAAATACCAATTATGAAACATTTGCACCTAGGAGTATATGACAAGATTATATTTATGGAAAAGTTTCGCAGGACCTTTTGGATAAGAAATAAATTTTATTAATAGCAAAGGATGACGAATACACAAAACTACTAACAACATACACAACCAAAATAAACAATAATTTATGCAATGTACCGTTTTATGTTATTGTAGTGTGTAAGTCGATTTAGTCAGTATAATTAAAGTCGTCGTACAGACAATACGTGTTTCAATTAACGACCTATACCCCCCACACCTCATGGCGACCCTGCCTTGCGCTATCGCCTAGGTATCGGGTTTCGCCCAGGTGCCGGGCGACGCGACGGCGCGACGGATAAATAGGCGAGATCAGCGAATTCCTGTGTGCCTCAGTGCACGAAGTTAAGACTTTTGAATTATAAAAATTAAAAAACATGATATAATGACGCCAACCACTGAACTGACAACGTCGTTTGAAGACAGAAAAATTATATATTATAAAAATTACAATGGGCAACGGAAACAATAAACAAGAAATAAAGGAGGTGATTATTGGAGAGAATACTATTATAGAAACTCATATCCAAAGAAACAACATCCTACTGCTGTCGGCCTTGGGATTAATCATACTTTTCATTTTGGTTGTACTTATTAAAAAAGTACTGGACAGACAGAAGAAATGGATAGATAAGAGAATTAATGCTGAGTTTGTCAGAAGAATGCGTATGCGGCTGTCCAAAAGGATCTACGGCGAAGGAGAAGGAGTTGAGGATGTGTAGTGCTTTTATTATTTTTTTTAATTCTTTTTCTGTGAGCTATAAAACTAAGAGTGCTATGTTTGTGTTTTTGTGCGCTACTTATTCCAGAACAAGGTGCCGTTACTGATTTTCTATTGAACTTTAAATTTAGTTAATAATTAGTGAGTATATTTTAACGTCATTAAAAAATCTATGGAAGAAAATGTAGAACAAATTTTATGTGAGTTAACTGACATACAAATATATTTAAGGAAATTGGGCTCTAAAAGAAAACAATATAAAATTATTGTAGACGAAAAAATATTAAAGGCTAAAAAGCTATATTCTTCTTATGAAAATATTATAAGTATTATTCCCGAGCATAAAATTTCTTTAGAATTAGATGAACTTATACTTGAAGTATTAGGAGAAAAAATTGAATTAGCTTACTCAAAAATTCTTACTTATAGTACTGAATCTAGCTTAAAATATAATAATTTTTGCAAAATGGAAAACTTTGAGATAAGAACGGCAACATCATTAATTCCTATAATGGATGGTTCTGAGGAAACAACAGAAAAAATTATTGACACTGTAGAATTGTATAGTGATTGTTTAAAAAATAAAGATCAGATAAAGTTACTAATATCTTTCGTATTAAAAACTAGGCTTACTAAATCTGCTAAGTTAAAATTAAAAGGTGAATATAATGATATAGAAAGTCTCGTAAAAGACATGAAATCTTATTTGCTTACAAAAAAATCTGCAAATTCTATTCTTTCTCAAATAAATAACTTGAGTCAAAATAATATGTCTATCAGTGAATATGGAAATAAATTATCAGAATTATTCGTAGGCCTGACTATCGCACAAGCTGACGGTAACGAAAAAGCATGTGAAATACTAAGACCTATAAATGAAAAACTTGCAATTAAAAGATTTTCTGATGGGTTAAGAAATAGGCGATTAAGTACCATTATTTCAGCACGTAACTATTTGGACCTCAAAGGTGCGGTGCGAGCAGCTGAAGACGAAGAGTTGGCTCAACCTTCTTCATCCAGCAATATTTTCAACATGAGAGGTAGGTCAAATAACAGATATAATAACACAGGAGGTCGAAATAATTATTATAAGAATGGTTTTAATTCCCTAAAACCATTTGGATATGCTAATTATGACACAGTTAATAAATATAATAATTTTAAACAACAACATTTCAATAATAATTCCCGTGGTGGATATTACCGTGGAACAAGTAATAACAGGGGAAATAATTATAATTATTCTTCGACAAGATCTTATCGTGGTAGAGGAAATCGTGGTAGAAGTTCACAACATAAGATGTTCCCTGTTCAATTATGTGACAATACGGAAAAACAAAAAGAAAAATTGGAAAATGAAAATCGGTTTTTTCGGGGTTAAATATTTTAATATTATGACTTGTAATGAAAATGTTAGATATGCTCATTTTAATGTAAATAGTAACAAATGTTCATGGCTAGTAGATACCGGAGCATCAATTTCAGCAGTTACCAAGAAAGTATTAACGGAACAAATTCCACTATTTAGAGACAACATCGAAATAAATGGTATTGGGGGAAAAACTCAATCTGAAGGTTTTGTTTATCTATCTTTATATGATCAAAATGGAACTTGCTTTAATCATAAATTTTATTTGTTTGATAAATTACCCTGTAAATCAGATGGAATACTTGGGCTAGACTTTTTATCAAATTATGATTCACATATTGACTTAGAAAATAATATATTAAAATTACGTAATGTGCACGAGTGTACCATACCACTTTATACGACACCAACTATTTCTTATAGCTGTCTGACTGTACCTGCTAGAAGTGAATCAATCCATTATATACAATTACAGAATAATAAATTGAACCATGATATTGTTGTTTTACCAAAACAGTTAAATGAAAATTTGTATTTAGCAGCCTTAATAGTTAAACCTGTTAACAATGTTATACCGATTAAAATATTGAATACCGGTGAGGAGTTAGTTACTATACCAACTTTTCAGCCAGAAGTACATTCGTTAAATGAATACCAAATCTGTCAATTTACTGCATGTAAGTCGAATGCAGAACGAGCTAGTACTTTGTTATCAACCTTGAATATAGACCATTTACACCCTACGGAACGGACGACTATAGAAGCTATTTGTTCCAAGTATAGCGATATATTTTATCTCCCAGGAGATAAACTTACTACTACCAATATATACGAACATAACATTTATTTAAAACCAAATACGAATCCTATTTATACGAAACCGTATAGACTACCAAATAGTCAAAAACCAGAAATAGATAAACAAATTAAGCAAATGCTAAAAGACGATATTATAGAAGAAACTCAAAGTGAATGGTCAAGTCCTATTTTACTTGTACCAAAAAAGTCCGACGATGTTAATAAAAAGTGGAGATTAGTTATTGATTACCGTAAATTAAATGAAATTATTCAAGACGATAAATTCCCATTGCCTAATATAACGGATATTTTAGAATCTCTTTCCGGTGCAGTTTATTTTAGTCATTTAGACCTTAGCCAGTCATATTACCAAGTAACCTTGAATCCAGAGTCTAGGAAACTTACGGCATTTACAACTAATACGGGACAGTACCAGATGAAAAGAATGCCAATGGGTCTTAAAACCAGCCCTAGTTCTTTTTCAAGAGCTATGACTATAGCTATGTCAGGATTAAACTATGAGAAATGTTTTATCTACCTTGATGACCTTGTAATTTTTGGACGTAATTTAGAAAGTCACAATAAAAATTTAACTGATGTTTTTGAAAGACTTAGAAAAGTAAATTTAAAATTAAATCCCAATAAATGTAATTTTTTAAAACAAGAATTATTATATTTAGGTCATACAGTATCAGCAAAAGGAATCTTGCCTGATAAAAACAAAATTAAAATAGTTGAGAATTACCCTAAGCCTAAAAATACAGATGAAGTAAAACGCTTTGTTGCATTTTGTAACTACTATAGAAAGTTTATTCAAAATTTTGCTGAGATAACTATCCCATTAAATAACTTGTGTCGTAAAAATGTACCTTTTGTTTGGTCCAACGAGTGTGAAAATTCATTTCAAATTTTAAAAAAAAAGTTGATATCACCACCCGTTTTACAGTACCCAGATTTTTCGAACAAAAATGAGTTCATTTTGCAAACTGACGCTTCAGGTATTGCCGTTGGAGCAGTACTTTGCAATAAAGATATGCGACCGATTGCTTATGCAAGTCGACCTTTAAACAAAGCCGAACGAAATTATCAAACAATTGAAAAAGAATTAGTTGCAATCGTGTGGGGAGTAAAGTATTTTAGGCCATATCTTTTAGGTAAAAAATTTACAATTATGACTGACCATAAACCGTTAATATATTTGTTTGGAATGAAAGATCCGTCAAGTAGATTACTAAAACATAGATTAACATTAGAACAATACGATTTTAATATCACTTATATTAAAGGAAAAGATAATTGCGTAGCTGACGCATTATCTAGGTTACCAACAAACTCGGACGAATTAAAGTGTATGAACTCAATATTATTAACAGTAATGACTAGAGCACAAAAGAAAAAAATAAGCAACGTGGAAGATAATACAGAAACTCATATCAATAGCAATGACACGGACAATCGGACTGATCACCCGAAAGTTGTGGAATTGTTACGGATACCGAGTGACGCTGTAGAGATGGTTTTAATAGAAGGAAAGGAGATAAATAAACTTAAGAAACAAAATAATATAAATGTAGAAACCGAGTGTTTTGCATTTTCTCAAAGTAAGAAAACGTTATACATTAACCTTAATTTCAAAGCGCAATACACGCGAGCCGTTTTTGTGAAGAAATTAAGTCAGTTTTGTAAAAACATAAACGTTGATAAAGTATGTATAATAAAAGGAAATAATAACGCGTTATTTATTAAAGATTTAGTAGACGAAATTAAAAATGACGAAATGTGGACCGGTCCACGCATTTGTATTTTGCGAGGTGTTGAAAGAATTAATGACGACAATGATAAAAGATTTATTATTAATGACTATCATTTACTGCCCACAAGTGGTCATGCTGGTGTGCGCAGAATGATTAATAACATAAAAAGAAAGTATTACTGGCCAGAAATGGAGAAAGATGTTAGAGAATTTGTAAGTAAATGCGATAAATGTCAATTTTCAAAGTATTCAAGAAATACTAAGGAGCCTATGGTAATAACAACCACAGCTTCGTATGCTTTTGAAAAAGTTTTCTTAGATTTAGTTGGTCCACTGGACAAAGATATAGATAATAATAGTTATATACTTACATTACAATGCGAATTAACTAAATTCGTAGAGGCGTATCCACTTCAAAATAAGGAAGCTGTAACCGTAGCTAAAGCATTTGTTAACAATTTTATTTTAAGGTTCGGAATACCGAAACAGATAGCTACAGATAAAGGAACAGAGTTCATGTCATCTACAATGACAGAAGTCTGTACTCTTTTGGGAATTGAAAAATTAAATTCAACTTCATACCACCATGAATCAATAGGATCTCTTGAGAATGCACACAAACATTTAGGTGCATATCTGAGAATACAATGTGACCAATTTTCTGAAACTTGGAGCCACTGGCTTCCATTCTGGTGTTTTACTTTTAATAACACTGTACATTCTTCTACAAAATACGCTCCATATGAGTTAGTTTTTGGGAAACCTTGTGAAATCCCGAGTAGAATAAGTAAAAACATTGAACCTTTGTATAATCCAGATAATTATAGTTTAGAATTAAGGTATCGTTTGCAAGTTGCACACAAAGATGCTAGAACTAATTTGTTACAAAATAAACAAATAAGAAAATGTACTTATGATAAAAATAAAAAACAGGTATTATATAAGAAAAATGATTTAATATTGTTAAAAAATGAACCTGCAACAAAATTAGATAAATTATATATTGGCCCATATACTGTAATTGAAGATTTAGAACCTAATGTAAAAATTATGAAAAACAATAAGATAGAAATTGTGCATAAAAATAGAACTAAGTTGTTTAAAAATAATGTTTAATATGCTTAGCATTAATTGAATTCTAGTATTAAGTCACTATGTACATACTAATATAATACCAATTTTATTATAATAACTGTTAAAAAAAAAAAAAAAATGTTTAGGTTACATTTTTTTTCTTGTACCCCGGTGGTGTAGTGTGTAAGTCGATTTAGTCAGTATAATTAAAGTCGTCGTACAGACAATACGTGTTTCAATTAACGACCTATACCCCCCACACCTCAGTTATAACCTACAAATTTTTGTGCAATAAAGAATAAACATGACAAATATAATTAGATGTAGTATTAAGGCTGTTACGCTAATTAGTCCAATATTAAAAGGCATGAAAAAAGTCGAAAAATTAAAGAAAAATGAATGTTCTCATTGAAATTAGTCAATAGCTACGCAGACAAATAACCTTTGAACAGATCGACCTCCGCGTCAAACGACCTGTCTTTTCATTTCGCTTCTCTTGTTATGATGAATTACCGCACTGTCTTTCTTACATTTATGGTAAATAATTTCAGACGGAACAATACGTCTTATACAAGCTAGGAATTGACTGTCTTATTGTTGTGGAACAGTAAATTGGCTGACGGCCCACCTAAAATTAAGCAGTTAATGTCGCCTACAGATGTCTACCGTCTACGTAGGGGAACTAGGACCTGGGTAACTATGCGGACGGGCTGTGAGCGCTAACACTTAGCTAGGGTTGTTTTGTCTTGTCTTTTACAATAGGCAGGTCTGGCCGTAGAGGTTCGCTCCACCGCTGCACGGAGACAAAACTTAAACTTAGCCGATTTTATTATAACATTATGTATATATATACATATTAACTTTAGAAATCAAATCCGCTACCACTAGATGGCCTCTGGCAATATTAGCTCACGCTAACATTTCCCAATGACGTATATAAATTTATATGGGACGTTAATCCGTGCGTAAAATTTTATCCGTGCAGGGGCGGAGAAAGAATAGTGACTTCTGTAGCCGGGGTCGGTTATGACAGCATAAAAGGCGACAAAACAACCTACTCTAGCTACGTGATAGGGGCACTTTACACGGCTCACCCCCCGGTTGTTGGGTGCCGCTTCTGCGCTCTCGCGCTTGCTGCCCAACCTGGGAGGGCCCGACTCCTCCTGCCGAAGGCTCTACATCATCAGGATCATAAGGGGATACCGTACGATCTCCTTTGAGGCAGCGAGCCTCCTAGCCGGATCCCCGCCCTGGGACCTCGACGCAAGGCTCCTCGCGTCACTCTCTTGGTGGCGCGCGGAGGCGGTCGAGCGGGGCGAGCGCCTGGTGCCGCGACAGATTGAGGCACGCAGGGCAGAGCTCCGCCAGGTCCTAGTGGCGGAGTGGCAGACGCGCTTAGCGCAACCCACGGCGGGGCACGCCGCTGTAGCGGCGGTAAGGCCGATTCTAGAGGAGTGGCTCAATAGGAGCCACGGCGCCCTCAGCTTCCGGCTGACGCAGGTGCTTACCGGACACGGGTGTTTCGGGAAATACCTGTGTCGCATAGGCCGGGAGCCGACGTCCCAGTGCCACCATTGTGTTGATTGCCGCGACGATACGGCGCTGCATACGTTGGCGGAGTGCCCAGCTTGGGCCGAGCAGCGCCGAGACTTGGTCGCGGCCGTAGGAGCTGCGGGAAACCTCTCGCTTCCGGCTGTTGTGTCTACCATGGTCGGGAGCGAGTCAGGGTGGAGTGCCGTCGCCACCTTCTGCGAGGCCGTGATGCTCGCAAAGGAGGCGGCGGAAAGGGAGAGAGAGACTGCTTCCTCTCTCCCCTCCCGCAGCAGACGCACTGGGCGCCGTAGGGTGGCCGACTTCCGGCCACCGTAGGGCGCGGCCTGCGGACGACAGACTCGGGGCGTCTTGTCGTCCGATCAGCGGCAGGCCTCGAGGCGGCGGCGTCTTGTTCCGCGCGCGCCTCATAGTGGAGTCCTGCGGCCGGGGTGACGGCCGCAGTGGGTGACGGGGCCCGCCTGACCATCTGGCGGGCCAATACCCGTCGGGGGGTGGCGACGAATGCTTCGGCGATACCCGCCCCTCCGACACACGGGTACATGAGGAACACGGGTTGGTTTTTAGTCAGTAAGAGTTTGACAGTCCCCTTCGCCCTTCCCCGAGGGCGGAGGGCCTCCATGAGGATTTTCCAACCCGATACCAAAAAAAAAAAAGCTACGTGATAGGGCCCCAAGCCCGTCTGGATGGCGACCACCTTCGGTCTTAAGTATGCCGCTATAATATTACCTCATTTCCGAATGACGTATTACAAATCCATATGGGTATTGAACGCAAGGTGTCGTGTGTCGGGGGTCTTTTTCTTGTATTTAGTATTTAGTAATAGTCTCAGACGTCGTTTTAATTATTGTTTTCGTTTTGATAATATTCAACAATTGGTGGCAGTGGTTGCATTCATGTTAAGGAGTTTGTTTAAGAGTCCTTATAATTCGTACAAATCTGTTTTTATTTAATTATTAACATCATTCTGATTACTTTAATAAAATGGTACAAATAATAATTAGTAGTTTATTTCACTGTTAACACTGTATCACTTTACTAGCCACCTCACTGACAAACCACTTCACAACAAAACTGCAATTATACATATTGCTTCTCTTGAAATTATATTACAGTTCATTAATTAATTATAACCTACAGTTAGCAGAATTTTTTCATCTCAACTCTCGTCTTTCCTTTTAATACATCTTGAAATAATTTATGCGTACATCCTTGAAATGTGTCTTGATCAATTGATCTACATTTTAATATCATATACCTTCACCGTCTATTAGGGGTTTCGAAACGTATTACTAGGGGTGTTCATTAAAAAGTGATAATGAGTATGACGCAATTATCTATTATTAAATGTTATTTTATTTTTCGACGTAGTCACCTTTCAGGTTTATACACTTTGTATCTCTTTTTTCTAAAGTTAAAATTCCCTTTTTAAAAAAATCTTCGTGATCCCTTAAAAATCGTCTCTCAATCTTCAAATTATGGCCCCTGAGAAGTTCCTTTAACCGCGGAAATAGGTAGTTAGAAATCAGTAGGAGCTAGGTCCGGTGAATATGGAGGATATTCCATCAATTCGAAGCCTGCTTCTTGAATGGCAATCATTGCAATTCAGGGCTTGTACGCGGGGGCGTTATCTTGATGAAACAAAACAGCTTCGGTCAATTGTGATCGAAGAACTTTAGCGAGTTTCCCATGCCGTTGCTTGCGTATTCCCTCACACAACTTTGTTATTTGTCCTGCGTAGGAAGGCCCCGTAATAGTGGCTCCATGATTAAGGTATTCGATCATTACCACCCTTTGGCTGTCCCAGAAAAAACAGCCCATGATCTTACCGGCGGATAGAATCTTCTTAAATTTCTTCAGAGTTGGAGATGACGGTCTCTTCCAAGTCATGAACTGTTTTTTCGTTTCCGGGTAATAATGGTGAAGCCATGTTTCGCCCATAGTTATGAATCGAGGCAAAAAACGGTCAAGATCTTGTTGTAACAAACCCAAACACTTTTGTGAAATTCTCAGTCTCGTTTGTTTCTGCGCGTCAGAAAGCATTCTGGGCACCCAGCGCGCTGTCACGTTTTTCATACCCCCAAATGGTTGTGTATAATATTATGGACACTTCCTATAGAAATCTTCATTTCCTCTGCTATAAAATAAACCGGTAACACGATGATCTGCCAAGGCAATGTTTTCTACTTTTTTAATCATTTGTTCCGATGTAGGGCGTCCCGTGCGGGGTTTATCGTTAACGGAAGTTCTTCCTCGCTTGAACTCAGCACACCAACGCACAACCGTAGAATATGGAAGAGCATGTAACCCTAATGTTGCTCTCAAGTCTTAATTTACCAGTTCCGTAGTAAAATTTTATCGATAAATTAAAAATCAATAAACTTCGATTTTATAAATTTTTAAGAACACGTTCCGACACAACGCAATATATTACTTATATTTAAAAAAAACAAAAGAGAATTGATTGCTTTTTTCATTATTATTATATCTAATGTCTGGGTTATACCTGCCAGTATTTTTTTTCTTTCCAATGTATCGCATTATCACTATTTATTAAACATCCCTCGTTTAAGTTATTCAGTGATTTAAATTACATATTGAGCCTAGTATCTAATGTTTATGCAACCTCCTACTAAAATTGTTAATCTTCACATTTGAAATAGAAGAAATGCTATATACTTTACTATAACTAACATTATACAAGGATTATCATTTTGCTTCACGAATAAATGGGTCTTTCGGGGCAAGATACAACTCTAAAACTTTAACAGACATTTCAAATTAATATAATAGCCTCCAAAGAGTTCTGGGGTGATTCTAGAGCCAAGGCCGCTAGCGCCAGTGGGTCAAGTGTTTGAAGGCTTATACCAAACAATAGCGCAGAATTGATGATGTAAACAGGACCGTTAAGAGGAAAGAGTATATAATTATTGTCTTTAAAAGATCAAGGCAAGATTAACATTTTAAAATTATTATAAAAACAACTACATAATATAATTTGAGACTAAAAGAAAATAAAACCAACAAAATGAAAAATGGAGGGAGAATCATTTCATCATGTTTGATGTATGCTTTCTATTGCGTGTCATCAACTCATCACGCACCTTTTGCCTGGGTGCTCACCTAAAACTTCCGTTCTAGTGCAAAAAGATTCAAAAATGGAGGGAGTATTAAATATATGGCTAAACTAGAAATGGGCACCTGAGCTAACTTCGAACTTCCAGAATAAACATCGACCCTTCTTTACCTTGTATCATCCAGCGGAAGGTAAGATAATTGATCTGACCTGGATGTCACTATTTGCTAATTCCTGAATTCTAGGAATGAAATAAGGTGGGTTGTCGTGTAAGGAGGAAACTCCTGATTGTGGGACTATTCGTGCAATGCGCCCGTACGTCCCCTTCTCTCTAGACTGGGGGATGCATATCGCTGGTATACTTAATAAAATCACCCCGGTATTCCTTCGCAAACGTTCAGTGCAGAGGCCACAGGACGCGACGAGCTAGTCAGGCCGCGGCTTTGACTAAGGTAAGTCGTTCTTTTGTATGCTGTCGATACTTCCAACAATATAAACCAATTTAATTTTTATTGACATCATTATTCTCTAATTACGTAATCATTTTGATAATATTGCTTGCAATGACATCAAGCCTCATTTCGCGCGAACAGTCGTGACGCGTCATGTTTGCCGTGCAAATGTTTGGATTGAATAAACCAGCAACATGTGGTAAAATGCGAATTTTCAAGTTAATTTTGCATTTAAAATAGATTTTATGTCGCTTGGATTGTGTATCTGTCACGCGATGCTTTTGATGTTTTATTTTGTTTTAAGTTGGTTACAAGTTATTACTACAAAAGCGAAACGGGTAATTTTTACAGCAATACTGTCGCCTGATTTGGAATTGTTCTTAATAAATTCAAACATTTGAAAAATTAAATTATTAGTATCATAAGAAAATACTTATTAAAGTTCAAAATGTTTACCTGTAAGAATGGCATAGGTACAACTATTGATGATTTTTTATTAGCTTGGTTTGTATCTAACGGAATCTTTGAACGTGATTTTTACCCCTTTCAAAACGACGGATTAATTTGAAACTTTGCACACTTATCAAGGATCGATGACAATGCAATAATCTGTATAGTTTGTATCATTATCCTTAGCAGGATCCTTAGGATTAGTGATTTTTCGGACCGGTTCACGTTCGATCACCGAAGTTAAGCAGCGTCGGGCGCGGTCATTACTTGGATGAGTAATGCCTGCAGTAAGCCTGCGAACACCGCGTGACGTTAGCTTTTTGCTCTTTTTTTACACGCTATAAATAACTTGTCCTGTAAGGGAAAATTTTATCCACTCTGAACAATAAAAAAATCTGCCTAAACGCCATTTGAAGTTTAAATAATAACACTGTCAGAAGATGGAGTTAAGTCAATAAAACATTTACCGACTGGGAATTGATAACAAATAAATTATATTAACATGCTTCTAATCAAAGTAAAAAGTAAAAATAAATTTAGTTTAAAAAACCTAAAAACCACGCTTTTATAGAAAATCAAACTAAAAGGTAAAAAATATTTTTTACCGTTTAGTTTGATTTTCTATAAAAGCGTGTCTTTTAGTTTTTTTTTTATCTGAATTAACCTTTACTGAAATATACATTCTTTCAGTAAATTACTTTTAACGGATTTAAAATACATGTAATCAAAGAAATCATTGATTATAGAATATTCCTGTACATGAATTTTTGCCTTTCTATGTATTATTTTAATTTAATATTATCTACAATTTTCAAATAATAAATCAATGCGTTATTATTCTATAACTACTTTATATAACAGCCCCAATGTTCTAATAATAACATCCCACCTGATCTTATAATGGGTTTAACCAGGACTTCAGGTTCGATAGTCACAAACTTCTCTAATAATACAGATTTCACAATTAATCACCACGTATAGGATGAACAGTGCCTGATTGAAAGCGATAAGCCATTACTGAAACTACATAATAGAATTTGTAGCTTCATCACATGACGATTAGAACCTCATTGAAACCAATAAAAAAAGTTAATTAAGAATTCAGCTCTAATTGGCGTATTTATTTAAAAAAAAAAAGCTCACATCTACATTTTTCCATCAGAATAACGTAGACTGAATTTGCCAAATATAAAATTATTCATAATTAGAATTTCAATGCTCTCTAGACCGTGGCAAATATCACTATATTTTATTTAAATTACGTAAGATGTTACCCCACCAGCCAAGGTTGCCTGACGGTAATGGTAGATGAAGAAGGCAAGAGATGAAGACATGTAATGCAAATTGAAGAAAGTCTACGTGCAAATATATGTGAAATTTATTTATTGATAAGGTATACAAAAAGATTACAATCTTAAAAATAGGTCTTAGTATATGTACAGCGTATAGGTCTAGATAGTAAGCCAATATAGTATACACAAGATAATTAATTTTTTTACAATATTAGGTTAATATGAAAACGAAGTAACTTGAAAAAGAAAAACTAATTACTAAATTGTGTAAATAGGTTGAAAAAGAGAAAGCCTAATTAATCACATACAAAAGTGAGGACATGTTTTCTAAAATAAGAGTGCGAATTGATGAATATATCCAATTGAGGGTGCGCCGCAGAGACTGTGTTATAAGTTCGACAACAACGTACGACTGGATTATAATAAGCCGTATTGTTCTTAAGTTTGCTGCACAAAGGTGTTTGGCTTGAATACGAAAATAAGAAATACAGTTAACTTAGATAAGTAATCTATACAAATAAATAAAATTGGAGGGTCTGTTTGTAATATTTTTTTTTTGGTCTCGGGGAAAAACCTCTCTTGACGGGTTCTCCCGGCCCGGGGGGACCGAGGGATATGTGGGACTCCGGGAAAGATGTTTGGCCATCCGACTACCCACTAAAAAACCCCGCTGTTCTCTTATCGCCTACGCCCGGGCCCACGGATATATGGCCTGCCGATCTCGTGGCCCGGGCCGGCGCCGGCCCGCCCTTTGTCTTGAGGCGGGCCCCTTCTAAAGTGTTGGCGCCAGGGGGTCAGGGTTTCGTCCCCCCGGCGCTCTCCTAACAACTCTAGGAGTTGAGGGGGGCCGCGGAACAGCACGCAGCCCTCACCCTCGCGGCAAAAGTACGGGCGGCGGATCCTACCCCGAGGGGCCGCCCGCGGCCGCTTTTTACGGCGGCCGGAGGTCGTTACTTGCCCCCCGGCGCCGCCGACGTGGCCTGCGTTGGCGGGAGGGGAGTGTGGTGGTCGACTCCCGCTCCCGCTCCGCCGCCTCCTTTGCGGACATGACTGCCTTGCAGAAGGAGGCGACGGCCGTCCATCCAGGCTGTTTGTAATATTAAAATAACCGCTTTTTACTAAGTGCATTTGGATGTATACACGGTACATAATACTTATACCAAAACAACATTTTTTACAATTTTTGTCTGTCTGTCTGTTTGTTCCGGCTAATCTCTGACCGATTTTGACGGGACTTTCACTGGCAGATAGCTGATGTAACAAGGAGTAACTTAGGCTACTTTTATTTTAGAAAAAAAAAATGGTTTTAGTTAAAAGTGATCAGTTTCTGATATTTATTATGCCAATTTAAGTTGACCTCGGATTTATATCATCAATCATATAAAATAGGGTTCAGCTTAGGCTGGATTTGTAGGTTCGAACGCAGTTTGTATATTTCATTTATTTTTATTTTAGGGTTTATAGGGTTTGTAACCCAAAATAAACTATAAGCTATATCCAAAAAATGCTGAGTCACTATTCCACGCAGACGGAGTCGCGGGCACAGCTAGTGTTAAACAGAAAATTTTCCATAGCGTATGTCCATATCACGGGGTGAGACTGATTTTGGATTATTGTGTAAAAATGTAAAAATACAGTCCATTCAAACAATACAAGGTTGTACAATTAAATGTGTTCGCTTCAATTTAACTATATTTTATGATTTATTTTCAACTTATGCTAGGTCAGTAAATCGCTCGAAGACAGACCAAAGCCATACTACAGTGTTTGCATAAGCTTCGGAATATTCTAATGTATTTAACTGAATCCGGTTGTTTGCTGACGAGATGAAAGGCTAAATGCGAACTCACTAATTTCGGGGTAAAGCTGAGGCTGGGAAATAGTTGGCAATGGATTGCAACTGCCTCTAATTGGTTCGGTGGAAGGGGTTGCCAGACACAATTGACGGGACTGAGAAAATTTGTAACTCACGCATTTAATATTTACCATTTATTCAAAGTTTTTGTATGTTTAAATACTTTTTATGATTTCCTTATTAATTTATTACATTCAAACAAATAGTTTTTAAATAATTTCCTTTACTTAATAAAAGATACGATTGTTGAAGAAGATTTTTGTCACTCGTTTCATCCTTAGTCTTATATTTTGGTATAAACCACTAGAATGCGAAAAATTATCCTCCATGCAGGGGCGGAGTAATACTAACCCTTCGGCCGATAGCATACTGTTATAAGAGGTAACGAAATCCCTTTAGCTAAGCTGTAGAGCTCCTAGCCAGACTGGATAGGAACCATTCCAGGTTTTAAAACATGCCACCATAATGATCTTGTGTTGTTTCCAGGTCCCAGTTCTTCTGCGAGGCCAGCAGACTTGGCAATGCCTCTGATATTATATACGTCTATAAGCGACAGTGACCACCTACTCGGTTGGGCCATTTACCTGTATGTTGATCTTAACTATAAGGAAGAAGGGAGAATTTTAAGAATGCGGAACGCTACGAGTACGGAATGTATTTCTATTATTAATGTTATGTGTAATATCAATCCATCATCACCGTGTAAATATGGATAATCTCAGAAATATAACCCTCGTTAAGAATGCTTAAGCATGATCAACATATTCAAGACACAAAGTTCTCGTTTACCAATGTTACATCGAAAGTATAACTGCAAAAGAGGTGTAAAAATACAATATAAGCAACTAAGTTAAGAAATATTTTAAAACCACAGACCATTCTAACAGCCTCTATATATACATACTATATGTATGTATATGTACGTACTAATTTCCCCCGGGCACAATAACTTTATCCAGATTTAGGCCCTTCACAGTTATAATACGATCGCGGGGTTCAAACTAATCTCCGATGCGATTAAGCGCGGACAATAGTCGTCGGGATGTACGAGGCTTTATTGCAATATGTTCCAGCGCTAATTTACGACTAGTGTTACCAGGCGCTTTGGTGTTACACAAGATTTGAGGATATTATTTCATTGCCCGAGAAAGGGTACACACACAGAGGTGACTTAATAATAATAAAAATTCCGATCCATTATTTTACTAAGGTTTCAAAAAATTAACAAACAGATCAATCCTCTTGGTAACACAGTCACTATTGTCCGATTAGTCCTTCCAAAGTTAGGACAAAACGATAATCACTCGCATAGAAGGCAAATTTTAAATGTATTATTCATGTGAAGCATAAAAAGATAGGCAGAAATCTAGCCTTTTGTCAATATTCATGACCTATCTATCCCATGGTTACGACGTGAAACACCTGATATCAGGATAAAATGGAAACATAGGAAAGGCATGTCATCTTGTCATGTTACAAAAGTATTTATTTCATCATACTTTAAGAAAAAAAAAATTATACATTTGGACATAGCCCATTACTTTTAGACTTTTTTCCACATGGTGGTATGGTAGAAATAGCTGACAGTGGTAAGACTGCAAATTTGACTATTCTAAATGCTATATGATATTTAAAATGATTTTGTAGTGCAATAAATTATTTAAATTCTATGCTAAAAGGTACAGGAAACTTAAACCTGGCCACACAGAGACCATTTTATAAGATATTGGAACGGTATAAATCTCTTTTGGGGACTATTCGGATACTGTCTTTGGCGTATTAAAACTTATGGAGTGTCCACGAGATTAGTGCGGAAGATATTTGCCACTAGTTTTATCCCAAAAATTAGGCTCTAAGACTTGCAATACAAGCCATTGTCTTTTGTATTAACACAAACTACCAGAATACGAAAACTTTATAAAAAAAATCATAGTAATGTAATCTTACTTATCTTGATTAAACAGATCTTTATAAGCTCTGAAGAAAATAAGGTTATATAGTGTCAATTAACACGGCGTCATCTGGTCCCAAAGTAAGCAGCTGCACGCTTGTGTTATGGGTATGTACTTGACACCTGATATACTACTGTAATTTACTTATTTACTGATTTTGAAAATAATTACTGTCTTTCCGTGCAGGGATGGAGTAAGAATGCCAACCTGTGTGGCCGGGGTCAACCTGTCGTAAGGGCGAAAAAACAATCCTAGCTATCTAGCTAGGATCTGGTAGGGCACCAAGTCCGCCTGTATGGCAACCACCCTGGTCCATAAATATGCCGCCCTAATAAGTTTCTGTTGTGTTACGGTATTAGCAACCCAGGTTCCTATACTCTCATGTGACAGCAGCGTGTTCGCGGTGCCCCAAGCGTCACAAATATCCACAGGCGATGGTAATTGCTTACTACTAAATGGGCCGTCAGCCTGTCTATAGTTCCTAAGCAATCAAAAAATACATCTTGTATATAAACACGGAGATATTTGACGGGATCACCCATCTATCACCCGAACCACCCACTCCGATTTCAAGCAGATTGATGCTGTAATTACAAAACTTTTACCCAAGCGGTATACTATATGACTCATTTACAAGCTGACACTATTTAAAAATAAGGCGGGACCAAAATAAATGTGCACAATACCACACCGAGGTCGCAACGGACAGTACCAAATAACGAGTGGATGATTCAATATAAACTACTTACAATTACGAGATATTTTTACAAGGACTGAGTCAATTGAAAGATTTTAAAACGCTAGTGCCAGACATTGTCTGGTTGCCATTCAGACTGGCATGGAGCCCTACCACTGGCTAGGGTTGTTTTGTCGCCTTTCACAACAGGCCGCAGGTATCATTATTCTTCCCCTGCACGTAGAATTTTCTATAGTATTTTTCTGTTATTATGTGACGCTAACAAATAATCGTCCCAACAGTATTTTAATAAAAACATAAAAAGGGTAAGCTGCGGGTAAGCCTAAGTCTATAGAAAACATATATGATATTAAAACGTAACTACCCCTTTATGACGAACTCAAATATTAAAATCGATGTTAAAACCGGGTCCAGAAGCGGGCTAATCTGGAAATTAGCTGTTTTCAAAGAAAAATTAATTAAGGATTTGCCTTTTTACTGGAAATTGAAAGATTTTGTTTCGCCTTTCAGCGTATTAAGTGACCAAGCGCTTTTTGTTTTACATACAAAAAAATCAGAACTTACCTCTTCGAAGGCGAGTACTTTATTATCAACAAAATGTTAGTGTTCATATTTATAACGCTGGTGTTCCCCCCGTGTTTTATGAAAAATAAAAATAAAAGTCATGGGGTCTTGTAGGTCGAAAAGACGGAAAACCCAAATGTGTCTAACGGTTCGGGAAACCTTAGATCAGTGGTCGGCAACTTTGTTATGCCAATATATGCTTTGCTAAAGCAAAGTACTAAAGTAAGAGACATTATTACGCAAAAAATTATAGATAATAAGTAAGATTCTATGCCTGGACTAAACATTCGCGGAAGAGCCGCAGCCGAGGAGTCAGAGTCATGGAAAGCTAAGATGGAAAAGTAGTTTGATAAACATAAAGAAATATATAAAACTTAAAGACTTCACAATTTCATGGGGCTATTTTCAGGGTACGATCAAACAATGACTGGGGGCAAACGCTCCGTCCTTACTTTTATACATTTTGGTAAAAGGAGTTCTTTCAATTGAGGCCCTCTCGCCGTGATTTAGCACATTCTGTTTCGGGAACAGTGATTAATCCCCTGTCGCCATTTTGTCACGATATTTAGTCAAAATGGACGACGTTTGAAAAAAGTTTGCTTTTAGAAGTATTATTGTGGAAGCACTTAAAAACGGTAAATCAAATAATAAAAAGCTAGATATTTTTCTGAAATGCTTATAGTTGATTCGATTTGAAATTCTTCTTTCTGCCTTTATCTCATTATATGGGATCGGCACAACATGTTTTCACCTTCCACTTCTCTGTTAACTGTCATCCCAACATTAAATTGATATGAACAACAACATAACATAAATATAATTTTATAATTTTATTCGTACAGGGGCGAAGAAAGAATGCTAACCTCTGTGGCCGGGGTCGGCTTGTCGTAAAAGGCGACAAAACAACCCACCCTAGCTACGTGGTAGGGCCTCAAGCCCGTCTGGATGGCGACCACCTTTGGTCTTAAGTATGCCGCCATAATAACCTTGTGTTGTGTTCCGGCATTAGTGACCCAAGTTCCTGTACCCTTATGGGACAGCAGCGTGTTCGCGATGCCACTGGCGTTGCAAACACCTATAGGCGACGGTATCTGTTAAATTCTAAGCGGGCTGTCAGCCTGTTTTCTGTCCTACGCAATAAAAAAATATATATAAAGATTAAAACAAATGAAAGGGACACAATTATTTTTATCTTGTTCAAATATCTAAGCACCCATGTCACCCCTGTTAGATAAAGGCCCAAACATGATTTTTAACCCCAAATGGGGATCATATTTTGAGCGTATCTGTCTTTGTGCAGCATAGCCAATCAAGCTAAATACTCGCTATTTGATAGCTGATGTGAAGTTAAAGATCGCTACGTTCACGACACACGATGGAGGAGACATAGCAACATGTTTTGGCATTATCTATACAAATAAATAAAATGGGAGGGTCTGTTTGTAATATTAAAATAACCGCTTTTTACTAAGTGCATTCGGATGTATACACAGTACATATACCAAAACAACATTTTTTACAATTTTTGTCTGTCTGTTTGTTCCGGCTAATCTCTGAAATGGCTGCACCGATTTTGACGGGACTTTCACTGGCAGATAGCTGATGTATCAAGGAGTAACTGAGGCTATTTTTATTTTAGAAAAAAAAGTAGTTTTTGTTAAAAATGATAAGTTTCGGAAATATTATATCAAATTTAAGTTGACCTCTGATTTATATCATCAATCATATGAAATAGGGTTCAGCTTAGGCTGGACATTGTAGGTTGAATTTCCAATTTAAGTTAACCTGAGATTTATGTCATCAATCATATGAAATAGGTTTTAGCTTAGGCTAGAATTTGTAGGTTCGAACGTACGTATTCCGGAGGCGCATGGCGTAACAGTTGCATTCGATAATACAGAATGTTTGCATATTTCATTTATATTTTAGGGTTTATAGGGTTTGTAAACCAAAACAAACCATAAGATATATCCAAAAAATTCTTCCCAACGTCACTATTCCACGCGGACGGAGTCGCGGGCACAGCTAGTAGGTTCTAAATAAACGCAAAGAAAATTTTAATGTGGGTGTATTAAATTAAATAATTTGTTACTAAAATATTTTTAAAGGTTGTGTCTAATTAACCGTTGGGTAGCGCAGTCCTACTGTAGCGGGGCGTGAATGGCCGCGGGTGGTCTCTTAAGGGGAAGATCCGCCGCCCGCGCCTACACTGCATGGGTACGGACACTCGTGCTATTCCGCCTGCCGCCCTCAACCCGGATTTAAGCAGGTGCGCGCCGAGGGGGAAATTTTGGCCCTCTGGAAGAAGAGGCCTGCTCTGAAAACCAGTCCTTCTGTCTCGAATGATTTTACCATGTTTAGCTGTTGGTTGATAGCATATTATGAACTAGACTAAACACTGGCGGAAGACGGGACGGGCATCCCCTCAACTGTAATAACAAACACTTAACCATATGAATCAAAGTAGGGGAGAACTTATACTATTAGTTATTTCAGCCGGAAGACGCCCACTGCTGGACAAAGGCCTCCCCCAAAGATCTCCACGATGATCGGTCCTGCGCTGCCCTCATCCAACCTATTCTGGCGATCTTGACCAGATCATCGGTCCATCTTGTGGGGGGCCTACCAACATTGCGTCATATACTATTAGGCAACTATTATATGAAAATAGTATCCCAGGACAGGATTATATTTAAAAGATAGCTTTGAAGAGCATTGGAAATGCATATGCATTCGATGTGAATGCCTTATATCGTTAAAATAATAATTTTTAATTTGACGGTGTTTATGGAGTTTTTATTAATATTTATGTTATTTATTTATTAATATCTACTATTATTTATTTATTTTTCAACGTATTTATTAGTGCATTAGTATTTATTAATTATTATTGTTTACTTAAATTTGGTGGTGTTCTTCTGTTGTGACTTCACTTTTGGGTTTAGCGGAAGATCAGCGTTAGTCAGTATAGACTAACATACATGCTGAGCTAGATCCTTTTTAGGACATACACTTCTTTTTAGTAGTTTTTAAATATTGTGTGTGCGTATGTGTGTATTGTACTAAAATAAACTAATTACTTTCTTTCTTTCTTAAAAATATTGAGCTTTCAGATTTGTATTGAAATCGAGAATACAGAGAGAGAGAGAGAGAGAGAGAGAAAATAGACCATTCTCTGGACAATTCAGGTGGCTGATTATAGCTGATGTACAATTTACTAAATTTGTAATCCAACCATAGGAGCTGAACTTGATAGTTTTAACATGATTTCAGATATATAGACAAAGTATCAACTAGAAGGCCTACGACCCATGTCCAAGAGTACTGTCTTAATTATTATTGTTATTTGCAATTACCTCTTTCTTTTATACTGTTCAATGAATAATATTTCATTGAACATTTGCATTATTATTACAACATTATTATCTTTCATAATCCTAGCTTAATATTAATAGAAATCAATAGTTAAATATTCTAGCATCAGTATGCGCCGGCGCACGTTCTGATCGTATCATATCCTGTATCTTACTCATGCTCACAGTAGCGTGTTAAGAATATATATTATAAATAAATAGATGTGCAAAAGCTTCTAGTAAAACATATTCCTTCGTAATAAACTTAATCAGCGCGCAATTAAATACAAAATACCAAAAATAAAACCACCACCACTAAAAAAAAACCACTCGAATTTAACAGTACAAAACTATTTAACCACGGTTAAACTGTTTGAATTATCTGGTTCCTCATGAATGTCTGTACACATTTTGCCTGCGTATTTTATAGCACTTGCAATATTTGTTAAATCGCACAATTGTAAATGTTGTACCTAAATATAATTTTCATTTTATTCTGAACCCTATCTGTGTAGTGGCGGAGTGGGATACTGACCCCTGCGGTGGGGAGCAGCATGTCGTGAAAGGCGACAAAACAACCCCAGCTAGGTGGTAGAGCTTCAAGTCCGACTGTATGGCAACTTTGTGTTACGGCACTATGGGCCAGGCAATGCAAGATAATGTGACTTTATTTTTGGAACTATTACATTATGAGTCTTCTTCCTGCCCTTATCCCAAACTATGTGGGGTCGGCACAACATGTTCTCTCCTTTCACTCTCTTCTATTAGCCGTCATCTGAACATTCACACCTTTTTTAACCATATCATATTTTATATAATCCATCATTCTTTTCTTTGGTCTACCGCTCCTCTTGTATGCATCCACTCTCATTTCTGGCATCCTCCTTGTTACATGACGCTCCTTCGCATTATATGGCCATACCAGGCTAGTCTATTACTTTTCAGCTTCTCAATCACTGGCGCTACTTTCAAACTTATGAGTGTGGACTTAAATTATAAACATAACACAAAACAAGAAAATTGGAAATGTTGAAGAGACGAAAGCTCGTTTTAGTGGTTGTTGCAGGCCATGAGGGGTTTTAAACTATCTACAAAACTAGCTTTCAATTATAGCTTCACTTTCAAGTCTCGGATAAATAATATATAGGATCTACCTTTTTTATATCCCGGAGAAACCAAATGACTAGCACCACTCCAAAAGAAGCCCACGTGGTTATGTCGGCTTCATCGTTCTAACCCTACGGCGACTACTTTTGTGATACTGGCCAAGATGTTATGGCCAGCGGCGTCCACAACGGCATACCCACTTTAACCCTGGGCCGCCACCCGAAAGCCGTACGTAGAAACATCACGGGATAGAATATATCTAAGAAAGGTAAATATTAATAATTTCGAATATATTTTACAGCTCAAAGTTACAAAATGTGATACATATAAAATTAATATTTCGACGAAACCGCGCCACACGCGTATGGCTTGAAAGATAGATTATCAAATAAACACGCGAAAAGGGTTGTTTAGTATAAATTAAGGGCATTTATCGGGCTTCCCAGACGTGAACGCGGAAACCCTAATTAATGCCGCGGTTCGGAGCTGTGTTGCCACATGTTTTACATTACGGTAAAGTTTCAATTTCAGATAACAGTAAAATATTTCTGCCGAGATATTATTTACGGCAATAGTGTCAGGTTTAAAAAAAATATAGCATTTTCTCTAGGAAAATGGTAATTTTTATTTATATTGTAATTACTACCTACAATAAATGTTAATTGTAAATAGTTAAACTAAAAATTTATTTACAAAAGTTAAGTATATAAGTAGTATACAGTTGCCTAGTACCCATAACAGAAGCGGTCTGCTGCTTTCTTTGTAATATGCTAGATAAGAAGCCTCAACATTGTATCTCTATGAAACTTAATTATTATTCATAATTAAATTACATTACTTCGCCAACTCACTTTGGGAACGACTGTCCTGTATTCCGTTCTCCTTTGTATTCAAACTCGATAAATGAGTTTCCTTTTAAACTTTTTAATGCGTTTTGTGTCCATGTTTTGGATTTTCGTAAATTGACGAACGATTTTTTTGAATTATTTGCAGGCAGAACAGAAGAGAAACTATCTATCCAGTAAGTATTGGTGTTTAAGGATAAGTACTGGGTGTTTTAGAAACAAATCCAGATATATTACGTTAAAGCAGTACTCGAATCACTTATAATAACAAGCCAAAGCGTCCCACTGCTGGATCCACGTCTTCCGCTAGAGTGAACGTGATTGGCGGGATACACAGACCGGTGATCTCGATATGCAGGTTTCCTCGTGATGTTTTTCTTCACCGTCGGTAAATGGCAATTGTGATTAGGCAAGAAAACTGCCTAAGTATGCATTGAATTCGAACCACTGAGCGGCCTTTTTAAATAGCTGTGTAAGGCAATGCAATTATTATGCTCCAATATTGTTAATGTTTAAAAACTCTGCTCCATCCAAACATTACCCTCAGGATTATGACCTATATTGGGTGCTGTCACACGGTGAAATATGTGCACGACGAGAACATCAGTTCAAAAAATACTACTATGAACAGTAACAATATATTAAATATAATTTATTTAAATAAGCTAGCACTCTTGGTTTCTGAGATTTTCGGGTGCTTTTTTTTATTAATTATATCTCCTCCACTTCCTGACACAATTTAGATTCAGGACCTTTGTATACATATTAATTTAATCTTTTACTACAGTTCTATGGTTATATGTTAGCTGATTTTTTTCCTTTCTAATTGTGAATTGCTAATCATATACATATATGGAATGCCACGCCTATGGGTGTTTGCAATACCAGTGGCATCGCGGACACGCTGCTGTCCCATAAGGGTACAGGAACTTGGGTCATTAATGCCAGAACACAACACAAAGTTATTATAGCGGCATACTTAAGACTAAAGGTGATCGCCAGAGGTCGTGTAGACGGGCTTGGGGCTCTACCACGTAGCTAGGGTGGCTTGTTTTGTCGCCTTTTACGACAGGTCGCAGAGGTCAGTATTCTTTCTCCGCCCCTGCACGGATATAGTACATATATAATACTGAAGTACACATATAGTTATTGCCTGTTTTTATTTATATTAACAATCCATTTTACAATGTATTCAAAATGGCTCAAAAAATTACTATGCGTTTCAGGTATCTGTGTGAGCTAGTCTCATTGCTTGCTTACTTACTTTAGTGACGGTAAAAAGAATACGTGACGCTATATTAGTTTTTATTGAAGCGCCTGTCAACTGACCACCATTCTTCCTAAACCATAAAAGGTAACTTCTCATACTAAAAACTAAACTACTAACTAACACGGACATTAGAACATAAAACAATAGTTAATTTATAATGTCAGAATTAAATCAATACCTTTCATTATCCATTCCAATAAGGCAGTAGTTGTTTACGAGAGACGTATCCGGAACAATGGCGGACCGGATCGCTTTCAAATTGGAGGAATAGGACCGGTAAAACTATTGAAACACGTGCCCGTGGAGCGTTATAACGTTCCTGTTTACTTAAATGTATATGCATCGTTTAGTCGCTCTTCTTTCTGCCACTATCCCACATTATATGGGGTCGGCATAACATTTCTCTCCTTCCACTATCCTCTGTCAGCCGTCATCACAACATTCACACCCTTTTTCGTCATATATCATCTTTTGCGTAATCCATCCATCTTTCCTTTCTACCTCTCCTCCTGTATCCATCCACTCTAGTTTCTGTCATGTTCAACTACTGATGCCATTCACGCTTCTTCTAATACCTAGTCAGGTCATAAATTCTGTCACATGTTTAATGTAAAATAATTGTAACAAGTTTATTAATTATGTAACCATTCATATACCAAAATGAACTTAACAAAACATAGATTCTTATGACATTAAAGTTTATTCAAAATGACCTCCGTGATTTTGAATACAAGCCTTCAATCTGCGCGGCCAGTTGTCTATCGCAGCACGAACGAGGTCCATGTCAATATCGGCGGCTGCCTTAACAAGGATGTCTTGAGTGACTCCAAATTGGGATGAGGCTTTGAGCACGCCTTTTCCTCCAAGTGTTGCCATATCTTGTAATCTAACGGATTCAAATCTGGACTGGAGGAGGGCCAGTCTTCGTGCCGGATGAAGTCGATTTCACGCGCCGCCAGCCAGTCTTGTGTGCTCTTCGCTCTATGAGCTGGCGCCGAATCTTGTTGGAATACCCAGTGCCTGTTATTGAACATGGTATGAGAAACAGGTTCCACAAGGTTCGTCAGGACTGTATTTTGATACACAACAGCATTCGTTTTTACACCTTTCTCACAAAAATGTACCTCTGTTAAGCCCCAATAAGAAACTCCCAACCATACCATGAGCGAGGATGGAAAATGACCTCGTTGGACACGCGGAATACGGTTGCTCGCTTCTTCACTACTGTGTGCGTACACCTTATCATTTTGTTTGTTGTAGCTCTCTTCTATGGTAAACATTTTTTCATCCGAAAAAAGAATTTCCTGATATTTTTTTCCCGCGTACCGCTTCAACAAAGCGCGGCATCTCTTCAGTCTCAGGTCCATTAGACGAGCATTCAAACGATGTCCTGTTTTTCTTCGATATGCCCGAAGCCCTAAGTCTTCATTTAACACCCTTTTCACCGTGGTTCTGCTTAACCCCATCTGAAGGGCCAACAGTTTCTGCTTACGTTTGGGATTTCTTTGAATTCGTGCCTTCACAGCTTTTATCACTGCTGGAGTCCTAACAGACCGAGGGCGACCACTTCTTGACCTGTCATCTACACTAGAGTCTTCATTGTATCGTTTGATGGTACGATAAAACGAATCTTTTGGTAATATTCAAATTTTTCAGTATGTTAAAAATTTGAATTGGCGCGTAACCGCAACGATGCAACGCAATAACTGCAACACGGTCTTCTTTAAGCGTCCACTCCATATTTAAAAATGAGTAAAATTCTAAAAGTTATACATTTTTATTTTCATGAACAATTCGAAATTCTAATTCAATAAACTTTTTTGTGGCCAGCATTCTAAAAGAAAAGTTTTTACTGTGTGACAATACTTATGACCTGACTAGGTATATCCCATTTTCATAACTCCACACGTTCTTTTATCCGTGCAGGGGCGGAGAAAGAATACTAACCTCTGTGGCCGGGGTCGGCCTGTCGTAAAAGGCACAAAACAACCCACCCTAGCTACGTGGTAGGGCCTCAACCCCGTCTGGATGGCGACCACCTTTGGTCTTAAGTATGCTGCCATAATAACGTTGTGTTGTGTTCCGGTATTAGTGACCCAAGTTCCTGTACCCTTATGGGACAGCAGCGTGTTCGCGATGCCATTGGCATTGCAAACACCTATAGGCGATGGTAACTGCTAAATCCTAAGCGGGCTGTCAGCCTGTCTGCTGTCCTACAGCAATAAAAAAAAAACGTCCATCTCATCATTCGCATCTCCGCAGCATGTAACACCCTTTCACCCCCTTTTGTGGGTTTTTCTTAATGTGTTAAATGATACTTAGCAGTGACCTATCTGAACCCGACGCTGAAACGTATATTTCATGAGGCCTCATTTCAGTTAAAATTTCCATTATAATATTATTACAGCATAAAGAGTATATTATAAGATCGCTTTTTGTCACCAAGTAGCCTAATATCGGTATACTTGACACATAATTCTAGTCTTCATTTCACTTTTAAAAATTAACTGAATAATTTCAGTACATACTAGTTAGACTTTGATCAAGACACGATTACAGGCCCTATTTATTCGATCGTGTCTAGTTACTTGACATTCAAGTAGCGCGTTGTAAACGCAGCACCCACTCAAGTTTACGAGTTACGTGACGTCGGGGATCACCTGCACAGCATCTGTCATAGACAACTTTTATGTGTTCTGTATCACAGTGTTTGTATCTATTTAGAAAGTGTTTTCAGTAACAACAACAAAACCAAAAAAATTCAGTAATTAGAAGTCTTATTAAGCAAAGATTTGTGTGGACAAAATTACTGACTCTATGGCAGTTCAAGCGGTTTCCTACATTCGTTGCTGTTTTTAATTATTATTAATTTAAAGTCATGTCAGTTAATTGAATGTTTGACATATTTATCAGTGGTACAGGTTTTTAACAAATGCTTGGATTTGTCTATAAATAAAATTGTGTTAGGGGTAACGTATAAAGTAGAGCGATGTGAATTCGAAGTCACATACTTTTATAAAGCGAGTTAATATCGATACAGAAATTCTTAAATTTGCCCTACTTAACGAGTCTAGTTACATTCAGAACGAAACAAATAATTTATTGCTAACTTCCAAAAATTCCTACCTATTATATTGTGAACCTTAGTTTGTAAATAAATGGATAATAGACAATTATTGTTTGTGATTTGTGCTTGTCTCTTGAAAAGGTTTCAGGTTTGAAATGAGCATGACAAAACGAAGCAAGTTATGACCTTAAAGTTAGGTAGATAACACCAAAAAGATTGGTAACAATTAATTTAAATGTCTAACTGAGACATTCTCGTCCCCTTGACTTCCAAAACAATTTTCTTGAGCAACTGAGTGGATGATTGTTAAATTAAAGCGCTCAGTCATTTAGATTGCTCACCATACAATACAATTCGGGACATTTTAAGTCCTTAGTTGAATACTTGAACCTTGGCAATACTCGATGATGACCGGGGGTCTATTATACTTGTATAGGCAATAAATAAGATATATTCAAATTATTGACGATAATTTTAAATATTAATAATACAGAGCCAAGATGCTACCTACTACTAGCGTGAGGTGCTTTTTACGATATTTTTAATCTAAGTACTTTTCAGAATGAAACTAGTAAAAAATTATAACGATTGATATCGAGCACTCCACGCTTTTAGAACAGTGACATTAACTTTCTCGTCAGTAGTTTTATTCTTATATGAAGAATTATTTTTTAATCTTTTAGTTTGATTAACTATAAAGGCGTGTTTTTTTAAATATAATTAATTTGTTGTCAATTCCTAATCGGTAAATGTTTTTAATAATTTAACGCCATCTTCCGGCAGAAATAAGAATAAGCTTTAATCCTGATGATCCTAATAAGGACTATGGAATAAAATTATTAAATTTGTGTATTGCCATCAAGTCTTGACAAGTGTGCATAATTTTGAATTTTTTAAATATAATAGTTAAAAATAGAGTCCGAAAATTCCATTACGTACATACATACAGGTCAAGTTAATAAAAGCGTGGTAAAAAATAAAGTACATGCTTTAGTAACAAATGGAATTAAAAAGTCAAAATTAAATTTAGTTAAAAAAACTAAAAAACACGCTTTAATGATAAAGCGAACTAAAAAATTTAAACGATGTCATATATCATAAATAATGGCATAAATGGGCCTTTCAAATAAAAAATAATTTCTTTAATATCTCACATACAGCTTGTTTTATTTAATTTCAACATCGATCCGTCCTTGTTGAAAGACCCTTACAATATAAATAATATTGAACCAGAATGATGAATGAAAAATATTAGTATTATTATGAAAAAAGCGGGGGGACACTCGATAAATCAGTTCTCGAAAATATTCGATCCGTACAATTTAGTCCAAAAATGGTACAAAAGATATGACACAAAGCGCCCCACGCATTTTTGACAATAACACTTAATATTTTTTGTTCATTATTTTATTCCTATATTAAGAATTATTTTTTAGTTCGATTTATCATTAAAGCTTGTTTTTTTAGCTTTTTTAAAACTATATATATTAATATATGCAATTGACGGAAATATGCCCCCCGGAACTAATTTACACTACCACAACTCTTTCGTAGCCACTGAGCTAGCTGTCGTTAATAACAAAATGTATTTATACATCTACTAGCTGACCCGGCAAACGTTGTTCTGCCATATAAATAATAAAATGTCAAAAAATAAAAAATAAAAATTTTGGGGGTGGGTCACCCCTAACATTTAGGGGGATGAAAAATAGATGTTGGCCGATTCTCATAGATACCGGATAAGCACAAAAAATTTCATCAAAATCGGTCAAGCCGTTTCGGAGGAGTATGGCAACGAAAACTGTGACACGAGAATTTTATATATTAGAAGACTGAACTGTTTTAAACCTAAACAAATAGGAATAACTTAATCAATAATTTCACTCTATTCAAAATTCAATGTAACATTCGGCCAACAAACTGTCAAAGTACATCCTCAGTTCCACACCAACTTCCCGACGCAACTTCTGGCAATTTTTGTCATGTAACTCTTTTTAAACGATGTCCTCGCATGTTACCCGTATAACGAGATGTGTTTGCCGAACTTTTTATGTGCACATAGATTTACTGCCGTGTAACTTATGACGTTTCGGGGATATTTTCAAATTATAATTAAATCTAACGAGATAAACTCGTACATTACTACTCGTACGACAGCGTAGACACGTAGCGTAGACTCATTTAATGGTGAGCAGAAACTGTCGTGGTGGTATGGACGTTTTAAGTCTTCGAAGTACCCAATTCACAACATAACACATGTACACGATGCTGCTGGTAATGTGTCGCGTAATTATCATGATTTTTGAACACTTCACTATTTTCAAGACGCGTATAATGTTCGCGGCGAGGACGGTACGAAAAACCTGGCACTGACGGTAGTTCTTAAGAAATGTTTGAGCTAAATATATTGAAAAAATGGGTTATTTAATTATAATATTTTTTATTTATATGTACAATTTTTTTTGGCTTGGCACATCGTTTTCAACATACTTAATCTGTTATTATTCATAATCACATAAAGTAAAATATTAACGACTGGTAGGCATTGCATTAGTTATGTAAGGTTATATATTTTTTTACTTGCTATTGAATAGCAAACAGGCTAACGGTCCAGTTAATAGTAAACGGTTACTGTCGCATGTATGTTTGCGACTCTTAGGGCACCGCTAACACGCTGCCATACGCATAGGGAAACTAGAACCTGGGTCACTAATGCCGGAACACACCACGAGATTATTATGGCGGCATATTCAGAGGTCAGAGGTGGTTGTCATCCAGCCGGGCTTGGAGCCTAACACCTGGCTGGTCACCTTTTACGGCAGACCGGTCATTATTTTAACATCTGTAGGCGAGGGTAACTGCTTACGTAAGCCCCTTTCCATTCTTGTACGAAACGTTTCCAAGAACGTTCATGTTGCGTACTCTTCTGATTACTCTTCTTCTGAGCTTCCGGTTGTGGTTTTCCTATTGTAATGCGATATATCTTTGAAAAAAGGCGTTATAAAATTTGTTAGTGGCCGGCAACGAGTTGGTAATGCCTCTGGTATTGTAAACATCCATAGGCGCGGTGACCACCTGCTTTAGGGTGGGCGCTATTTGCCAGTCTACTTACTCAACTCCAGCTATAAAAAAGTGGTCAGTCAGCCTGTCCTATTTCCTCAACAATAAAAAAAATCCACTCTCAAGTAAATTAAGGTAGAAATCAATAAGATCGAGTACCTAAAACTACAAATCTAAACGAGAACAAGTTCCTCAAATTAGATAGATAGATAGATAGATAACACTTTATTGTAAACCAATTATATAAACACAATGAAACTTATTTACACAATCAATGAGTACTTGACTTACAATGGGCGGCCTTATCGCTACAGAGCGATCTCTTCCAGGCAACCCCTATCTATCGATAATTTATTATTAATATAACTAAAAACCAAGAATCTAATACATCTCAAGTACACAATGAGTAAACCGCTTTGTTATTGATCACAAACTCAAGCACTTACCAAGAAGGGTTAAATTGGAGGGCCTTAAACTTACGAAATTTGAATACTAATTTAATCAACGGTTGTAAAGTATAATTTCTATGAAATAATCAGATATTGTATATGCTTGAAATCTCTTTATTACATGCATTGTATATATGTCACTGATGATGTTTTAAATTATTCGGAGACGACGACAGAAGGATCTTTTGTGATGTTTAAATAGGTTGAACACAATCTTTAATGTTTTCTTAAAGTTTACTTTAGAAGATTGTTATTCTACATTTACATTTCACGGATTTTAAGCAATTTTAACTTTTTTGTACAATTTCAGCGTATTGTCGTTTTTACTGATTCTGCCTTAATCATACCTGAAACAATAGAAACATATAATAAGTAAAAATGCAGATGATATTTATAAGTTATGCTACATGAGGCTACAAGACATGTAATCTAAATAATATTTATCCGTGCAGAGGCGGAGAAGTCGGCCTGTTGTAAAAGGCGACCAAACAACCCACCCTAGCTACGTGGTAGGACCTCAAGCCCGTCTGGCGACGGCGGCGACCGCATTTGGTCCGTAAGTATGCCGCCATAACAACCTTGTGTTGTGTTCCGACATTAGTGACCCAAGTTCCTGTACCCTTATGCGACAGCGGCGTGTTCGCCATGCCACTGGCGTTGCAAACACCCATAGGCGACGGTAACTGCTAAATTCTAAGCGAGCCTTCAGCCTGTCTGCTGTCCTACAGCAATAAAAAAATGAGACAGCGCTATCTACTCCCAAAGTAAGAAAACAGAGCTCTAGTGTTATGGGTACTAGACAACTGATATACTTACTTATTTATATAAATTTTGTAAATAAATACATACTCTCAGGACAGGAATATTGATCCCGTGTATCAACGTGCTAAAGCTACGGCTTTAACGTAACACCACGGAGGAATTAACAAATGTAGATAGATAACTCTTTATTGTACAAAAAGGAATAAAATTACAAATACAATCATAAAGAACATATCATTGATTGCACAATGGGTCTTATCGCTAAAAACGATGTCTTCCAGTCCAGACAACCCAGATCGGGATTTGTTTTTTGATCGTCTACAGTCAATTAGCTTTCATACACATCTAGTACGTCAATTGCTTGTTCGTAAAAAAAACCATTGGAATACAAATTATAGTTTACTTCATGATTCCACTTTTGTAAACAATATAAAGGGAACAATATTTAAGTACCAAATCGAATTAAAACAAGTTAGATGGAACACAAAGTCCCAAACACCGTTATAACCGCAAACACATTTTCGTTTCTACAATTTACAATGTAACGTGGCAGGACTTCAGACGTCCCTAAACGAGAAATGTTATTTAGTTTAAAACTAAACACAATATAGCACTGGTTTAGATAAAACTAGTTCAGAGAGTTCACTCTGGCCCGTCGGGAAAGCTTCATATATTATGCAAGCGGCCGAAACAGGTTCTACGTTGCATACATGCATATCGTTTGTTACGCGTATTGCTACAAATAGTATGTACTAACAATTATACGAATGGTTTACGTTTAATATTAACTTATGCAAAACTTTCAGTAAAAGTTGACTTAATATGAAAAGTATTTTTGTCTTTGAGTTATACGTTGTCTCCTGTAGACGACATATAGAAAATAAAATATGGATCTTTAATCAAAAAGAATTGTATTTTAACTTAATATAATTTTTACAATAGAAAAGATGACCTATGTATATAGATAAAATAAGAAGTGGTTTATGACATGGCATAAAACACCAGACAGGCTGACAGCCCACTCATGAAGTTAAAGAATTTTTTTTTGTCTAAGTGTAAGGCTGTCATCGACTCAGACGACAAATGACAGCGACAGCGGACGGAAAAGGCATTCCGACCCCGTGGGAGCGGGGTCGATCAGCCGTGGCAGCGTGCTCGGGGCGCGTCTCCTGTGAGGCGCGCTCCCGGCTCGAACGCTGTATGGGGATCAAACGAAGAGCAGCCACGAATGGCAAGAATACTTTAACTGGGGACTATCGGCTCCACCGGTGAAGCCGATTCTATACTAATCTACTACCGTTTCGGAGTGCTTATAGCTGGGGGAGAAGAAACGGCGAAAGAAAAGTTAAAGAAATGAGGTGTTCATAGTGAATATATCCAAATCTAAAATGACTTCATAGTGTTAAAACATAACAAGTAGAATGAACAGTAAAATGTAACTACACAAAAAATGTTTCTCAATCTTTTTAGCACATCGCAAATTAAATAACCAAAAAAGGTACAATGATGTATAATTGAATTACAAAAACAATTGTTCCAGAAATATGTGTGATACAGATCTTCTTGATCAGATCAAATGATTGAACTTCGGTAGGATCCAGAGAGAGAGAAATATTATATATTACGAGTAGTAATATCATAAATGCATGAATTATATAATCTGAAAAACAGTTTAAACTATTTCGCTAAAGAATATTTATACACGTCTACGATAAATATGGATACGAAATATTAATAATCTAGAAGAGTGGTAACAACATCCTTATCAGTAAAAAAATGTATATAATACTTTGTCATTCGAAACTTGCGAACCTTAATAAGGACATACCAGTTGTAGGAAATAAAAGAGGCTTGCATCAGGCGGCCGGAGAATGTAGGGCGCAGCGCAAACTGGGCTATCAAGCCATTTGATATGAGCCGCCGTGGAATGCCGCAGGCACCGTACTACGTACGTAGAATTCTAGTACTTACCATTATTACTTATAAGTAATAATAAGTAGTATACTTTGTAGGTATACAAGTATATATACTTTGTAGGTGAGTACGAAAGAAAATTAAAAAATAAACATTTTATTGCCGGTGTTTAATAAACGCCAAACGGTGCGCGTAAATAGTGATTTACACCGTCTTAAGACGTTGGTGCTGGACACCTAAGACATTAATAGCGCTTGGAAAGTAGCATAATTGTAAATCTTTAGTTATCCAGGAAATATGGTTGAAAATAAAGAGATCAAAATAAAATAAATAACAGCCCACCAATACACGTCCCACTGTTGGGCTCGGGCCTCCCGCTAGACGGTACGGACAGTATACAAGCCACGCTTGTCCAAGGCGGATTGGCCGATTACATATACCGGTGACCTCGGTACGCGAGTTTCCTCACGATGTGTTCCTTCATCGTCAGCACATGCCAATTATGCTATAATACGCACATCAGGCGAGAAAAACTTCCTAAGCGGTGCATGCCATCGTGGTATTCGAACCCGGGATCTCTAGATTGGTCACCGAGCCTAATACCACTGAGCTACCAGGTATTGATGAAACGTTGTTAAGCTATTTTAAATTAATATTTATTGCACAACAATCAATTAACTGGTAACTTTAGTTTATATTATATTATAAACAAGTCTTTTATACATTGTCCACTTTCAAAAAAGGTTCTAGCTAGGAACTTATATTGGTTTAAAAAAAATTAATTTCATAAGTGAAAATCATCAGCTTTATCATAGCGGTCCAAATTATTCATTACAAACATTAATTAAGCTATTAATTGGCAATAATCGTGACATTGGATTTTTTAATATTCTAAATATACGGACACACGTGTCAACGACCCGGCGATCACGATGGCAGCAGACCGAACTAAAATCGCTCCAATAGTCTAGATCGAAAGATATTCCAATTAATTTTTAGCTCTAAAAGATTGAAATCGTTATTTAAATCTTTATTGAAGCCTATACATACATATTATAAAAAATAAAAAAGAAGGATTTTTAAGAATAAAAAATAACATGAAATGATACAAGTCATATTTCGTCAGGATCATCATCTTCTGAGTGTTAACTTCCGGTCACAATTGAAACTTTCGCTTCAGTGCTCGGGGTCCGCTTTCCGACTTTTTCTTAACTTTGCACGATATTCGACATACCTGATAGTGAGTCCCTTGGCAAGTGCCATTGCGTCCATTGCGTGTATCACCCCTTATGACGAGAAGCCAGTACTGGCTTGCTGGCTTTTTAGTTTTTATTCTACTGCCGGGAATACTACTGTCAGGATCAAGTGATTCTAATTATTCAGGTCGTGTATGATACCTAATACACATTTCGAATAACCTTACCAGGTTATAACGAAAAATTATTGATTATGTGCATAAATCAAGAAAAAAAATTTAATAGACTTATTTCAAATGAAGCTTGATAGAAGCGCCGGGAACAAAGACAATGGTTGGAACATGTAATAAGAAAATAGAAGTGGGTAATCACAAAGGAAATTAAGAAAAGAAGTAAGATATAAAGCAAATAGTGAACTACATACAATATAATCAAAAATTGTTCAGATATTGAGATGTTGATTAACAGTTAAAATTGGAAAGTGACATTTCCTTCTTCCTTACTTCCTATACTACAATACGCTGCAATGGCATGAAATTGCTGACGAGTTTCTACAACTTCATCTGTTCCGTTTAAAATTAAGTCAAAAGCACTAGATATCTCACGAAAGGAAACGCAGGTTCTGGTAACTTCTGTAACTCTGTCGTCATGCGAAAAACCCCTATTGATGGAGGACGGGAATTGAAAAGGACTCACCGAAATCGAGGGTCTTCCTTCTGTACTGCCGTTGTCCACCTTTATATTCTTATATTACTAGCGTGGTACACAATAAAATTACCGTAATAACACTGATCCGAAAATAAGTTGCAACTATTCTTCAATTATAGGAATAGGCGCGCGCGCACAGGAACAATGTCAATCCTTCCTGGTTTTTCACACACTGCTAAAATACGTCACGGCAGCAAGCCATCTCTTGGTGAGAGATAGGTATTAGGATAGTGTCATAGTATATACACACCTGTGAGGGAGACGGCACATAATGCGTTCTCGCATGACTACTTATTAGAAATATATCAAGCGAAAATTTAATACTATTAACGGCCTAAACACTATTTTTAATAAAATATATTATACTCTTTGATAATTTGACAGATAGATCTGTCATTCCTCTTTGTCATACATATGTGCCTGTACCGAAATGTAGGCTATGTTCTAAATTCTATATCCTTGCTAATAAATCTCATTTAATATATTAAACGCCTTTTTAATAATACATTAAATTTTAACACCATTAACCTGATGCACAACTTTAAAAAAATGGCAGTGGCAGAAATATTTCAGTAAGATGACTTTAACCAAAAGATGCGACAGCTGTTACGTAACTAGATCACAAAAGTTAACGCCATAAATATTATTTAATGTCGGCGTTTATTAAAATTAAAGTCTAGACTTTCAGCTGAATAAATAATGAGATCAAGAGACGAAGTTATGAAAGTTTAAAAAATATTTTTTGAACGTGATATAATTTCAAAATATTTTCACACTGTTTCTTCTTTTTGATTGTACGAATTGTTTTGCGTGATCCTATTTCTGTTATAAGTGTAGAACTTTCTGGATAAATAGATGTTATACGTAACCTTTGCTGTCTAACGAACAACGAAAGCAGTTGGATGTATCGCTAGAATGTACTAAAATCGATATATTGAATTCGTCATGAATGTTATGAGAATTTATGAAATAACAAATGAAGCTTAAATAGAACGAAAGAAAATAAATTTTGGGCGAACATTAAATTAATGTTACCGATATTTTGTTATCATCATCTTAGCGTTGAATCTCGGTTGCAAGCCCAACTCTCGCTTCGGCACCCGGGGTCCGCTTTCCTACTTTTTCAGTCAGTCCATATCAATCATATCATTGGCACGCATATCAACCCCTCCTGCCGGGGCCCGGGGTGCAGCATGACCAGACATTTGTTCCTTTCGTAAGTAGCCGGTTGCCGTAAACCGTGGCTAACGAAGGCGACACTCCTGCAATTTATCCGCGATGTCACGGACATGGAGGCTGCCGCGAATGCGAGAGTTCCTAATGCAGTCCTTCCGCGTTACTCCACACATCCACCGCAGCATATTCATCTCCGGGACTCGCAGTGCCTGCGCACCGGCCACGCTTCACATCCGTAAACAAAGGACAGGCCTAATGATGGTTTTATAAACCTGTCCCTTCAATTTAACCAGTATTTTGGGGTCACAGATGACACCAGTCACTTCAAGGCACTAGTACCATGCGGCAGCAATGCGTGCCTTAAAGTCGCAATCGATGTTACCAGACGTGTGAAATACAGATCCCAGATATTTCACCTGCTCCGTGCGCTTGACAGTATCGCCGCCTATGCGCACGGGTGTGGAATTGCAGGTCAAGTAGTCGGTCTTCGCCACATTGAGCTTCAGACCGCCGTTCTCAAGCGATTCCTTCCACGCCTTCATACTTCCTGCCATCATTCGTTACTAAAGTAATATTTAAATACTTTCTTTTCTTCTTTGTGTATTGAGTTTTTGAATATTATTCTAAAGACAACAACACAGTAAAGAAGTTATTTCCGAGATTTTTAAACTTCCGAAGTGTCTTCCGCCGGTTAGTTTCATTAAATAACCATAAAAGAGCCCGGCACGGCGTCCCGGATTTTATTATTAATGTTTCCCAAACATTTGGTCCGTTTTACGACACCAATGAGCAATAAAAACTTCATAATAAATGCTAAGCCCTTGGTGGTCACGAAATTATGCGACATTGAGACACAAACCGCAAATTTAACACAGTTCATGTTAAATGAAAAACATTTGAAAGATAATGATAATATTATATAGCCGTTATAGTATAATCACCAAGTAGTCAAACACTAAAATTAAGCTGACGTAAGTAGATTTTGAAGGTGCCAGGGTTTCTAGCCTTCAATAGATTTGTTATCGTGTAAAGGCAGAATTCTTCCTCGGTAATCTTCTTGGGAGTCGCGTTCACAATAAAAATCAAATACCAGAATTCTATAGTTTTTTTTTTTTGTGAAGTGTAAGGCTGTCATCGTCTCAGACGACAAACGACAGCGACAACGGGCGGAAAAGGCATTCCGACTCCGTGGCAGCGGGGTCGATCAGCCGTGGCAGCGTGCTCGGGGCGCGTCTCCTGTGAGGCGCACTCCCGGCTCGAACGCTGCATGGGGAACAAACGAAGAGCAGCCACGAATGGCAAGAATACTTTATTTGGGGACTATCGACTCCACCGGTGAAGCCGATCCTATACTAATCTACTACCGTTTCGGAGTGCTTGTAGCTGTGGGAGAAGAAACGGCGAAAGAAACTCCCCCGCAACACATCTATTCTACGTGTATTTGTGTAGTGTGTGGTTGTGTGCGTCTACAGGTTATGGGGGGCGGAAGGCGTCCCTAAACCTATTGCGTCGGGTATAGTTTTATTGGATAAAATGTGCTGTATATATTTATAACATTGTTGTTTAAAAAGATTCGAAGTGTGCGATAAAAATTAAATATTCAATGAGTGAGTGAGACAGAAGATAGGCTATTTCACGTCGCGCGCCGCAAGTGCATCAAAGTAGAATAGAGCGGCTCCCTGCACTCGACACATACGTCGCCCTCGCCTGAAAGAGTGACTACAAAACGCGGTGTTGCTACACGTTAAAAAAAATCAAGATTCACAAGAAAGGTGAGCATCCTACACAATTCTGCAACATTGTATCCATATGGGAGTTACACTTGCCTTAGCCTTGCTATGCTTATCAATAACAATCCAAAATTAATATGTAAAAGGTATATAATTGACACAAAACTACATTATCGTGTGTTTCTGTTGAACCTAAATCACTATGTTATGTTAGTACATACGTACGTACTACGCAACACATGAGCAACGATAAATATTGTATTGTACGAGACCCCGAAAAAACAAAAGATTTTATATAGAATATTTTATAAGAATAGAAATATTTTAGATAGAATCAAATCATATGAACCCCACTCCTGATGAATGCAATACCAGATTATAAAATAAGAACTCAGTAGTTGCTTACATAAAAATATTTGATAATGAAATTTAATAACAATATATAAGAAGTAGTTATAACATTTATTATGGGGCTGCATTACCTTAAGGATAATAATAGCAACAGGAGGATACAGCGCCCAAGGAGCATTACAGAACTCAGGCGAGGCAAGTTGATTGCTATACTGGTCTTTTGTGATCGGTAGAATAAGTACTCATTTAATCTAGATTTCACCAATGTTAGTAAAGTTAGTAAAGAAATAAGAGTCTAAATTTAAAATGCAGTGCAATATGCTTGAGGTACAGCCGTTGGAGTAAACTAGTCCTAAAGTAGAGACGCGTCTTGGCAAACGTAGTGTAGGACGCCACCAGCCCGGTGGACCGATGACATTAAAAATATAGCTGGTAGTAGCTGCATGAGAAACGCGGAGGTTCATTTACTATGCCATGATCTTAAGAATTTGTTTATTGTTTATTAATTTGGTGTGCTTTTGAGGTGATTTGAATTTGTTTAAGAAAACACCTGAATCGTAATACTGTTGCCATTTATACCTAGTCAGGTCATAAATTCTGTCACATGTTTAATGTAAAATAATTGTAACAAGTTTATTCATTATGTAACCATTCATATACCAAAATGAACTTAACAAAACATAGATTCTTATGACATTAAAGTTTATTCAAAATGACCTCCGTGATTTTGAATACAAGCCTTCAATCTGCGCGGCCAGTTGTCTATCGCAGCACGAACGAGGTCCATGTCAATATCGGCGGCTGCCTTAATCAAGGATGTCTTGAGTGACTCCAAATTGGGATGAGGCTTTGAGCACGCCTTTTCCTCCAAGTGTTGCCATATCTTGTAATCTAACGGATTCAAATCTGGACTGGAGGAGGGCCAGTCTTCGTGCCGGATGAAGTCGATTTCACGCGCCGCCAGCCAGTCTTGTGTGCTCTTCGCTCTATGAGCTGGCGCCGAATCTTGTTGGAATACCCAGTGCCTGTTATTGAACATGGTATGAGAAACAGGTTCCACAAGGTTCATCAGGACTGTATTTTAATACACAACAGCATTCGTTTTTACACCTTTCTCACAAAAATGTACCTCTGTTAAGCCCCAATAAGAAACTCCCAACCATACCATGAGCGAGGATGGAAAATGACCTCGTTGGACACGCGGAATACGGTTGCTCGCTTCTTCACTACTGTGTGCGTACACCTTATCATTTTGTTTGTTGTAGCTCTCTTCTACGGTAAACATTTTTTCATCCGAAAAAAGAATTTCCCGATATTTTTTTCCCGCGTACCGCTTCAACAAAGCGCGGCATCTCTTCAGTCTCAGGTCCATTAGACGAGCATTCAAACGATGTCCTGTTTTTCTTCGATATGCCCGAAACCCTAAGTCTTCATTTAACACCCTTTTCACCGTGGTTCTGCTTAACCCCATCTGAAGGGCCAACAGTTTCTGCTTACGTTTGGGATTTCTTTGAATTCGTGCCTTCACAGCTTTTATCACTGCTGGAGTCCTAACAGACCGAGGGCGACCACTTCTTGACCTGTCATCTACACTAGAGTCTTCATTGTATCGTTTGATGGTACGATAAATGAATCTTTTGGTTATATTCAAATTTTTCAGTATGTTAAAAATTTGAATTGGCGCGTAACCGCAACGATGCAACGCAATAACTGCAACACGGTCTTCTTTAAACGTCCACTCCATATTTAAAAAATGAGTAAAATTCTAAAAGTATACATTTTTATTTTCATGAACAATTCGAGATTCGAATTCAATAAACTTTTTTGTGGCCAGCATTCTAAAAGAAAAGTTTTTACTGTGTGACAATACTTATGACCTGACTAGGTATACTATGTCAGTGCCTTCAGCGAGCTCGTTAACTGTTCCCCGCTCGCAAATGGAGTGCTAAGGTACGTTACTGAAGAAATAAAGGAAACGAAACCTTTATTAAGGCATTTTCGGGACAATTTTGAAACATCTTGCCAACTTAGCTTTGAGAATGTTGATTGACTGCGATCATTTAAAAGAGTCTGTTTCTTTATAAATATTTTTCAGATTAAAATTCGTATCCGTGTATATTTTGGTTTTGTATCCAAATAATTTCTATGTATTGAGAATACTTCACTTTAGTTAAACTTTTAAGAGACCAGAGTTGAACAATGGTGGAATATCGGAGAGAGACGCGGACGTTAGTAAGACTAGTAGTCTAATTAAGTAATGACTGTTGGTATTCGTATAAGCAGATATTTTAAGACTGTTTCTTAAAGATAACAGTTGGCATTCCAAGATTTTTTTCGTAGATAACACATTGATCGAAAAGTTTCCGCACTAAGTAAGAAAAACACAAAATTTTCGCATAACTCGTTTATTTTCATCTAAGGCGATACAATCGGCCCAAGACTTCTCTAACTTCTCGATACCATGTTAATAGAACGCTTGATCTTTGCTCGCAAAATAGGCCTCAGTTTCGGCAATGACTTCCTCGTTGGTGCTAAACCTTTTCCCCCAGAACATCCTTTTCAGGTCTGCGAACAGCCAGTCGTCGCTGGGGGCCAAACCTGGCGAATACGGGGGTGGATCAGCAATTCGAAGTGTAATTCATGCAATTTGACCATCGTAGCTATTGATTTTTGACATGGTGCATTGTCTTGGTGGAACAGAGGTTTTTTCTTTGCCATGTGGGCCCGTTTGTTGAAGTGAAATCTTCTTTAGCAGCGTTGTGCACTTTTTTGTGATGGATAAAAAATGTTAAACTCGTGTCAGGTAACGTGTCCTGGTCGAAAATTCGAAGACGGAGTTTTGCTCGAGTAATAACCAAGCTTATTAATAATGACTTAAGGTTTATTTTATAATGTAACTTTTAAATGATTGCCTTGCATTACTTATACATATCTATTCGGATTGCGACTTTATTACAATGAAATACAGTTGAGTTTTTGAAGGGAAAACTTCTTTAGGCGCGTTGAACACTTTTTGGGTGACCAATTTTTGGTTTGTAAAGAAGTGTTAATGACCAATTTAAACTTTAATGCTTGATCATAAACAATTTTTTATAAAAAAAATAATTTAATAGCTCGACGATACAATTCACCAGTTCTTTAGTTTTTAGTTTTCACTTCTATCGGCAGTACCCAAAGACTGCCCCGCATGTTATTTTTCTTTATTTCTAATCTCAACTGGTCCAATAACTCTGTATAGTATTCAGAATTGATCCTTTTTCCTTTCAAGATAGTCGATAAATAAAATACCATACTCATCCCAGAATACTGATGCCATAATCATGCCAGCCGATTGTTGTGTATTTGGTCGCTTTGGAATACTTCCATCTGCCTCAACCCACTTAGCTGACGAGCGCTTTGACTCTGGAGCGTAATAGTGTATCTAGGTTTCATCCATGGCCATATACCGACGCAAAAAATCCGCTTCGTTATGGTTGAAAAACTTCAGACAGGCCTCCGAATCGTCGATTCATTGTTGTTTTTGATCCGGTGTTAACAAACGCGGCACCCACTTTTGAGTTGAGCTTTTTCATACCCGAATTGTCGTGTAAAATAGTAAGCACGCTGCCATATGATAACTTTGAAACGTCAGCCATCTCCCTGACTTTCATTTTGCGGTCGGTGAAAACAATTCTGCGGATTTTTTTGACGTTTACTTCGTAAACAGCCGTATTTGGGCGACCACTGCGTTGAGCGTCGTTGACGTCGCTACGACCACGTTTAAATTCATTATACCATTCGCAAACGGTTGATTTCCCTGGAACAGAGTCCGAATAATGCTTATCAAGCCACTCCTTCTCGTCTTTCGCATTTTTTCAAATCAAAAAAATCTATCAACACACGAAATTCTTTCTTATCCATCTTTTGACAGACACCAAAGTTGCTTGATACAAACAACAATAACTTGAGAACACGTGGTTCAATTGTCATGAAATAATAATAATTGTAATAAAAAGACACATACCTTATAAAAGATGGCGTTATCGAATGCTATATTTGCATATATGGCGCCATCTATATGTCAATCCGGGAACTTTTTGATCAATGTAGTATGTAAATAATGAATACTAAAATCAGATCCCATAAATATTTTAGCTCCCGTGAAGCTAGAATGTGAAATTAAGGTCGCCCATTGTCATACAGCTTTTATTTTTGTATACCTATTTTAAGTTAGTTTTAAGTATCTGTATGCAATAAAGAGTTTTTATTCATTCAACTTAATTTTTATTTATATAGATGAATAAAAATGAAGAGATTAAAAATGAAGTCTAAAAATAGGACAACGTTTACATAAATGTCGTCCTATTTTTAGTCTGTTCGTTGTTGTTGAAGTGTTCAAATTATAAGATGTTAATCGGTGTCAAACTACAGCTTGTCAACATAACCATCTGAGAAGAGACGCTTTGAAAATTGGACTGACAAAAAAGTGACATAAGTAAATAAAGCGGAAAGGCGCTATTTATTATGGTCGACACGTAGCCACAGTTTGAATAACGTCAGCAGGGTTACTTGGTATTCACTTTATTAGTGCGATAACTTTGCAATTCTTGCAATTTGATAGCTTGTATTATATTATCTACTTTGTGCTTGTATAAATTATATACATACATTCATTTAAAAACATGATGATGATCATGTTTTTGAATAAACATTTATTTTAATCGCAGATCGAAAAATATTGACTTATTAGATATATTAGATAATTAGCTGTGCCCGCGACTCCGTCCGCGTGGAACTTCGGGCAGCATTTTTTGGATATATGTTATGGTTTATTTTGGATTACAAACCCTATAAATCCTAAAATATTAACAAAAGAAATATGTAAACAATCAGTGTTATCGAATGCAACTGTACTGTACGCCGTTGGAACAGACAGACAAAAATTGTAAAAAATGTTGTTTTAGTATATGTACCGTGTATACATCCAAATGTAATAGTAAAAAGCGATTATTTTAATATTACAAACAGACACTCCAATTTTATTTATTTGTATAGATTAGAAATATATGAGAATATTTTTTTATCTTGTGGCGCCTCATTCGCCACCTAATTTGTAATACTGATAAAATCTAATAATTGTATACTTTCTTATATGTATATTCTTCTTTCTAGATATATGTATACTTTTTAGATATTTTCGAGAAGTTATAGATATATCAATAAAAAACGTAAGATTATCGGAGTCTGTCAGAAAATTATTATATAATTATATTATATAGGTTTTGTAATTATTAATTATTTATATCACACAATAACATGATACACACCATGATTAAAAATAGTGAGCCAGTGAAATATCCGTGTTTGATTAAATCTCTCGCTTAGAGAATCTACCCCATAGGAGGTCCGGTTAATCCTCCAAAATCTATTGTATTTGATCTTCGCAATGTTTTTATTACACTACACAATTTACAATACAAAATTTAACATTTAATGGAACTTTCCAATCTGGACCCCGCAATCCTCTGCAGAGATTTATCTTAATACAGAATGCAACAAAACTAAGGCTGTGGCAAAGATCATTCTACTCAACACCACACCACAGTGAAACGAACAAGTCCTGTCACACGCAATCAAATACGAAACAGTTAATAAATATGTACGGTGGGCTTATGGTGTCGGGGAAGAATGACTTTTTAATTTTTTTCCCTACGGTCGGAAAAGTGTGAAACCCGGGAATAATTTACAACTCCGGCAGACAGGAAGGGAAAGTTTTCGCGTTGAACTTTTTTTCGGGTATTTTATTGTGGCTATGATTTATGTATATCTAATGCTTATTGTTTTCTTTTTCCCTGCGAATTGTACCGATCTGTCATCCATGTTAATTTTATGAAATAGAAAGGAGTTCTGCCCCTGAATTTTCAGCAGTAATAACTCCACCGACTCCTTCCTGGCAATCACCCTTGACAAGCAAAGTAACAGTTGCTAAGTATTAGCTAAAGTTGTTAGCCTAGCATTATCAATATAGTGATAAAAAATTGTTAAAATTATTAAGAAAAATATTGCTGAGGAACAGGAGACAGGCTGACGGCCCACTTAATAGTAAGCATAGGTTAATTTCTTACTCTGCCCCTGCAAGGAGGATATATTAGTCAAGAAAAAGAATTTAAAAAAAATTTCTAACAAGGCTCGTCTGGCTGTGCATGAGAGGGTGTTGGTTCCGACACTCATGTACGGAAGTGAAAGTTGGGTATGGCAGAAGAAACATGAAAGCAGAATAAATGCAGTTGAGATGAGAGCGATATGAAGTATGATAGGAGTTAAACTGGGTGACAGGATAAGAAATAGTGAGATAAGGAAACGTTGTGGTCTGAAAGAAGATGTAGTGACAAAAATTGAGAAAGGTATGCTGAGATGGTTTGGCCATGTCGAGAGAATGAATGAAGAACGATTGACGAAAAAAGTGTATAAGGCGAGTGTGAATGGAAGTGTTGGAAGGGGTAGACCTAGGCGGACGTTTCGAGACCAGATCAGGGACGTCTTGAAAAAAGGCCAGGTCAAGAGTACCCTTAACCGAAGGGCATGTATGAAGGGAATAATGAAAGTGGCCGAAGTGAAACAAGTATGTAAGAATCGTATCAAGTGGAAAGAAGTGGTCTCTGCCGGTAGGCAGTAGTGCCGTAGGGGAACCTGCCTACCCCTACGGGAAAGAGGCGTGATTATATGTATGTATGTATGTAAAAAGAATTTTCAAATTAACTAATACGAACAATGTCTGAATGCTATTCAAATAAATGTTAAAATTAAGTTGTTAAATGGCTAAAAATGTACAGTGTGGTCAACGCTAGATCCATACTAATATTATAAATGCGAAAGTAACTCTGTCTGTCTGTCTGTTCCTCTTTCACGCCTAAACGGCTGAACGGATTTTGATGAAATTTGGTATGGTGATAGATGATAACCTAGAAATGGTTATAGGCTATAAATAATCACGCCATCGTTCTTAGGGGGTAGGCAGTAGGCAGATAACTAAATTGAGTTAGTGATTTTTTGTGCTTATCCGGTATCTATGAGAATCGGCCAACATCTATTTTTCATCCCCCTAAATGTTAGGGGTGACCCACCCCCAAAAATTTTTTTTTAATTTTTTGACATTTTATTATTTATATGGCAGAACAACGTTTGTCGGGTCAGCTAGTAAGATATACCTAGTCAGGTCATAAGTATTGTCACACAGTAAAAACTTTTCTTTTAGAATGCTGGCCACAAAAAAGTTTATTGAATTAGAATTTCGAATTGTTCATGAAAATAAAAATGTATAACTTTTAGAATTTTACTCATTTTTAAATATGGAGTGGACGCTTAAAGAAGACCGTGTTGCAGTTATTGCGTTGCATCGTTACAGTTACGCGCCAATTCAAATTTTTAACATACTGAAAAATTTGAATATAACCAAAAGATTCGTTTATCGTACCATCAAACGATACAATGAAGACTCTAGTGTAGATGACAGGTCAAGAAGTGGTCGCCCTCGGTCTGTTAGGACTCCAGCAGTGATAAAAGCTGTGAAGGCACGAATTCAAAGAAATCCCAAACGTAAGCAGAAACTGTTGGCCCTTCAGATGGGGTTAAGCAGAACCACGGTGAAAAGGGTGTTAAATGAAGACTTAGGGCTTCGGGCATATCGAAGAAAAACAGGACATCGTTTGAATGCTCGTCTAATGGACCTGAGACTGAAGAGATGCCGCGCTTTGTTGAAGCGGTACGCGGGAAAAAAATATCGGGAAATTCTTTTTTCGGATGAAAAAATGTTTACCGTAGAAGAGAGCTACAACAAACAAAATGATAAGGTGTACGCACACAGTAGTGAAGAAGCGAGCAACCGTATTCCGCGTGTCCAACGAGGTCATTTTCCATCCTCGCTCATGGTATGGTTGGGAGTTTCTTATTGGGGCTTAACAGAGGTACATTTTTGTGAGAAAGGTGTAAAAACGAATGCTGTTGTGTATCAAAATACAGTCCTGACGAACCTTGTGGAACCTGTTTCTCATACCATGTTCAATAACAGGCACTGGGTATTCCAACAAGATTCGGCGCCAGCTCATAGAGCGAAGAGCACACAAGACTGGCTGGCGGCGCGTGAAATCGACTTCATCCGGCACGAAGACTGGCCCTCCTCCAGTCCAGATTTGAATCCGTTAGATTACAAGATATGGCAACACTTGGAGGAAAAGGCGTGCTCAAAGCCTCATCCCAATTTGGAGCCACTCAAGACATCCTTGATTAAGGCAGCCGCCGATATTGACATGGACCTCGTTCGTGCTGCGATAGACAACTGGCCGCGCAGATTGAAGGCTTGTATTCAAAATCACGGAGGTCATTTTGAATAAACTTTAATGTCATAAGAATCTATGTTTTGTTAAGTTCATTTTGGTATACGAATGGTTACATAATTAATAAACTTGTTACAATTATTTTACATTAAACATGTGACAGAATTTATGACCTGACTAGGTATATTATACTGCAACTTCCTTAAATAGTAAATTTGACTTTAATCTTTTACGCAATTTTCTCCACCGGTTTAATGGTAACATATTAATTAATTTAACTAATTGAAGTACAAAATCAAAGAGCATGATAAGGAACAATTAAAGTATAATTAACGCGAAAAGGTAACTTTAATTTCGTGTGCTAATGCTTGTTTGTATTTTTCTTATTTATTGCTGTAGGACAGCAGACAGGCTGACGGCTCGCTTAGAAGTGAGCAGTTACCGTCGCCTATGGGTGTTTGCAACGCCAGTGGCATCGCGAACACGCTACTGTCCCATAAGGGTACAGCATCTTGGGTCACTAATGCCGGAACACAACACAAGGTTATTATGGCGGCATACTTAAGACCAAAAGGTGGTAGCCATCCGGACGGACTTGGGACCCTACCACGTAGCTAGGGTGAGTTGTTTTGTCGCCTTTTACGACAGGCCGCAGAGGTTAGTATTCTTTCTCCACCCCTGCAAGGACTCAACCCTATGTAGTCATGTAAATAAAAGTATAACAGACGTAAGATGCGTTGGATGGCAAGCAAACAGAAGTATCTTCATTAACAAACAAAAAGTAGATAAACGCAGAACATAGATGCCACGATACGCCATACGCCTCCGCGCCGATCGTGTAATTATCATTAATATTTTGCGCATTATAGACAGAAGCGAATGTTTATTGAGATCAATTGAATATAAACCAAATAATTACTTCACATTCGTCGACGGTAAAAAAACGAGAGCAAAATAAATTCAATTTCTTCTTCATTATAAACATAATTATGTACTAAACTTGTTCTCGACAAAAGAAAATGAGGAAAATGAGAACTTCCCAAGGTTTTTACGGTACTCAATTTCCAACTTGTATAATCAGCTTAGCGACATCAAAGGCGTTCGCGCTTAATTGGGTTTCACGTTTTTAAGCTTTTTTTATTAGGAATAAGACAAATCGATGCCATTTTAACATCATAATAATAGTAATGAGAATAGTATACGATCGCATTAGTAAACGGAACAGAGACCACACTCGGTACCCCGAAGCAATAGAATATGAACTACTAGTTGACCCTGCAAACGTTATTCTGTCATATAAATAAAAGAAAACATAACTTAATTACATTCACCCTTTTTTTTTAGTCTCGGGGAAAAACCCTATTCTTGATGGGTTCCCCGGCCCGGGGGGACCGAGGGATATGTAGTACTTCAGGTAAAATGTTCGGCCATCCGACTACCTACTAAAAATCCCGCTATTCTCCTATCGCCTACGCCCAGGATATGTGGCCTGTCGATCTCGGGACCCGGGCCGCCGCCGGCCCGTTCTGTCTTCAGGGCGGGCCTCTACCATGTGTTTGGCGCTAGGGGTCAGGGTTTCGTCCCCCCGACGTTTTCCTTGCATGCGGCCCTCACCCTCACGGCAATAGTTCGCCCGCTGCTGCATTCTACGGCGGCCGAAGGTCGTTGGAAGCCCTCCGGCGCCGACGAAGTGAAAGACATCACAACCGAAAACGTAAAAGACAGACAGAATTACTTTCATATTTACAATAGTATAGATTAATAACTGCCCGGAAGCGTTATAATCCCTTACGCATTTGGAGTAAAACCGGTTCGGCCAATTCTAAAGAATAAAGCGCAGATACACTCTTTTAGAAGCCCAGTGTAGTGTTATTATGTCATTGTGCTAAACTTGGTTCCGCTTCTTTATTTATTTACTACGCATCGCCGAGATCTCAATTAATTACAAAGAAACCCAAATCAAAGGTCAGACCGAGGCCTGCACATTTCGGTGTGCTAGCGGATTATTTTGTCTCTCGAAATTAGCTAGAAAACGAAACAACACACAAGACTTCAAGAGAGGCGATGAAATATATGTCTTATTCTATAGCGTAAACGTGTAGTATGTAAGTGAAAAAACGGACCCCTTGTCGCTCGCAATACTTATGACACAACCTAAATTATACATTAGGATGATTTATATTACTTAAATATATAATATTTTCGTCCAAATTATTCTGAACTTCGAGTTTGCCCTTATCCAAATATGCTCCTTTCCACAATTTTATCAAAAAGTATAATTAGGACCAAGTGGAACCTTTTGAAGAGTTTTCAAGTAGGAAAATATTTTTCCACAGTGAAAATGTTTCTATAATCAGACGACGTATGTGGGAGTAACAGAGAAAATTAGTAACAGGTTATCGTGGTATGGACAAGTAAATCAGAAGACCTAAATTGCTTCCGTCCTATAATATACGGACAGAGCGTGAGTACTAAGAGGCCTCAGCTTAATTAGGAGGATATATACCTATATAGATGAGGTAGAAATACTTGATGCACAATCCACCGCTTAAGGACTCGCGGCAGAGTAGTGTGGGACCCCTGAGAATGTGCCCTATCAACCTTCAAAGACTAAGGTCTAATAGTAAATTTGCACTCAGAATTAAGTAAGTATTTCTTATTTTTAGCCTAAATATTCATACTTTAATGACCATACATCAAGGGTAGCAATTTTATATAATTTAAAATATTACCCACAAACGGAAAACTACTAAGCTAGGCATTAGAATATGCATCTGACTTGTAGTGTGTATGTTGATAATAATTTAAAAAAAAAATGTAACAAAACACTGTATTCGATTTCAAATTGTTTGCACATGTTTGTATAGTGTAGCAGTTCTAAAAGCAACTTGATATATCACTAAAAGTATAGATAGCTACGACACAACACAAACTATCCAAACAACGGTCTCGGTCTACCTTGTCGGGTAAATGCACGAAGTTTTGTCTTTGAACAAACTTGGAGTACAATAACCCGCGGTGTGCATGTCACAGTCGTGTTTGGTCTAGCCGCGGAATATTGCCACCATCGCGAAACTTTGTTATACTAAGTGTGAATTAATCATAAGAAAAATAAATGTTATAATATACTCGTATTACAGGAAATATACAGTTCAGTTCAGTTTTTGAAAGTATGGCTCCAACGCCTTTGGCATTGATTTTGCCAATGTCCGAGTAGAATATAAAAGTGACAGGTTTAATGGCGAAAAAAGGGGGTTATACGCGGTGATCAGTTCGGAAGGTAGCTGTCTGTAATCCTGAGGACAGCATAAATATATAGTTATAAGATTAGTGTTATATTATGTTACAGGAAATATGTTTATGGAATAGATAACAATAATTAGTACTTAATATTTATATAATTTATGAAATACTATGAAACGGAGATATAAATTCACGTTTTAAATTAAATAATAATAAAAATAGTTGATTTATCTGTTCTCCTGATAAAACGATGTTATCGCTCGATTATTTAGTTTAGAAATACGAACTATTGTTCACTATCATTGGATACAAAGAAAAAGTTATTCCCCTTTTTGTGGATTGTCACGTCATGTCCGAAATTCCGAAAAATAGCTACTTTACCGATTCAACTTTGTACAATTGCCAATTGTTCCAATTATAATAGAAACAGTGCTTCATTTCAAAATACATTTAAAGTGATAAAACTAATTTAATAACGAAACAAACGAAATATGTTAAGAATAAATAATTTATTCTGTTAAAGGGCAATGAAATACCGAAGTACGTAAAATTGGCAAACGCTTGATTGGCTTCACAGGATCTCATTTAATATACGAGGTATCGTTTACGAAAATTGAAAACAATTTTAACAAGTTGCTCGTTTTGTAGGCATTCGTTATATTTACGCATATTTCAAATTATGATATTTATCGCTTTTTGTTCTTAATTACATTATAAGCGCCGGCCGGAGGAACTCTCGATAAATTGTGACAGGCGTGTCTGAAATACCATGTCTAAACAATGTTATATTAAAGGAATAAAGCTGATGGGTACACCCTTTGGTCGTAATACATATCTAAGGGCCAGTCCGCACTGTGAATTCACGACGCGTGATTTTTACAGCCACGATTTTTGTTATTCGCCTCTCAAGTGCAAAATTATACTTATCACCAAATCTTGCTAGAATGCAGCACCTGATTTTCTAAGTCTACACACGGTCACGTTGAGACTTGACAGTATTATTTACTACGAATTTTGGACTGTTGTGGTTTTAAAATGAGAAATGATTTAATCAACTACAGAGGAGTGAAAGAGACACCATTTTCCAGTTACAAATAAGGCGTAATTAGTGTAGGTAGACGAAAATACCGATTATAAAGAAACATTTGTCATACCAAGCTATGTTTAAAAATTAAAATACATAACTCCCAATTTTTCATTTGCCAGGCTTAATTAGGGACGATTTATTATACCAGATATGAACTCGTCGGGGGGATAAAATTTCCATATTTTGAGTTAATTCGTCCCTCGTCCGAAGGGTCTTAGGGCCCAATATGCGTACACGTTTTGGCTATTTATCACATCTGTTCAAATTTTATATGAATTATTTCTTATATTATTTATCGGTCCACAAAAGACCATTATTCTATAGATCAGCAGATAGGCAATGCCAGAGGCATTGGCAACGCGCTGCCGGCCTCGGAGAAATTTTATAACGGTTTTTTTTAAATTAAGTTATCAAGAGATTTCGCCTTTTTCGAACGGTAATGATCTTCAAATTGTAACACTGGTCGAGCCCGAAATATCAAAAACACGTGCCTCTACAACACATCAGAATAATAGAGTCCTCCACGTTATAGAAATTTGAAGGCGAGTTTCATTTTATGTAGGTACTCTATAAGAAAGAGTGCGCTATAACGATTTCAAGTGCCCGCCTTCAGGGGGATTCTCAAATCCTTCACTTCCCCCCAACTTGTGTAAACGAATAAAAAGCCTATCCCGACAAAGTAATCAGACGCTTCAGTAAATATTATAAATCCCTGGATGTTATATGTACTCATGCTTTCGTTGATCGCAAACGAATATTTCTTGTTTACCTAAGCTCATCTCCCGGATATTTGGTGATATTTTATGAAGTATACTATGTGATAAATATGTCTGTATTCACCAGTGTTCAAGTCTTAAGTTCAGCGGGACATTTGAGACCTCAATCGATCGAAAAAATGTGTAATGCTGGCTGCCAACCTTCACTAGTTCGAGGCAAAATATGCAGAACTTGCCTTTTTCAGGCTTGAGGATAATGAGATCACACTTAAAAATTAAATCGTCCTCAGAATTAATGAGTATACACATAGCAACATATTTCAATAATTTAAATGGTAGGCACGATGGAAATACAATCAGGAATGCCGAAGATCGTGCGAAGTGAAGAAGAAAAAATGGGAAAGTGGACCCCGGACACCAAAGTGGAATTGAGCAGAATAAATAACAATAGATAAAATGAGGCCTCTCTAGAGAGAAAGCGCAGTATACCCTCCAAGCTTGTCCAAGGTATATTGGCGGTTTGCGTTATATGTGCCAATTATGTCATAACATGCACATTAGGCGAGAAAACTTGTCTAAGCGGTGCACGTCAGAGGTCGTGACTTCTAGGCCAGTCTCCAAGTTATGTTTCCAATTGGCTACCGTCTATACCGCATAGAGAATTGATCGAAGTACTGCGCGCATTTCGCATCGTTACAAAGATATCGTGACTTCGTACACTAACATAGACAAAATAAAATACGAATAGATTTTGTAGACGCAAACTTCGACAACTTAAAAACAACTTATGACAAAACATAATTATAGACAGAGATTTTTTAACTGCTCAAATGTCAAACACTTTTCAATTATGTAAAAGTCTGATAAGTTTTAATTTCAACGAAAACATCATTATAATGTTTTTAAAGAATGTTGCCAACATCGTTCTGAGAATAAATAAACCAATTTCAAATCATCTAAATATGGTATTTGAACTTATATAAATACATATATACTTGCTTTCGAAATTTGCTGGAGACGATCGCTTAGGATACCTTGGACTGCAAAACGCACTAATGCATCGATACTGCCCCAACTTCGAATAAAAACTCGCTTATGCGCCATATTTCAACAACGCATTATTTTATATTTCAGCCACACGATGCGCAGAGGCGACAAGAATTTGGGAAAATTGATTATGGTTGGGAACGATGATGTGATTGGGAACGATGATCAAGTGAAAGACTCGACGTCGTCCAAATTCTACACGGTCGTAGGAGACGCGCTGGACAGAAACCAGTGGAGACAAATCATCCGTTCCAAATGCAATTTTGATGCTGACCACGATCCTCAGACATGAGGGACAGACCCCAGAGAGATATATAATTTTTAAGTGAAGAAAATGTATAATTTTGTAAGAGCGGTTTTCGTAAACACGTTATTTACTGAAAATATGCATTTCCTGTGTTATTTAAATTTGAAAAATATTATATAAAACGAAATGTTTAATATAATATTCAGTCGAATTAGAAGATTGTTAAAATAAAAACAATGAAACGGAATAATTAATTTACTCAATTAAATATCTTCACAAGTTCGAGTCTGGTTTCGGGTCTTTACGTATAATATAGTAGTATATCAATTATCTAGTATGTACCAATAACATGAGCGCTATGTTTCTTACTTTGGGTTTAGAAAGCATTTGTCATAGCATATTTATGATTTTTTTAATTGCTGACGAAAAGCAGGCTGGCTGTCGGATGGCTTTTGGATGTTTACGACGCTAGGGGCGCCGCGAACACGCTGCGGTCCCATAAGGGTACAGGAACCTGGGTCACTAATGCCGGAACACAACACATAGTTATTATGGCGGCATATTTAAGGCCAAGGATGGTTGCCATTCAGATGGGCTTTCCTTTTACTACATGCCGACTCCGGCAGCAGGGGTTAGTATTCTTACGCCGCCGCTGCATGGAGAAAAAAAGTATAGTAGTATTCAAAGTAAATAAATCTTGTAAAATCCATAATAATCTAAATATCCTTCGAAAACTTCGACAGCCTAACAAAAACATCTTGTGAAATATTTAAGCAATGTTTTAGCGATTTTGGGTATTAGAGCGTTTCTTAGAAGTGACCAACCCCCAAAGGGAATTTTGGCTATAATTTCTAAATTAGCATTGCCACTGGCGTATATCAATTAGATTTTGGTGAATTTGAGTGCGAATAAAGGGGTTTAGAATATTAATTCCAGTTACAATGGTTAGCAAAGATTTGCTATGCTCAACAAGCTAGTTTTCCATATAGGTTTCAATACAAACGAGCGGTTGTGAGTTACTTAACTATTGGTTTTTTTTTATTACTGGCCCTCTTTATATAGTAAGTATTTGGCGTTGTGTATTTACGACACCAGAGGCACCGCTGCCTTCCACGTAGGGGAACAAGAACCTGAGTCGCTTATGCCGAAACACAAAGCAAGGTTATTATGGCGGTATATTTATAGGCCAGAGTGGTATCCTTTTACGGCCGGCCCTCCTCGGCCGCATGGCCGCGTATCTTACTCCATCCCTACAGGGATAAAAAAGGAAATATAAAAAAATGCAGATGTATTAGAAATTACATTATAATCCACGTACTAACTGAAACTCAAGAACCAATTCCGTGTTTTATACTTCGATTAATAAAATCGAACATCTAACGGAAGTAGAAGCGCAGGGACGCTATTGGTTAGTTTAACGAAATATTGCCAACTCAATGAATATTTATTCTGTTTGATAAAAACAGTAGTCATCGAAGAAGAATTTCAATCGACTGAAAAAGTTCAACAAGTAATTATTTTGTGAAGTTTTTAAAGTGAAACTTCTTTATATTTAAGAGACCACACTAAATGAGACGAACATATTTATAAATAGGACTAATTGACCCGGCAAACATCGCTCTGGCATATGAATTTAAAAAAAGTAGCCTATGTCCTTCTTCAAGGTCCAATCTATAACTACACCGAAATTCATCAAAATCCATTCAGTAGTTTTTGCGTTAAAGAGTAACAAGCATCCATACATACAAACTTTCGCGTTTATAATTAATATTAGTAAGGATTTAGACTGTGGGAAAATGAGATAGAATATAAGTATACAGATTTTCCTATAATCTTCGACTCCTCTTTATTAGGGCTTTCATGACTTTTATACACTAATATATAAAATGTAATACTTATGTATTTCGTTAAAGTAAAATAATTATTGAGCTTGGTAAAATATTATAAAAATAATAAACTAAATCCTAATCTTATATATAAAATTCACGTCGACCAACCCCCAAAATTTTTTTTAATTTTTGACATTTTATTATTTATATGGCAGAACAACTTTTGCCGGGTCAGCTATACTCTATATCTATCTCATTCTCACATAGACTATTATTCTGCAGTTTCACTTCTGCCTTCTGTGAATTGCAAACACTTTTTATAATTCCACATTACATTGTTTATCTGATGATAGAATAAACGTCTCTTAAAAGACACGGTTAAATCAAACAAATACGACCATGGCAACTGAATTAACAATGTTTCCTATAACAAACAGGCAGCCGACGTGTGCGTCTGTGTTAATTCTCAGAAGTATGCAGGTATCGCCTCGTGTTTGCTTTTTTGTTTGAACTGTGTGAAAGGTTATTTAATAGTCTGGCCTATGGACTTTTAGGTGGAACGATTTAAGAGAACATTTATACTTATATTTATATTTATAATAAAAACTATGAATGGCTCTCGGGGACTGCCGCGGTAAAGCTATTGCATAGCATTTTAATCAACTTATGCAATTATAATTATTTATTTATTTTTTTATTTATGCAGTAATTATTTTTTTTCTAAAGTATCGATGTTTTCTATCGATGTTTTTACTATCAAGTATCGATATATCTTGTCCAAAAAATATCGATAGAAAACATCGATACTAGACTGACAGGCTCACTTAACAGTAAACATTTACCAATGCCTATAGACTGATGTTTGCGGCGCTAGGCGCATCGCGAACACGCTGCTGTCCCATAGGGGTACAGGATCCTGTCACTAATGCTGGAACACCACCCAAGGTTATTATGGCGGCATTCTTATAGAACAAGGGTGGTTGCCATTCAGGCGGGCTTCAGGCCCTACCACGTAGCTAGGGCTGTTTTGTCACCTTTTGCGACAGGCCAACCCCGGCCGCACAGGTTAGTATTCTTACTCCGCCCCTGCACGGAGAAAAATAAAGAGAGAAATATGTATAAGCTCTTTGCAAACCGTATATAGATTTTTCACAAGTCAAACGAATTGCAAATTTGTGATAAAAATTCCCGATCACAAAGAGCGACAAAAAATTGATCGGCCAACAAAAAAGTGGAACAGGTTTTGAGGAGACCTCATTAATTCTAGGTCTCGTATAAAGCATGAAATATTGGAACCAAAGGTTTGGCGGCCGACAAAAAAAATGTCCAAAAGTTATTTGCGGGAACAGGGCTGGCATCTGTTCAAACCAAAATTTTTACGCAAAATTGTTCGAATCCGTTCGGGTTTAGACAACATAAGTTTAGAAAACAGTAAAAAAAAACGGCATACACATATAACAAAAAAGGAAATGTTTCGAGGCAACCTGAGATGTCGCAACCGTGAAAAATTCGGCCACAGCCCTGAGTCCAGAATTATTAAAAGAGCTTCTTTTGCTTTTACGTTAACAGTTAACGTAAAAATAAGTAGTAAGTCTGATCCTATATCTTGGTTAAGCCTGCATAGAGCAATGACCACTGTTGGTCATTGCTCTGTGCGAGCAAAGCGGCATTATATTTAAGCGGGAGTGGCAGAGACAGATAATAACAGGTCAATGGCCGAAATTCTTCCTGCTCGGCATCCGGAGTATAGTATAAAGTATTACTAAAAAAACCTGTATTTTGATTATAATTTTACTTTTGTAAAGAAAACCCTTATACGCTTTGATCTCTTATAAGAAAGGGATAATTCAACAAGAGGATTAACTAAACATGAATATCTTCAGATAGTTCTGAAGAAAGGGTTTTTATTGTATCCTCTTGGATACGGCATGTGCTTACGCGATTTGTATTTTCTGGAAAAATAGTTAAACGTACAAAACGACTACGCTTGTGGTGTTACAAACATTAACAGTACAGTTACCTTATGTATTGCTTTGACAATAAAGTATGTACAAGACCCAAATGTTAAAGAAATAGATATTAGACGACAGATCTCCATCGAAACTCGATACAAAGTCAATAAGTCAACCAACCCTCGGACAAAAAGTATTCACATCGTCGATTCTTCGCAAACTTTAACGTACGACGCCATTTCAAGCGAAAAGTAAAAAGAACTTTTCGAGTTCGACAGTCACAGAATACATTATTAGTTTTAAACATACTGCGACAAACGACACGACGCGAAACAGAACAATGGCAATTTTAATTAAACGTCACGTACGGATCTCCCTAAAGAATCGAACGTTTTGTAAATAAAAGTTTCAATTACTGCTTTTGCATACGCGATTTAGTATGATATGTCCATGCAAGGGCGGAGAAAGAATACTCTTGAACGTTCGGAGGCAAACGATCGGTCCATAAAGTTTTAATAAGATCCGATGTAGCAGCTGTGCCAGCAAAATTTTGTAGGTGACGTAGGAACTGTGATGGTTGATGGTCGCAGAGTTCTTCACGAACTAATAGTTGCCGTGTTCGGCGTTCTTGCGATGCAGAAAGTCGTTTTATGAGCTCATTTTTAAGTTTCTCGTATTTACCATTTTTAAGAACACGTTCCGACACGACGCAAACAAATGACTTCTATTTAAAAAAAAACAAAAGAGAATTGATTGCTTTTTCTAATTATATCTAATGTCTGGGCAAATTTTGACAGGAATCAACTGACAGTTGCCTGTTGACAGTGTTGCCATTGCAATTATGAGGCGGGAAATTCAAAGTCACGGACTTATTGACCCGCCCTTGTATTTTATCAAGTCGACTAAAAGGTAAAATAAGGATCGCATATCATTATCATTGTATTTTTTATTCGAATAGTTGATTTTAACTATTTTACAATTTATTAGGTTTAAGTAACATATTAGGACAGATTTGAAAGACTAAAATTGAGTTTCATAACAAAATATAATTTATAAGAGGGCTTATGTTCTAGTGTTATAATATTTCCATGTCACTAGTTACGGGTAAAATTAATTCACAATTACACATCAATGTATATATATATATATATATATATATATATATATATATATATATATATATATATATATATATATATATATATATATATATATATATATATATATATATATATATATATATCTAGTCAGGTCATAAGTATTGTCACACAGTAAAAACTTTTCTTTTAGAATGCTGGCCACAAAAAAGTTTATTGAATTCGAATTGTTCATGAAAATAAAAATGTATACTTTTAGAATTTTACTCATTTTTAAATGTGGAGTGGACGCTTAAAGAAGACCGTGTTGCAGTTATTGCGTTACATCGTTGCAGTTACGCGCCAATTCAAATTTTTAACATACTGAAAAATTTGAATATAACCAAAAGATTCATTTATCGTACCATCAAACGATACAATGAAGACTCTAGTGTAGATGACAGGTCAAGAAGTGGTCGCCCTCGGTCTGTTAGGACTCCAGCAGTGATAAAAGCTGTGAAGGCACGAATTCAAAGAAATCCCAAGCGTAAGCAGAAACTGTTGGCCCTTCAGATGGGGTTAAGCAGAACCACGGTGAAAAGGGTGTTAAATGAAGACTTAGGGCTTCGGGCATATCGAAGAAAAACAGGACATCGTTTGAATGCTCGTCTAATGGACCTGAGACTGAAGAGATGCCGCGCTTTGTTGAAGCGGTACGCGGGAAAAAAATATCGGGAAATTCTTTTTTCGGATGAAAAAATGTTTACCGTAGAAGAGAGCTACAACAAACAAAATGATAAGGTGTACGCACACAGTAGTGAAGAAGCGAGCAACCGTATTCCGCGTGTCCAACGAGGTCATTTTCCATCCTCGCTCATGGTATGGTTGGGAGTTTCTTATTGGGGCTTAACAGAGGTACATTTTTGTGAGAAAGGTGTAAAAACGAATGCTGTTGTGTATCAAAATACAGTCCTGACGAACCTTGTGGAACCTGTTTCTCATACCATGTTCAATAACAGGCACTGGGTATTCCAACAAGATTCGGCGCCAGCTCATAGAGCGAAGAGCACACAAGACTGGCTGACGGCGCGTGAAATCGACTTCATCCGGCACGAAGACTGGCCCTCCTCCAGTCCAGATTTGAATCCGTTAGATTACAAGATATGACAACACTTGGAGGAAAAAGCGTGCTCAAAGCCTCATCCCAATTTGGAGTCACTCAAGACATCCTTGATTAAGGCAGCCGCCGATATTGACATGGATCTCGTTCGTGCTGCGATAGACGACTGGCCGCGCAGATTGAAGGCCTGTATTCAAAATCACGGAGGTAATTTTGAATAAACTTTAATGTCATAAGAATCTATGTTTTGTTAAGTTCATTTTGGTATATGAATGGTTACATAATGAATAAACTTGTTACAATTATTTTACATTAAACATGTGACAGAATTTATGACCTGACTAGGTATATATATATATATATATATATATATATATATATATATATATATATATATATATATATATATACCTAGTCAGGTCATAAGTATTGTCATACAGTAAAAACTTTTCTTTTAGAATGCTGGCCACAAAAAAGTTTATTGAATTCGAATTTCGAATTGTTTATGAAAATAAAAATGTATACTTTTAGAATTTTACTCATTTTTAAATATGTAGTGGACGCCATTAAAGAAGACCGTGTTGCAGTTATTGCGTTGCATCGTTGCGGTTACGCGCCAATTCAAATTTTTAACATACTGAAAAATTTGAATATATCCAAAAGATTCGTTTATCGTACCATCAAACGATACAATGAAGACTCTAGTGTAGATGACAGGTCAAGAAGTGGTCGCCCTCGGTCTGTTAGGACTCCAGCAGTGATAAAAGCTGTGAAGGCACGAATTCAAAGAAATCCCAAACGTAAGCAGAAACTGTTGGCCCTTCAGATGGGGTTAAGCAGAACCACGGTGAAAAGGGTGTTAAATGAAGACTTAGGGCTTCGGGCATATCGAAGAAAAACAGGGCATCGTTTGAATGCTCGTCTAATGGACCTGAGACTGAAGAGATGCCGCGCTTTGTTGAAGCGGTACGCGGGAAAAAAATATCGGGAAATTCTTTTTTCAGATGAAAAAATGTTTACCGTAGAAGAGAGCTACAACAAACAAAATGATAAGGTGTACGCACACAGTAGTGAAGAAGCGAGCAACCGTATTCCGCGTGTCCAACGAGGTCATTTTCCATCCTCGCTCATGGTATGGTTGGGAGTTTCTTATTGGGGCTTAACAGAGGTACATTTTTGTGAGAAAGGTGTAAAAACGAATGCTGTTGTGTATCAAAATACAGTCCTGACGAACCTTGTGGAACCTGTTTCTCATACCATGTTCAATAACAGGCACTGGGTATTCCAACAAGATTCGGCGCCAGCTCATAGAGCGAAGAGCACACAAGACTGGCTGGCGGCGCGTGAAATCGACTTCATCCGGCACGAAGACTGGCCCTCCTCCAGTCCAGATTTGAATCCGTTAGATTACAAGATATGGCAACACTTGGAGGAAAAGGCGTGCTCAAAGCCTCATCCCAATTTGGAGTCACTCAAGACATCCTTGATTAAGGCAGCCGCCGATATTGACATGGACCTTGTTCGTGCTGCGATAGACGACTGGCCGCGCAGATTGAAGGCTTGTATTCAAAATCACGGAGGTCATTTTGAATAAACTTTAAAGTCATAAGAATCTATGTTTTGTTAAGTTCATTTTGGTATATGAATGGTTACATAATGAATAAACTTGTTACAATTATTTTACATTAAACATGTGACAGAATTTATGACCTGACTAGGTATATATATATATATATATATATATATATATATATATATATATATATATATATATATATATATATATATATATATATATATGTATATATATATATATATATATATGTATATGTATATATATATATATATATATATGTATATATATATATATATATATGTATATATATATATATATATATATATATGTATATGTATATATATATATATATATATATATATATATATATATATATATATGTATATATATATATATATATATATATATGTATATGAAATCCCGGGACTCAAGTCGCTCGGAACATTCAACATGAGCCATTCGATCAAAGAATTCGTCGTATTGATAAAAAAACACCAACACTGAGCTTAGTATAAAAGAATTTACTTTCGAGGTCGGTAACACTGTCAATATTTTAAATAAGGTCGTTGAGTGCTCTATCCATAATTCTAAAAAGTTTTGGGCTAAGTTTTGCCATTTTCTAATTTCGTATGAGTGACATTCAAAAATGTCCACTTATATTTTTAAATTATACACATTAAAATCATATTATATCGATCAGTGATATTACACACTGAGATCAGTCCAGAAATTCTTGGTTCGAATGCCTCGCTGGCATCGCTTAGGCAGTTCATCTCGCCCAACGTGCATATTATAGCCTAGTTGCCATTTAGCAACTATGAAGGAAAACATCGTTAGGAAACCTACATGCCGCGCTCATCGGTGTGTATAACCCGCCAATTCGCCTTGGACAAGCGTGGCGGGCATACTGTCCGTTCTCTCTAGAAGTAGACCCAAGCTCGGCAGTGGTACGCCATGGACTGCATCCATCGATTAGACTGTTCCAAAGATTGGCTTTAACGAACATAGTGAAAATAAATAACAAATGTATAATATGTACAAACATAGGTTAAATAAATAAACCTTAAAACATCACAGGAGTGTATTATACAAGACAATGTTAAGCTTAATTGTTTAAAACGTACACTACAATCTTGCAGCGTAATAAAATGAGATCAAATCCAACTTAATTACACAGAGTTATGCGTTTAATTTAAATAAAAAGGCTTGCAGGCGGCTGATGATGCTTGCGCGTATATAATTTTAAAAATATTTCATTTCACAAGTGTTAATTTGATTGAAACCAAGGTGGCGATACAACAGAACAAAAAAGACAATGGAGAATTATTTATAAATATAATTAAAAAAATGTAGAAAATTAAATTTTGAGGAAAACACATTAAATAAAAAGGCTTGCAGGCGGCTGATGATGCTTGCGCGTATATAATTTTAAAAATATTTCATTTCACAAGTGTTAATTTGATTGAAACCAAGGTGGCGATACAACAGAACAAAAAAGACAATGGAGAATTATTTATAAATATAATTAAAAAAATGTAGAAAATTAAATTTTGAGGAAAACACATCTCTTGGCAGCATGTTACCATGAAATGTCGCTGAAATATAAAAATTAAAAAAATCTAATTACGTGAATTATACATATATGGGAATTCTTCAAAACTGAAAAAAAAGTATATCGAATATAAATTAAGAACTCCGCTTTGGACAGGATTTTTTTTTCAGCATATAGATTGGTAATTTGCTGAAGGAGCGAGAAAAAAATGTCTCTCAAAACGAATCACCCTAGTATACACTCCTTGAAATGTAAAATTTTCGGGAGGTCGAATCAACGGTATGCGACAGAGGGGTGAATGTATTCGGAGTAGTAATTTTCGCTGACAAACGGGATTTATTGCCGCCACTCGTTCTGCATAGGCAAGTGAGCTCATGTTTGACATTTATCAAGGAAGCATTACGTTGCTTTTTGGGGAGGGGTTCGCTTTTCTCCCATTGTGCCAATTTATTTGAGGAGTAGCAACACGTGTATATTGAGGGTCGTGGGGTTAGAATCGTTACTGGTGTACCACAATTGTTAAGTAACACTCGTAAGAGATGTCACTGCAGTACCGCTTCCTATAACTATGGCAGCACATTGACACCATTGTAACTTGACCTTTGTCTATGATTTAATAAATAAAAACATATATATTATCAAGCTATTTTTATACATATACTTCCTACGGGAAGGGCTAACTCCCGGAATCCTTTCCTCCCATAACTGTGCTGCATGCTTTTGGGTGGTTTTTTAACCCTTTCAGATTATTCAAGCATAATTTGACGAATTAGTCAAAATTTAATTTAAAGCTCTAAATAAAATATTAAATGAGTTTTAATAATCTTTACGAAAAGGTTACAAGAAGGAATATTGTAGGAATTTGTACTAAAATCTTGCTAAGCCTTGATAACTCAACAGGTCTTAGGGCAGTTTGTTGACTGACGACGGGCGGGCGTTTATTTGAATGAAGGTCAGAGCCTAAAGGGTCCATAATGGAGGTATTAGGATGAGATAGCGAAAATGTCAGAAGGTTTTCATGTAACCAACCATTCGATTCTTAAGATTCGAAAGATAGACTCCATTTTATAGTTTGTCAGGCAAATGGCCATTGAATAGTATGAGCAACAGTCGACTTTATATTGAAATAGACGATTTAAGAATTATTAATATATTCACTGCCAAGCATTTAAACAAGTTTAGACAATATATAGTTAGTTAAATATTGATATATTTTTTATGGTTGATTATTTTCGACAACCTCCTGGCGTAATGGATAACGCACGTCGTCGGTGCGTCTAATGGCTAAAAAAACAATAATTGATGTAAACGTACGCAACATCACATTTCGATTAGTTCATCTACCCTATTTCCCTCAGCGGAATGTATTCGCTGCATTTCCAGAATATTATCCAGTTTACCGAATTACAAATTACTGAAACTATCATGTCAATAGAACACATAAATGATAACATCTTGATCGACACACATGTTAACAACTGGTAAACGTAGGCACCAGCTGTGCCACCGAATATGAAACGCCGAATTCATTATACTATGACCTGAAAATGGATATAACGTTGTATCAATGTTGAATCTCTTCACTATTCCTTTGAAAGTTCTTTGGTAACGTAAAATGAACCTTGTAAGTAATAAGTAAATGAACATTTTCAATTGTATTGTCTGTATCTGTATTTGATTAACGAGAATATCCGATATGTATTTTTGCTTCTATAAGATATAAGTAAATTTTAATATAAATTTAATTTGAAATCTTATTATAATGTACACCACAAGATAATCATCATCATCATCGTCAGCCTATTGAAGTCCACAGCTGGACGTAGGCCTCTCCCAAGGCATGCCACAGAGCCCTATCTCCGGCTCGTTGCATCTAGTTCTTGCCAGCCATTTTATGCAGATCGTCGCCCCACCTCGCCGCTGGGCGTCCTACGCTACGTTTGCCGAGTCGCTCTCCACTCAATAACCCATTTACCCCACCGGTTATCGGTTCTACGACAGATATGACCAGCCCACTGCCACTTCAGATTGCCGATTCGAGAAGCGATATCGGTGACTGGTTCTCTGACGGATCACTTAATTACGAATGCGATCCTTCAGAAAAACTCAACGTACGGCTCCCTCCATAGCTCGCTGAACGACTTTAAATTGGTGGATTAGGCCTTCCGTGATCGTCCACATCTCGGCTCTGTACGTCATTACTGGTAGGACGCATTGGTTAAAGGCTTTTGTCTTGTGTCTCTAGGCATTGTGGTATAGGCGACGAGAAGACGACGTAATTTCCCGAATGCTGCCCAACCCAGCTGAATCCTCTGGGTGGCCTCCATCTCGCAGTTATTTCTACCGAGGCATAGAATTTGACCAAGATAGGTATATTCACTAACAACTTCGAGGGGAACTCCGCCGACAATGATTGGCCTCGTGTTGACCAGATGATTGTACATAATTTTAGTCTTATTCAAGTTCATGCCGAGACCAATACGTCGGGAGGCCACAGCTAAGTCATGCAGCATCCGTTGCAGGTCTTGCAGTGAATTCGCCATAAGGACTATGTATGTATGAGACGTACTCACCGTTCATGTTTATGCCCCTCCCTTTCCAGTGTAGCGTCTTAAACATGTCCTCCAAGGCGTTTGAGAACAGTTTTGGGGAAAGAACGTCCCCCTGTCTCACACCATTACGCACTTGGATAGACTGAGATTGCTGATTCTGTACTCGGATATCTCAGCGCTGCAATTACTCCAAGACAGCCCAGGTCTCGACGGAGTCAAAAGCTTTCTCATAGTACACAAACGCGAGACACAGGGGCAGATTATATCCTTCTGTTTTCTGTATAACCTGCCGCACCGTATAAATGTAGTCTATGGTGCTACAGCCTCACCGAAACCCGGCCTGCTCCGGTGGTTGGAATTCGTCAAGTCTTCTTGCGAGTTGATTTGTGATGACTCTGGAAAACAACTTATAGACGTGGCTCAAGAGTGAAATATTTTTTTCTGAAATTTATTTATTTATTTATACATGACATACAAATTTTAAATATAAAAGATACATATCACAGCAGTTTATGTACAACAAGTAATTTGACTTAGAGAAAATCACACTGGCCCCTGAACTAGTGAATACTGTATCTCAGTGGGCCAGTATTTTTAAAATAAGTACTAATATATAATAATTACCATTATATTAATAATTAAATAATATATAGTAGTAAATAACTAATTCTTTAGTTGGGTCTTATCCCCCTTTTTATGGAACAATACTACTACACTCCGGCTCCATGCCTCTGGAGTTCTCCTTTGGTTAATGATGGCATTAAAGAGCTCCTGCACACAAACATCACAAGGTATAAATTTTATTTAAAAACCATGTGTAGAAGGGATAAAGGGCTAAAACCAGTATGCCAGCTAAGCATACTGTTTTTAGCACAACATCGAATTTTATCTGACCCCTTCTATAAATACAAACATTTTTTTAGCGGCCACAAATTATATAAAGAAAAGAAATAAAAATTATCATGATTAATATTATATTATGAAATAAACCAAATAATTGCTAAGAATTCAGAATAAAATATTACAAATTGGTTGATTGAAGTATTAATCCATACTAATATTATAAATGCGAAAGTAACTCTGTCTGTCTTGTCTGTCTGTCTGTCTGTTCCTCTTTCACGCCTAAACGGCTGAACGGATTTTGATGAAATTTGGTATGGTGATAGATGATAACCTAGAAACGGTCATAGGCTATAAATAATCACGCCATCGTTCTTAGGGGGTAGGCAGTAGGCAGATAACTAAATTGAGTTAGTGATTTTTTGTGCTTATCCGGTATCTATGAGAATCGGCCAACATCTATTTTTCATCCCCCTAAATGTTAGGGGTAGTCCACCCCTAAATTTTATTTTTTGACATTTTATTATTTTTATGGCAGAACAACGTTTGCCGGGTCAGCTAGTTATCGTATAAGAGAAAAAGATGGAAACGAAAGAAAATTCACAAACAAATATAATATAAATAATAACCTACCTACGCCTTAAGCAGACTTGAAAGGCGAAGCATGTGGAAAAGGGTGAAAACACAATGAGGTTTATTATTTAATTCATTTTCGATACTTCGTTTACAGTTCCGTTACTAATTCGAGGCCCCGACGTGACCCACTTACAAGCCGATTTGTCGGCGATTTTACTCTTTGTGCAGCACACCTCTGTCCCAGTTTGCATCGATAAAGAAATCGGAGGATAACGCTGGTGAAAAAATTAACATCGAGGGCATAATAAGGATGTATAAAAGTCGCAATTGAATTTCCATTTTCCAAGGCCTACTTATTTAAATTTTGCACGCCAAACTTGGCATAACATGTGGGCTAATTACTATAATTTTCTAACCAAATGCAATGTAGTATATCAAATGTTGTCATTGTATTGTAAACATGTTTAGCAAATAAAATTATTATTATTATTATTCATCAGCGAAACATCGCTGACACTAAGAAGCGGATATACAAGAAAGGAACTCAATTTGACAAAGATCTTGTAAAAGTCTTGCCATATTCATATTTTGTATTATGATACATATGACTCCTTATTGCCTTTCCATTGGCTGTGTTAGATTTTTACCAGAGCGGCTGCCTTCAGACGCAACCAAGAACAAGCCTTCATCAGAGTATCTTCCGTAATACAGAGTGCGCCAGCAAGCAGGTGAGGTTGACTAAAACCCGGAAAGACTTGTGAAACCCTACCCTATTATAAGCATAACATAGAAACAATCAGGAAATCAAACATGCATCATCAACTTTACTACAATACCATTTGTATTATACAAAAAGTTTTATTTGCACAATTGATACTAAAGTTATTTGATTGGTGAGTTGAGTGTAACATTTATTTCGATACAAAGCAAATCGTGTGTCAAAACTGTCACACCTAGTTACGTGCAAAGGCGGAAAAAGAATACTGACCCCTGTGGCCTGTTGCAAGTCACGGCAGGATGGCAACCATCCCCTGGTCTATACATAAGTGCGCCACCATAATAGCCTTGTTTTGTGTTCCGGCATTAGTGACCCAGGTTCCAGTATCCTTAGCGGAAAGTAGCGTGTTCGCGGTGCTCTTGGCATCACAAATGTCTATAGGCGACGGTAACTGCTTACCATTAAGTGGGCCATTAGCCTGTCTGCTGTTCTTCAGCAACAAAAAGGTACCTGTTAAATGTGGATTATTTATGAGAATTTATACCGATTCAATTTAATAAGCGTTTATTTATTAAGGGGGTTTGCATAAGCACTAAGTCCATGCAATTATAATGTGAATAAAGAAGAATGGTTAGAAATATCACTAAAGTGTATGAATTTTAAAATTTACCAGGAAAAGTGTAAGTAAAGTTTAAATTAAGGCAAAACTCACGAAGTGAATAAGAAATCAAAATAAATATTCAAGAAGATGAGAATTCGCATATATATTCTTAAGAAATAGATTTTTAGTTATGCGCGTAATCGTAAATAATTATTTTATGATTCGGAAAACAATAGAAGAAAACACTTCATGCATTTGACATATACGGTACGCTGAGATCAGAAAAACAGATCACACACTTTGACCAGTTTGATCGAACTAAACAGTTAAAAAAATAAACAAGTGTTCTTGTTTTTACCAGAATATGAAAATAAAACCTCTAAAGGCAAAACTGCTGGTAAACTCTTTTTTAATGTCTCCAATATAATCCGAATTCACCTAAATGTAAGTAACAGAACTGAGAATCTACAGAAATCACGATAAGTCATTGTAATGAGAGATCTTAAAAGATAAGTGAAATGCGGCGCCAAGATAAGTCGAATCCCAAAATGAAATCACTCATCCAAGATGTCAGTGATAAAACACGGCCAGCGCAAGGAAAGGTCTTTGCTCCACTTTCAGTCTTAGATATTTATTGAGATTATCAATAAGATTATAATAAGCTAAAGCATAATATAGATTTCGTACCAATACATAACTTTCTATTCTAAATTTAGAATTCAAAATAATGCATAAGACAAAAAGGTTTAATAAACTCGTAGATTATTCGGGCCTTTAGAATTTAGAACAAACAAGCTATTAAAAACTTATTCTAATGTACAATGTAACCTTTTTAAGCAAAGTCTTATATAACTATGATACGGCGCAATAGAGGAGACTTGAAATGTACCCTCTTTCCATTTTTGTTATACCTTACAAGGATAACGAACGATCAGACAGCATCGTACACGAGGGTTTAATTATCAGTGAGCAAAAGTTACCATCTTCCAAATCCCTCAACACTAGTCACGTTGGTCCGATATACGTCGGCAGACGTCAATAACTCGAATCTACATCTAATATCCAATTTAAGTCCTTTTGAATCAGACATCTCCCCACACTTCCGTGCACGTGGTCTCAAATCAGAGAACTAGTTACGCTTATCGATCCGTTCGCTGTGACCGGCAGTGTAATATTGTTCGATACATACGTACTTACAACACAACCTACTTCGATAAATATGGTTAGATTAGAAAATATCTGTCATTTTGTAGGAAATCTAATCATAACCATTATGAAGGCTTTTTAATTAGGTAATGATTGTTGCGATGTCTCGTTTTGTTCAAGCGTTGTTCAAAGTATCTTTGACGTTTACCTAAAACAAACAAAATATATGTTAGGTTTTATTCCGGTTTAAATATCTACATATCTATATTTTGACCGTGTGATCCCAAATTAAGAGTGGCGTTATCCCTGTACCTAGAGTCATAGCTCTACTAATTGATTGCTCTTTTGGCTAATTTAGAAATAAGAAAGGAAACTGTATAGCTCGGTTTCCTTTTCGACGTTGGGCGGTCCGATAGTGACCCCGCTGGAGAAATTCAATGTGACCACATTTATAGCTCTTCGTTCGGTAGGCGCCCCACTCGCTCAGGTAGTAATGCAAACTGTGACAATGTGCAAAGGCACGCTTCGGGTGCGACCAGAAGAAGTGCTGTACGAAGAAGACAGATGATAATTCATAATCATTATTTTGTTGATGTTAATCACTATGATGATAGTCAGGCAATGATAGTCAGTCACATAATGGATAGCCATAAATGTCAGTTTTAAAACATAAAATTTCGTACTCGTGCTTGATTTTAAAAGTTGGCTGAAGGACAAAGATCATTTTGTTCAATCTCGAATGAATATGATATACATAATTATCCAGAAAAAAATTAAGACAGTTTTTTTTAACAAAAGTGCAAAACGAGCTAAATAAAAAAAATCTTTGGCAACCCAAGGCACAGGCTAATAATAAGCCTTTAATAATAAAAATCTTTGGATTTTAATAAAAATCCAAATTACTCGGCCATATTCAGTAGTCCCATAATTCAAGCAGTGGCCAAATATACGCATCTTTTTTCTTAATTATTCTTTACATCCTGTCAGTGAGACACGGCAGGTGTGTGAATTGTTCATGTTCTCACATCTGCTGCCGGACGTCATTTCGCATTAGGGTTGTTGTGATCTTTTTATTCGTATTTGCATCTAAGAAGTTGAAATTTTAAGATTTTTTAAGATTACCATTTAAAAAGGAATACCTAAATTAACATATTTATGTGTTTTATGAATAATTCGATTTCAATTACATAAAAAGGAAAAAAATAAAACATAATTGTATATAAAAATTGAAACAAAATCAGAATTTTTTCACTTTTGTCTGTTGTGTAGCCGCTGTCAAAAGTAACAATAGGGTATTTTTTCTACGGCGTAATAAATATAAATAAATGTATACTTTTGCTTCTTTTAGAGTAAGGGAATCGGCAAATAAACACGGAAAATAAATTTCGCATTATGACCATACTCGCCGTCTCTGAAGCACAAGATTAGCATGTAATTTTTCCTTGAGGTGGAGGTGGAGTTTCTTGCCGCTTCTCTTTGTAACAGCCAAACACGTTGTGAAGTGGTGGTAACTGTAGTTCATATTGCAAATAATCGTTGTAAAATACATATTTGACTTTCAAAACATGTTCTAGATATTATCCGTGCAGGGGCGGAGAAAGAATACTAACCTCTGCGGCCGGGGTCGGTCTGTCATAAAATGCGACTAGCGAATACTAGCTACGTGGTAGGGCCTCAAGCCCGTCTGGATGGCGATCACCTTTACCTGTCTTAAGTATGCCGCCATAATAACCTTGTGTTGTCTACCGGCATTAGTGACCCAAGTTCGTTGTACCCTTATGGGGCAGCAGCGTGTTCGCGATGCCACTGGCGTTGCAAACACTCATAGGCGACGGTAACTGCTAAATTCTAAGCGGGCCGTCAGCCTGCCTGCTGTCCCTACAGCAATAAAAAAAAGATAGGAACTTATTTTGAATAAAAAATGAGTGAATTGAAACGAATCGTACGGAAGAAATCACGATTAGAAGTATAAGTGAGATAAACCGGCCACACCCGAGCGATTTCGTAGGCAGCGTGGCGCGTGGGCCCAAACGGGCGTTCTCTTAATACGAGTATTTATGATTTCGTCTAATGGTTTTTGTAATCGGAAACTTTCTACTCTATGGTTGGCTAATTGCTGTCCATTATTGGGTCGATGAAATTAGTTTCGCCTCCACAAGTCATCACTGACACTTACAAATATTTTTGTTGATTATGTTATATTTATGAACGTATATGTACATAATGCCTTTATTCGAAAGCTTAATAAACTGACGGACTCATAAACTGCATCAAAGTTCAGGATTACTTTGAAATGATTTTTTTAAATAAGTGTGCAAACTTTCTATACAGATTTAAATTGAAACCTCTAGATTGGTTCGTGAACTTTAAAACAGCGTAGGGTCATTTAATTAAAAAATTGGTTTTAACAATAGACACAAACTTTATGCAAGGGTTTATTTATGTTTTAATAAGGTGTATTATTATTTATATCGTTTGCTGTAAATATATCGTAGTAATGCGAGAACGCTCTATATGCTGTTTCTTTCACCTGTACATCCTATGACTTTCCTTTTACCCATTTCTCACCAGAAAATGTCGTGGTAATTTTTCAGTGTGTGTTGAACAATTGGAGGGTTGACATTGCCATATACGCGCGTGCCTTTTAATAATAATTAAGAACAGTACTTTATCCCGTTACATTGTTAGAATTGTAATATTATTTGAGTTGTGTACTGTCACTGACTGTCACAAGAAACAAAGGTGGACAACGGCGGTACGTGAGAGAAGAAATCCTCGAGTTCTGTTTATTAATAATATTCCTTTAGGTATCGGTAAATTGGCTACATGAAGATGGTTCAGTAACTCATTAACTCACATGCATTCACCGTCTTCCTATATTTGACTTTGTTACTTAGCAATATAAAAGTATGTAATGGAGTAAGTAGCTTTTAGATCAAAGGCCACAAAAGAAGGCATGGAAATTTAACGACATAAAAGAGAGCACTTGTTCCTTTTTAACAGAGTATACAACCAAGATGAAGTGAGTTCCTTCTGAATATTGCAGTGCCAAGCCATGTGCGATTCGTGCTCAGTTAGCCGACGTTGCTTGTAGACATTTAAAATCATCCGTCGTCGATAATCTAATTTCGGAATCGCCATTTGATTCGTCAGACGGAAGCTCTAAATCTCGTGAAACGGGAAACAGGCTATATTTAATATAAATATATTCTACTAAAGGATTTTCAGCTCAAACACGCTTTTTGCTATAAATATGCTTGAAATGATAAGATTCGTAAGACGCAGTGCGTAATTCCAACAAAATATAAATAAATATATTAGTACATTTCCCATAACACCATCTGTGTCCCAAAGTTTCACAGCACTTGTGTTATGGGTACTAGACAACTGATATACTACATATGTATATACTTTTGTAAATAAATACATATTATACATGAACACCCAGACGCTGGACGGTAATCGAACCCGTGACCCGACGTGCTTTAGCCGTTACGCCACGGAGGTCGTCAACAAAACTGCGTATACTGAGCAAGGTTCCAATCCTGGCGGCAATGTCTCCTACAATCAGTTAAGGATGTTGTTACATAGATTACATGGTTTAAATAAAGTAAATGTAACGAATCTACGTTATTTATACTTAAACATAAATGTTTACTCTTCTTCCTTAGTGTCACATATGGCATTTTATTTACAATTCATACGTACGCAGTCGAGGGGAGAAGCTAGTATAGTAAATCATCAAGAAAAATATATTTATCTGAAATTAGAAAATTTTCATAACGGTGTATGTATATTAAAATAATATTCTAATTTTTATATAGTTTTTTTTATTGATATAGGCCAACAGACAGGCTTACGGCTCGCTTAGAATTTCGCAGTTACCGTCGCCTATGAGTGTTTACAACGCCAGTGGCATCGCGAACACGCTGCTGTCCCATAAGGGTACAGGAACTTGGGTCACTAAACTGGCCGGAACAGAAGGCCATTATGGCGACATACTTCAGACCAAAGGTGGTCGCCATCGAGACGGGCTTCGGGCCCTACAACGTAGCTAGGGTTGCTTTATCGGGTTTTACGACAGGCCGACCCCGGCCGCAGAGGTCAGTATTCTTTCTTCGCCCCTGCACGGATAAAAATGTGTACACATACTGCACATAATACGATTATAAAATTTGTTCTAATTATTTTATATATATAATATAAGATATTTCAGGTGAAAGATACATTCTAGAACATTTCGGAACTAAGTTACAAAAATACTTTTAATTACATCCGAACGACCTCTGTACCTATATAATACCTTTCTACCTTCAAGATAAAACTAGAGTAAAAAGAAAGTTTATTATCTCAGCCTCATTAACTTGCCTTATCGCAGAGAGTTACAAATACGCATAAAATCCCTCACTAGACACGGCTCCTTGAACTGACTTGGGTCGAGCATTCAGTGTGTTCCCTACTTATGATTTATCTCCATTCATTCGGCAATGGCTAATATCAATCTTCTTCAATATTCCCAAATGAATTATACATTGACAAACACTTTTTTGTTTTTATCACTACAGTAAACAATCACGTATTAACAAGAGATTTTAAGGTATAGATATTCTATTTCACGAAGTCCGTTTGGCTTTGAATGTTATGAAGCATGCACATTGTTTTAGTGTGCGTCTGTGCGTAACCTTCGGGAGTATCGGGAGCGCTCGGCGCACAGTCTCAATCGCGACACGGTCCGGGTCACTAGTCTTAAGTCCGCGCCAATTTTTTCATACCAACATTATAAAATTAGTTACATATTCGGTTTTGTTTTAGGATCGAAGCATGATAGCTAGCTTTTATCACTTCCTACGAGAAGAGTATGAAGTTACGAAATCAATTGTGGAGCCTAATTGTGATTTATCTCATTTACGAGACACGGCGTGCAGCTGAGGAAACTGTCCAACGGATATTAAAAGAAGAGAAGGAATTGCCATCCACTTCATCAAAATTCACTTCTACTATGGAAAAAAGAAAGCGATATAATAAATAGAAATAGATAATTTTAGACCCGATGTTGTTGGAAGTAAAAAATACCTGTGCGTATGTAAAAAAAATTGAAAAAGAATAGTTAAAAAACTACGACCTAGATTTTGAGTTCCTAAATAATTTGCAGGACGACTCCGGCGACAGCGAATCGGAACTTGAATGTTTATCTTATAGTGATTAAAAGTGATTTTTTCATTATGAGATAAACATTCGAGTTCCGAAGTTGGAGAACGCATATTAATAACATAAAACAATAAACAAAAATATTTACTTACCTACGACTAGTTTATTTCTATATTATATTATTTTATTTCTAATAATTGCAACCTATAATTCTATAATATTATTTACTTTGCTATATTTTAACTTTTAACATTAAATTTTAAAATATATAATACGTGTCAGATTTCATTGCTAACGCTCCTTTCGTTTACACACACAAGCGCGCTTATCTGTACATATAACTACTACAACCAGAGCCAAACGGACCTCGTGAGATGGAATAACTATATATTTAACTTTAGAATAATAATTCAAAATTAATGTTTTGTTAGTTAATTTGCATGTAATATTTAAAGGATCAAATGTTCGCTACGTAAGCTCAATACTTGTTACTACTTACCCGAACCCAAATATTGAAATAAATTATTTCAAGCTCAACTATCTAAAAGAGAGACAAAGAACCAGTAGCTACTTAGCCCAGCTTTAGGCATTACAAACTTCAATAAGCGACAGCAACCGCTTTCCATTGAGTGGGCAATAATAATACTAGCGAACGGGCATTCGTAAGCACCAAATTGCGAAAGTCAATCGATATCGCGCGTTAATAGCTAAATCCGGGATTTAAATCCGCTGAAACAATACCGAAGGTGTATCTAAGGCGTGTACAATGGATCACAATATGTGTTCCATACATTGTATACTTTAACGACTTGGCCATTGTTCTCGTCATGTTATGTAACGTGAATGTTAAATTGGGTGATATTTAAGTTGTAATTCGAGACTATCAGGTTCCGTATGTGTTTAATATTCAGGCAGTTGTCATTATGAGTCTGGGTAATGGATCTGTGAATTCTTCTCTATCTCTTGCCTAAGTATCCTTAGAAGTGGCTAAAAGCTTACTCATATGCCCGCTTACAAATAAACGGACGGACTGAACGAAAACTGCTCCATGTTTGTTATTGTAAATGTAGTCTTTAAAATGAATTTCTTAGAACATAAACGAGATTAAATGCTTTCTTATATTTCATGTAACTGAATCTCCTTACGCATTTTAGTAAAAAAAAAACAGTGCCGTCTAGGGACGCCCGAAAAATGCGAAGCTTTATAGTATAAAGCGTAGGAACTAACATCTTTCCCGGAGTCCCACATATCCCTCGGTCCCCCCGGGCCGGGGGAACCCGTCAAGAGGTTTTTCCCCGACCAAAAAAAAAGGCTACCGCGGAACTCTCAAATTTTTTTTCTTCTAACCGCGAAGAGAGCTCCGCTGTAGCTTTGCGTTTTTTACCTTAACTAAAAATATAAAATATTTATAACCTAATGAACTTTTTTAATTTTGGATTGGCATTAAAAGGTATTTTATATTAATCATTTTTATGTAAAATAATGAAATTATAGTATTTTTTCGTACTATCCTTAGATATGGAAAGTATATAGTACGAAGCATGAAATTATAGTATAAATATTATAATTATAGTACGAAATCCAACCCTGCGTGTCGAAGCCGCATTCCGGCCGCCACCTTGAAAATTTATTTATAGACGGTTTGTTTTAATTACTTTTTTATTTCATATTTGATATTTCCAATTTTATTATTGATGACAATTCTAGTTTCGATTTTAGAATTGATTCTAATACGGTATAAATTTTGAAAATGCACTTATATAACGCTAATACGTGTAACAGTAACGTGTAACGCTTAGCACGGATAGACTGGCCGCGCGGCCAGCGCCTATATACGAGAGGCCCGAACGTCCGTATAAAAGCTTCGTTTCAAAAAGTGGAAGTCTTTAAATCCGCGTGAATAATGAACGCAACGGCATGGATAACATGGTCTGATTTTAGTCAGCATTTCCATAAACTTTTAAATTGTAAAAAAGTAGTTATATAACTACAACAGTTGGACATAAATGGTATCGGGAAGTTTTTTTTATAGATATTTTTCTTTTAATATTTTACAACATTTTTTGTTCTATCGTATATAATATACCGCATCGCATACGATAAAATATATTTTATGTAATTTTTTTTTCTTCACCTTTGATTACATTATTGAAATTTTAGTAATATGTAAATACGCCTATGTCACTCAGAGATAACATTCTAGCGGTAAAAGATTTTTTGAAATCGGTTCGGTAGTTTTTGAGTTTATTCTTTACAACCATACAAAAATACAATACATAATATATTACGTAATACATAATAATTATATTAAATGAATATATGTAATTTTCATTGCGTAGAGTGTACCACTCACTTTGCTTGGAAAATATGCAAATTTAATTTGGTCAGTTAACAAGGGCGGCTTTTGTTCGCTTTATTGCTTTAATTTGAAGGCAGAAAAGACGCGGATGATTAGAAGGTATCTTAAAAAATTAATATCTTTTCTAACGTTTGCAATTTCAAAAATTAAGAACGAAAGTAATTAGAAATGAAATATCGTGAGACGATATTTTTGGGGGTTAATGAGGTTTTAATTTCGAGATGGTTATATTTCGCAAGTCTGGTCGCAGTAGAAAGCAATATATTACAGGGTTACAGGTTAAGTCGACCTAGGTACTTTATGAGGTTGTAATTTCCACCATACCCTAAATCTAACCGTTCTCAAGATATTGGACTTCAAAGGGTTTTTTTTTTGTATAAAAATTCCCGATTTCCGTCTATTAATTTTTTTTCCTGATTTATGTGTCCAATTTTTATTTTCTAAGGTTTTTATGCAGTAAATAAGTTGCTTTATAAAAAAATAAGGTTACTTAGTAAATTGAATTGAAGTAAGTGATTGATTGTCGTGCAAAGAAATAAATGTGTAGTATTTTTTCCTTAGGGAATATTAAAAAAAATGTATGGCAGCTATGTTGCAGATGTACCTATTATAAAATATCTACGTAGTCAAAGTCAAAATTCTATTTACCTAGTCAGGTCATAAGTATTGTCACACAGTAAAAACTTTTCTTTTAGAATGCTGGCCACAAAAAAGTTTATTGAATTCGAATTTCGAATTGTTCATGAAAATAAAAATGTATACTTTTAGAATTTTACTCATTTTTAAATATGGAGTGAACGCTTAAAGAAGACCGTGTTGCAGTTATTGCGTTGCATCGTTGCGGTTACGCGCCAATTCAAATTTTTAACATACTGAAAAATTTGAATATAACCAAAAGATTCGTTTATCGTACCATCAAACGATACAATGAAGACTCTAGTGTAGATGACAGGTCAAGATGTGGTCGCCCTCGGTCTGTTAGGACTGCAGCAGTGATAAAAGCTGTGAAGGCACGAATTCAAAGAAATCCCAAACGTAAGCAGAAACTGTTGGCCCTTCAGATGGGGTTAAGCAGAACCACGGTGAAAAGGGTGTTAAATGAAGACTTAGGGCTTCGGGCATATCGAAGAAAAACAGGACATCGTTTGAATGCTCGTCTAATGGACCTGAGACTGAAGAGATGCCGCGCTTTGTTGAAGCGGTACGCGGGAAAAAAATATCGGGAAATTCTTTTTTCGGATGAAAAAATGTTTACCGTAGAAGAGAGCTACAACAAACAAAATGATAAGGTGTACACACACAGTAGTGAAGAAGCGAGCAACCGTATTCCGCGTGTCCAACGAGGTCATTTTCCATCCTCGCTCATGGTATGGTTGGGAGTTTCTTATTGGGGCTTAACAGAGGTACATTTTTGTGAGAAAGGTGTAAAAACGAATGCTGTTGTGTATCAAAATACAGTCCTGACGAACCTTGTGGAACCTGTTTCTCATACCATGTTCAATAACAGGCACTGGGTATTCCAACAAGATTCGGCGCCAGCTTATAGAGCGAAGAGCACACAAGACTGGCTGGCGGCGCGTGAAATCGACTTCATCCGGCACGAAGACTGGCCCTCCTCCAGTCCAGATTTGAATCCGTTAGATTACAAGATATGGCAACACTTGGAGGAAAAGGCGTGCTCAAAGCCTCATCCCAATTTGGAGTCACTCAAGACATCCTTGATTAAGGCAGCCGCCGATATTGACATGGACCTCGTTCGTGCTGCGATAGACGACTGGCCGCGCAGATTGAAGGCTTGTATTCAAAATCACGGAGGTCATTTTGAATAAACTTTAATGTCATAAGAATCTATGTTTTGTCAAGTTCATTTTGGTATATGAATGGTTACATAATGAATAAACTTGTTACAATTATTTTACATTAAACATGTGACAGAATTTATGACCTGACTAGGTATTTTGTGAATAACAGTAATGTACCTACACTTCCAGCTATCCAAAAAAGCTGTTATACTTATTTTCTAGGGTGTTATGACTAGGGACTAGGGACTTCGGGTAGTAGTAAAAAATAACGGTGCTTATGCGACAAGTTTATCACTTGGCCCTAGAACGCAAAATATTGCATAACATATTGCAAGGAATTTTTAACCACTTTTTGCCCGGGGAACACTACACCATATATAAGTGCCGAAACGAGTATGTGAGGTTCTCCACCTTGTTCGTAGTACGTACAAGCAGTAAAGATAGTCAGAGTCGCAGGGTTCGGATTTAGTGGGTCAGATAGCAGATACATAAGACGCTTATTACTACAGGAATAGAAATCAAAATCTTTCACTTTCGCATTTAACGGGGGGAGATGACGGGTATGATTTCAGTTCCAAGAGTCTAGGCATATATAATATAACAGTTTAATATAGTACTCATAACACAAGCGCTCTATTTACTTTGGGACAAGATTGTATGATTCATTCACATTATGGTTATCTAATTATTTATCTTGCGGTTTTACACAAAAAGTTATAATTGGCGTGCAGAAGTTTAGCATTGTACCGATATTCAACATTGTACCTTATAATCCGAAAAGTGTGCCTTGAATACAATCGGGATAGACGCGTGTAAGAAACAGAACGTCCCTCGAATAGTTTTTTTTTTCTACAAGATGTAAGTCACGACATTCTATGAACTATTTTTTAAGCTAATTAATTTTACAGAAGTTATTATATGATCCACAGCGATTTGACCGCTATGAATTAACTTTAATCATATGAACAATTAATTAAACCAATCGCATCGTTATCCAATTAACAAACAATGACTGATGAACCCACACCTATCATGGAGACAGAATAAATTGAATAAGACAGACATTGAATAATTAATTCGATAAATAATAATAAATTCAAAGATTAGGTGGATATCCAGTAAGACATTTTTGTCCCAAATGTCTTATTGGAGGGGCTGTTTTCGTGAAATCAAGATTTCACGAAAACAGCCCTTATTTAAGTCACGGGTAACGTTACTCGCAAATCCTGACCAGCAGAAAACCTCCCGGTATTCTTACAACTCGATGTGCTTGGAATTTATGGCCTCTACTTGCAAGTTAAAACATTTACAACAGAGGATAATGGTAGTAAAAGGGGCCAAAGGGATGTATGTGCCGATAAATTTAATATAGCTGGTTACATTTGCAATACGATGGGTCAATCCAAGTGTTCCTTTTTGGGACTTAGAATTTTTTAGAGTTGTTGCTTTATTCAAAACATAAGTCTTTTACTCCCACCAGGACTGTCAAGACACCAGGCGCTCAATCTCATCCTTGTTATATTTAAATTGCAAATAGGCCATGGACCTATAGGTCCAAGATGAATCCATCGACGGGTCGCCGTAATGCCCCACTACTGAGGGCGTGCATACTTTGACGGCCAACTCTACGCCACCGGGGAGGTATTCGCCCCTTGAGTTTATGCCGCAGTAAGGAGCCTCGCCACCCCAAACTTCCCCGGCACTAAGGAAAAAATCCAGATCTACTTCCACTTCGAGCCCGAGGTATATTAAATATTCCCGCCACAGGTTGAGTTCGGCCTTAAATATATTCAAGAAGCTTTTTATAAATCGTCATCATCGTAAGCTTATCTACTGCTAGACTTCACTAAGTTCACGTCACAAATCCCGGACGCTTTCTTTTCCCGGTCAGCAATTATAAATCTTCACAATATTAGTTATAGTTAAACTTTATTACATAAAAGCGGGCCGTCAGCCTGTCTGTTGTCCTACAGCAATAAAAAAAAAACATAATATGAATATAATAACGGATCATTTTGCTGTCATCCGGTAACAATACACGCGGCAACATGCCGCGGCTCGGATGTAATGGCGATTCGATAGTATGCGGCCCCCAAATAGCAGCTGTTGCAATGCAACCTGCTGGACTCTGCTTCCGATTTTATAACCATATACTTGCGTGAAAGTAATCTTTCGTAGGACAGCAGACAGGCTGACAGCCCGCTTAGAATTTAGCAGTTACCGTCGCCTATAGGTGTTTGCAACGCCAGTGGCATCGCGAACACGCTGCTGTCCCATTAGGGTACAGTAACTTGCGTCACTAATGCCGGAACACAACACAAGGTTATTATGGCGGCATACTTAAGACCAAAGGTGGTCGCCATCCAGACGGGCTTGAGGCCCTACCACGTAGCTAGGGTGGGTTGTTTTGTCGCCTTTACGACAGGCCGACCCCGGCCACAGAGGTTAGTATTCTTTCTCCGCCCCTGCACGGATATAAAATAGCGCTGTTTGTAATTAATACGGTGCAGCGAAATACTTCTCTGTCAAGAATGCGGGTTAGCTTTGCTTAATTTCTTCTCTCTTTGATCCAAAAGGAAGTTAAGACTGGTAATAAGATGGCTTTAGGTGAAGAAGAATTAATCCGAAATCATCGTTCTTTAGCTAAGCCGTCTAACATTATCATAAACCAGGAGGGCTTTGACTTTGGCCTATTACCACTGAAACTTGGGAGTTCGTTGCATACCTCAATTTGCAACTCCTAATTTAGTTAGGATATATCCGTAGAATCTAAATACAGTATACTTACATAGAACAATAGTTAAATTAAAACTAGACAATGAATAGACTGCGAATTGGTTTCGGAAATTTGTGCTCGGAATTTTAATTCGGCAAAGAATTAGTCACAAGTGTGGCTCATTAGACTACAAATGAAGTATATATAGTGTAAAATAGTTATAGCTCATGGCACTAAAAGGCATTTGCATAACTTTCGAGGAGGACTTTCAGCTACCAGTCTTCGGACCAACACAGTATTATGTACGTAATACAGAATAGTTTGTTTCGCTGTTAATTCATGGATAAATTAGGAGATTGCTTATTTAAGATGACTATCCAATGTGGCATGAGCTGTGTGGCACGTAGCGCCGTCCTGTTGAAACCACATGTCGTTGGTGTCCATATCATGCAATTCTGTTCGAATGCATTACATTCGAACTGTAGGACATAGCAGCAAACAGCAGTGGTCCAATTGGGCCCCCAAGGTATCAGTGAGACACAGATCACCTGAGATTATGATTGGTACACAGTAAGATTCTAGTTTTAGTAATCAACCTATTTTCCATTTGATATTTGTTTAATAATAATTCGTAATTCACTTTCGGTCGACATGTTTGGAAGAATAAAATATCTTATAGGATCTCTCTTAATTTGAAGAAACTAATATTTTTGAAGTGACAACTTCTTTAGCATCGTTGTGATCTGAAACTCGATGAAACGGAAAAGTCACAGTAAAAAGAGACACCTATATACTACATCTTTATATAGGGTCTTCCAACAAAAACTTCCGAACATTGACAGTTGATAACGGCTATCTTGCTGAAGCTACCTCTGTCAAATTAGTAGTAATTTAGCAGCCTGCTTTGCCAAATCACCATGGATGATTAAAGCATTCAACAACACGTGCTACACAACGCGTGCCAATGAGCTTCAGTACCAGGGAAACGGAAGTTTAGGTTACAACCGGGATACAACCGTTAGATGATGATGATGATATTTAATCTGTTGTTGGAAAATATTTATTTCTTTATTTCACACAGAGAATCTTCATTTTTATTCGTTTGCAGGTTTCATCTAGTTTAAATTCAAGGTTTTATTTAGGATCTTGAGTTGGCCAATATGGTCACGGCTGAAAACAAGAAGAGGGCGCTCAAATCAATATGACAGTTGCTAATGTAACATAGGCAGCTTTTTCTTTTGCCTTGTTCGACAAAAAAAGGAATAGGCAACAATGCAAAAAGCTGGCAGAAAATTTCCCGTGACTGTACTCAACGTTATCGCTAATCTACTTTCAGGAAATAATGCCCTACAAGGTTATTAATGAATTTTGCCGTATTTTCTTTACAAAAATAAATCTTTATTTTTAGACCAAATATTTAGCTAAGCGATATCAAGTGTAGATAAGTAGTGTCTATCTATAATCTTATTATTATAACAAGTGTCCTGAATCTAGCGAGAGATTATTTTCTGAAATGATAAGAATTTAGATTTCACAAAGGGATATTAAAATAGCTTAAGTTAGAAAGGTACATTTACGTAAGTCGTCTATAGACATAAAGTAAGGTAGGTATTGACAATCCTGTGTAGCAAAAGGTCATTATGTACATTAAATGTTAATTAGGAAATATCTATACATCTATACAAATAAATAAAATTGGAGGGTCTGTTTGTAATATTAAAATAACCGCTTTTTACTAAGTGCATTCGGATGCATACACGGTACATATACCAAAACAACATTTTTTACAATTTTTGTTTGTCCGTTTGTTCCGGCTAATCTCTGAAATGGCTGCACCGATTTTGACGGGACTTTCACTGGCAGATAGCTGATGTATCAAGGAGTAACTTATGCTATTTTTATTTTAGAAAAAAAAAATTGTTTTTGTTAACAATTATAAGTTTCGGAAATTATATCTCCAATTTAAGTTGACCTCAGATTTCTATCATCAATCATATGAAATAGGGTTCAGCTTAGGCTGGACATTGTAGGTTGAATTTCCAATTTAAGTTAACCTCCGATTTATGTCATCAATCATATGAAATAGGGTTTAGCTTAGGCTGGACTTTGTAGGTTCGAACCTAGGTATTCCGGAGGCGCATGACGTGACAGCTGCATTCGATAATACTGACTGTTTGCATATTTCATTTATATATTAGGGTTTATAGGGTTTGTAATCCAAAATAAACCATAAGATATATCCAAAAATTCTGCTCAGTCATTATTCCACGCGGACGGAGTCGCGGGCACAGCTAATTGCCGCTTATTGAGGACCATATTGATCGTTTGGGCAAAGCCAAGTACTTCACAAGCTTAAATATGGCTACAGGCTTCCATCAAATACCAATGGATAACCACTCCATTCGCTACACTGGATTTGTCATGCCCGAATAGTTCAAAATAAATCCCTAACATTACACTATATAGATAGCTGAGAGTGTTAAATTTTAATCAGACATGATTGCCTTTATTGCAGTGACACAAAACTTTTGTTGCAACGGCTAAGTGTTAATTAAAGAAATTACGTCATAATGTAACAGTTTAGGATGCTTATTTAATGATGTAATATAATTAATTAACAGAATACTATTATAATAATATACAGTAATATAGTATGACAGAAACATATTTTATTTAGTTTTTTCTGTCCCCTCTGAGCCAGAGACGTGTGCGAATCAAGGGAATCCCTTCAGAGTTCCCTTGTCAACTGTGGGGGCCTACAGACGCATTATACGGGAGTCCCATACTACCCCGCCCGTAAGGCCCTAAAGGTTGATGATCTGCAATTTTTTAATTTTTATATGGTCTTGTCTTAATTAAAAATATTTTTTTCTCATTGATGATTTTTATATTTTGTCAGTCGGTGAAATTGGCTACCAGAATTAAACATAGTTTAATCATGATAATTATATAAATTATTCCATTCACATATTTAACTTATCACACTAATATTATAAATGTGAAATTAAGTTTGTTTGTTACGCTTTCACGCGAAAACTACTTAACCGACCATCATGAAACTTTGTACACATTCTTGGAGGTATTAGAAGAAACATATATAATTTTATTAAAAAAAAAAAATTTACGAAGATAATTACCCTTTCTCATTTTTTTTCTATTTAATTTTGCCTGTTAATCGCTCAGCGGAGCGAGCGTGATCGGCGTTATTCTATACAAATATTAAGAAAATATTTGTATAGAATACATAACATGTTGTTTTTGTTAATTGCAATGCAGCAGACAGAGAAGCACCACCTAATAATAAAAGGCTTGGCTACAACTTTTTAAGGTGAAAATGTCTGACGCAAGAACAAGGGGTTATTTAGGGGCTTCTGACGGGGTATTGCGGTACTTCCGTGTAATACAGCCCCCGCAGTTGATAAGGGGACGTGCGTCGCTGGTATACCTATTAAAACCGGGTAGTTTTAGTTGTATTTAGTGTTCTTCTCTACTACCCGATGTCCGGGAGGAGGAATACGTTTAAGTGCGCCTCCAGCCCAGGCGGAGAAAAGACATTGGCCAACATGCAAACACAATCCAAACACTTTTTTAGTCTGCATGATCAGAGAAACTCATGGCAAGTAAGGTTGTTCTATCTTCTGCTATTACAGAATGAGGTTTTATACTCCTCATTCTACATACAATTGAAAAGTAACTAAAACCTCCCCCAACATGAAATGTATGACTAAAAACAAGGCAAAATTAATTATCAAAATATGAAGATTAGTCAACTTCCTGCACTTGTTTCATCACAACAAATTAACTTTCTATGAATTTGATTCATAAAAAGGTGATTATTGTTAGTGTTAACAATAAATACTATCAAAAATACTATTATTATCAAGGAAATAGGAAGGCCATGTTGACCTATGAAGCTTATGAACCCATTTTGGCAATTATTTTACACTGAATAGCTTTTTTGTATTTATTTACAGTTACTGTTGTCTAGTAGGTAGTCATAACACAAGTGATATGCAACTTGCTTTGTGACTAGATGGTGCTGTATGAATTGTCCCAATATATTTGTTTATTTAGAACATCTATTATCTACTGCAAGTATATTTCACAAGTTTTTTTTTTCAATTGTACACAAATCTGTTATTTTGGAGCTCTTCTTTAGCAAGGTCTCTGTTGATTTTGACTCCAAAGGTTATCAATGACATGCTTCATATACCACTTTCAGATTTATAAGCTTCTACTTATTTTAATTATAAATGGATTATAGATATTGAAAAGCAGTGCCTGCATTCAAAGAGGATTTAATAATAATAGACAGCCACTATCACTTAAATCCTCAATTCAATTGATTTTGGTAAAACATTAACCTAAAATACTTACTACCTGTAAAAAGGAATTAAATAAAAAAATTACACAATCGGACTATTTATATTTAAATATATTAAGACTATCTTAAAAAATAAATCTTCCAATGTACATTGGTTATTTATTAAATATATACTGTTTTGATCAAAAAATATAAAAATTTCTTAAGTTACATTAAACTTTGTCATATCTAAATAATATAAGGACATATTTTAATTATAATATAAACTGAACTCAGATAAATATTGTAGGTTTTCTTGACATGTTAATAATTAGGTACTATATATACACATGAGTAACTAACAATATTTTCAGAATTATTAGCTCGTGTATTACCTATGAATCAACTGCAAAACGTATGAGAAATCACGCCCACGGCACGAGTACCGCAAGCCTTGTGTGCGTGCATTGTGCACATCCAAGAAGTCGTCAAGCCGGTCTCACCTAACACCCACATACAAAAGCGAATGAACCAAGACTTCGCGCACGATGTAAGTTTCGAAAGCAACAACTCCGAGAAAACCCTCTAAAGGTAGGTCTGCTGCCAGTTCACGTAGTAAAAAATCTAGAATTCTATAAACAAACTAAAAACACTACCTGAACTAATTTTAATGAAAGATTTAACTAAAAATATCAAAGACTATAATGTTTTACTCAGTTCAAAAATATGTAGGATATCCATTAACCGGTAAATTACAAATGATAACAAAAATAAATGTGTAATTGAAGAGACAAAATTACGATACCTTCATTGTCGTTGTTTCCCTCGATGCTATGCACCGAAACCACCAAAAGTCCCACGCATAAAGCGCTCAGGAATCTCACAATCATTTTAACTTTTTTATAAGTCGCACTCAGTTCACAGTTTATCGACAATTAACAAATTAAACACTCAACATACTAAATCCAATGACAACCGCACTGCCAAGCTAGAGCAACCATTCGCAAATGGCGGCGGATGACGGATGTTTTCATCGATTGCATTCGACTTCAGTTTACGAAGCTTGATTAAAAAAAAATTTTATTTGATAAATATGTAAGTAGGTTATATGGTGTTATGAGCATTTTTGTTATATGATGTTTTATAAAGTACATAATACTAATAAAAAGAGTATGTATTAGTTTGGTTTGCATTTTTTCTATAGCTAAACTAATGTAAATTTATTAATAGAAAATGTTTCTTTATGAGTTATAATTATTTTGAAATGGCAACGATTTAATGTAAGGCAGGCTAAACATAAAACTACATAAAATAGTTCCAGTTCAACCGTTATGCAAATATTCAGATGATGTGTGACAGGAATCACCGTCTCTCATGGATTTGAAACTTGATACTTTCAGCCTTGCCGAATGTTTGTTTTGAATACGTTCTTATAGGGGGTCGCAGTCTATTGAAAAATAATATGACAAATAAACGAAACACACAAACTATACAAAATATTCGTTTAAGAAAGGAATGAATTTTAGTGTCGTGTTATAAAATTAAATATTATGATGTAATTTATAACAAAAAAAAAATTAAAAAAAAGTATATAGCGGCCCGTAGATACCCGAAGTGCGCCACGCGTGGCAGGCCGCCTTTGCGATACTCGCCACCCGGGACTTTCCTCGAGTCGCAATACTCCGCCGTTGGCAGTTGGCAGTCGCCATCTGACCGCGCGCGATCGTAGCCATAGTTTTATAAAATGTCTTAATTTATTTTAAACGTTTCCTCGATGTTTTAAATAAACTATTTTAAAATGTAACCCGTCGTTTAACCTATACAAACCCGGAACCATACACCACAAGTATTTCTATACGTGGATCATCATTGCAAACACTCCTATATAAATTATTTTCTAGTGATAACTGACGATTTCTATTTAGTTTTCAAAGCCACCATAGATGAGAAACCTTTTTCGCATAAGTAAGAAGTAGCAAAGGGTTTTCAAAGCTTCCGTTATTAGGCTTCCGTACTCATGCATTGTGCAAGCCAAAATTTATATGTAAAGTTTTATCAACCGATAGCTCAATGAGTTGATTGTGAGTCTCAGTTTGTAACTCAGCAGCTGCAACAATATTGTCATCAGACGGATTAAGAACCCATCTTTTTGATAAATCATTTATTGTCATTTGGAAAATATTCTAGTAACTAAATCTTCAATTCATCTAAGTGGATTTTCATGCCCTCCAACTGTCGATCAATAACTGAATTTTCTAAATTCGAATTTTTATTAACATAATCAGAAGTTGCAGTAAATTCATCAAGATTTCGTTTTTCAAGGCGTATAATCCAAATGCTAAGCTTCTTGATAAAGGCACTGACTGTATTTATCATAAGTAAAATATTTTATGGCCTTGTAAACTCGTATTTAAGTAATTCAAATGTAGAAATATGTCACTCAAGTAAACCAATAGTATAATAAAGATTCTTTATCTTGTAAAAATTCTAAAAATGAACTATTTTATCTGTAAAAAAGATTTTCAATTCATCTCATAATTCAAAAAGCCTTTTATGAACTTTTGCACACGACAACAACAACAACTTCAGAATGGAAAATCAGTGAATGGTTATCGAGACCAATTTCTTCGTAGACTGTGGAAAGCAATCTAGTTTTGCTTCAATGAATGTGAAAAGTCCTTCGCCTGATGCTCGACTAGGAATTAATTTGCAATAAAGCATATTTTCTTTAATAAACTCCTCACGTTCATATCGAACAAAACATAAAAATCGCGCCAAGTTCGATATGTCTGTTGACTCGTCAAACTGGATGGCAAAAAATTCACTTAATTTAACGTTGTCAATTATTTGGTTGTGAATATCGACAGCCATTTCATTAATATGCCTCGATATTGTATCATTTGAAAGGAGCATAGTTTTATTTTTTAGCTTCTTCTGGACTTATCATCATATTGACCATATCAATGGCAGTAGGTAAACTGAGCCTTTCCGCAATAGTATGGGTCTTAGACTTCCTCACGACTCGGAGTGCTTTTTAGTAGGATGCATGAAGTGCCGCAGTCTCATTATAGCTGGATTTTTTTATAGCAATTTGTTGATTTTTCAAAACAACTGACTTACGATAGAAGAATTCTAACGGTTTGCCTTGTAAAGACGGGTGTCTTGTTTCTAGATGCTGGAGTAATTCTGAAAGCAGAGAGAACTTGAAAACATAAATCCATATTTCAAAAATCTGTCGTTGTATAACCTCGTTTTTTCTTCACAAGACGTACAAGGAACACTTCGTTTTGTGACAAATTCGTCCATTTTAATTTAACTTTTTAACCGACATAATACTGTTATCTATTTTATAAAACATTAAACACTGAGGGAGTGAGATAAAATAGTTGTTGTATGTACTTGCTTCCTTAAGATATTTCACTAAAAATGTAAATAACAATGAAGTTCTGACTCACGTCGTTATATATATATATATATATATATATATATATATATATATATATATATATATATATATATATATATATATATATATATATATATATATATATATATATATGTGTATATTCAAATGTCAGTTGCTCCAAAATAACATGTACTGTTTACAATATGGAGGGTAGAAGGGGTACCTCTACATTCACGATCTTATCAGACACAACAGCAATGTTCGGTCCTTTATTATCACACGGTATACTTACCTCGGATCTCTCTGTCACTCATTTCCGGACGCGTTGAAATTGAAATCTTTAAAATTTGTATACCCCTCTTAGGACCGAATTTTTTGCAGTCTACCCTATATCATCGTGTTCAGAATAAAACAGCGCTTAAGCTGATATAAATTTTTTTCTATTATCAAATCTAGTGAAAGTAACTAGTATTGACATACCTGTATAAACCTGTCTACCCAGTAGTTCGTCCAGGTAAATAATAATCTACCCTACGTCTGCACATTTTATATGTTCTATACTTTAAGTCCAGTATAAAATTTTATTATTATCTTCATCATGCAACATTTTATGAAAAATCATTTTTTAAAAAATTATTAAAAATATTCTGTCCAGGATTTTTGTTGTCTACCCATTTTTAATATATTTTCTAATATACGAAATTTATTATAAAATAAGTTTGATTCTATTATCAACCCGATGGGTGTCGATATAGATTCGGATCTTAGACTATATTGTATTTAAGTCACAAAAAAGGTGTATAGGGTCCATATTTAATCTAAAGCAAATTGAAAGTTGTAAGCCTTACTTTCTTAAAATAAATGCTTTTACTCTACCGTGTATATAATATTTATGAAGTAATAATGTTTGTAAGAAATAATATGCATCTATTTAATAAATTTATCATGAATCGCCATCAAAACAAAATTTGTTGCCCACCTAGTAATACGACTTACCTGAACAAAAGCTTATTTTGTGTAGCCCCCAGAATATATAATCACTTACCCAAATTGCTACAAGATACTAATTCTGAACATTCTTTTAAAAACAAGTTGAAACAAATATTAATTGAGAAGTCGTATTATAACTTAGATAAATATCTGAAGGACAAGTTTCTAAATTAAGGGCAAATTATTATGGAATTGACATAAAAAAATTGATACATATTATTTTATTAATTTGATAAATTATAAATATAATGTAATATAATTAAATATGATAATTTTTTTCTTATTTGTTAAAATTTATTTTAATTTTATACTTTTTGTGTTTCAAATATATACAAATAAATTAAATTAATTAAAAAATTAGATATAATATAATTATAATTGCAAATAAATGAATATGTTAAATAATTGCAAATAAATGAATATAAATGAATATGTTGGTTGGACGAATCGGTTGAATGAAATCACGTAATAATAATACAATATTTTTTTAACCAGTGGTGGATGATTTAAAAAAATGGCAGGCAGACCGACAGCTTTCGCACGCGACGACGACTGAACAAAAAAGAGGGCCCTGGCTTTTTTCCTTATAGCTAAAGCTGTTGTTGTCTCAGACGACTCGCCATTGACTTCGGGCGTTAAGGCATTCCAACCCCGTGCGAGCGAGGTCGATCAGCCGTGGCAGCGTGCTTGGTCACGCGCCTCCTGTGAAGTGCGTTTCCGGCTCGACCGCTGCAAGGGGACAATTGAGAACAGCCACGAGTGGCAAGAATACTATTTATTTGGGGACTATCGACTTCACCGGTGAAGCCGATCTTATTCTAATCTACTACCGTTTCGGAGTGCTTATAGCTGAGGTAGAAGAAACAGCGAAAGAAACTCCCCCGCAACACATCTATTCTACGTGTATTTATGTATTGTGTGGGTTGTGTACGTCTACAGGCTATGAGGGGCGGAAGGCATCCCCAAACCTATTCCGTCGGGCTGGTAAGAGGGCCCTGTCACCTATTTGCGGCGCTTTATATAGAAGCGGTCGACCTATCCCTCACTCGTTTGTACTCCATACTCCGAAAGCGACTCTCATTGCTTGCTTATATTCCAGAAGTGATTCTCATTGGTTGTCCAAACATTAGATTCTCATTGGTCGTTTATACTTCGGAAGTGTTACACTCCGGAAGTGATGGAAACTCTATTTGGTTGTTTTAAATATTAGTCAGTGTTGCCAATAAGTTAATTTTGAGTTCGATATTCTTAACAATATAATTATTAAATTATTTATACAACGATTGGAACCAATTTTGTTTTGAATTGTAATAGGAATTAAATTATTTTCTTAAATAATTTTCTTCTTCTTTTCTATTTGCTGTTGTTTGTTTATATTTATATTTATATATATATATATATATATATATATATATATATATATATATATATGTGTGTGTGTGTGTGTGTGTGTGTGTTTGTTTTCTAAGTGCGTCTATCTCCTTTTTGCACTCCTATTTTATTGCTGTAGGACAGCAGATAGGCTGACGGTCCGCTTAGAATTTAGCAGTTACCGTCGCTTAAGGGTGTTTGCAACGCCAGTGGCATCGCAAGCACATTGCTGTCCCATAAGGGTACAGGAACTTGAGTCTTCCATTTGATTCGTTTTAGTTCTGTCCCTATCTTTCATTACAAAACATCGCAACGTAATATTTATTCTAGAAAATATAAAGGTTTTATAATTTTATAGTATTTCTAAAAGGAATAAATACGGATAGGAAAGGAGAATTATACGGACGGAATAGATACAGTGTAGTACCGATCCAATGGTTTAAAAATGATTAGCTACGATTCTAAACTTACATTACTAGTATCTTTTCACCTTTGGAATAATTGCATTTGAACAAATTGAATGTTTAAACATTAATAAACTTCGTAAACGCTTCTATAGGAATTTTTACTTCTGGCAACACCACAGTTTCGAAAGTTCATTTTTGCATGGCGGACGTGCAAGTGAACACTGTTATTTGTTGGTGATCATTTCATTTAATATCTCGTTGTGATTCCTTATGGAAAGACTAATTCTGATGCTGCTATTTCTTTGTGGCCGTGCTTTATTCATCCCTTAACGTTAGATAATGCTAAAACGTTTGTTAGAATTATTTTAATTGGTGTGAACTGTATAGTGTTTCTCAAAAATGGGAAAATGTGACGAAGCCAATGTCGAAGTTAACATGGGGGACTCGGCGTCCCCCATGAAACCTGATAATTTCACGTTTACCGTGCCCCCGGAGGCGCCCGTCTTCGAGCCTACGCCTGAAGAGTTTCTGGACCCCTTGGCATACATCAGCAAAATACGTCCAATCGCCGAGAAATCGGGCATTTGCAAGATAAAACCACCAGCAGTAAGTAAATTTCTTTGTTTCGATCGAAAATGTGGCCCCCTGTTAATGTTTTGTAGCTTAATTTTAGTCGTTTTGCGTATAATTTTGATCAGAATTTCATTTGCGATTTTCGTGTGATGCAACCATATTACCTCGGCTAAAACAGTTGGGTGTTATCTTAATTTTGCATTTACCATTTAATCCTGAATAATACGTGTCAATGTGCCATCTGATGTTTTGGGAACTGTGTAATTGTTATTTATTTAGATGGAAATGCACTTGCATATTGTATTGAGCCTGGTTGCCATTTTGTGTCATGCCCTCCTGCCTACAGTACTTTAATTAAAAAAAGAAACATTGCCATTTTTTGTCGTGGTTAACAGTATTATTGTCTCCAGGTGGTCTGTGTGCAGTGATTTGGTCAATATTTTCAAATGTAATGATATTCAACTTAAATATGCACTATATTCATGTATAGGAAAAAGCTTCAATTATTAGTATGCAAGACCTACTTAGTGTCTTTTGTCTTCAAACTATGTTTAACAAAATATAGATTTCTGTTTGAATGTAAGGTTTATTTACATTACGAAAATTGTTTGAGGTTAAAAACACCTTGATATTTTATATTTTTGCCAAAATATTTAATATTACTTGAGGACTAGATAGAAATTATACAAAAGTAAATAAATAATGATAGTTAAAAATTAATTTTCTTGAATTTAATTAAGTAAGGAAGTCACCTCCTATAGACCCATCAGTCTACTACCGGTCATCTCAAAATTATTGGAAAAATTACTACTATCAAGAATGCTTGGCGTCCTATCTGGATGATCTATAATTCCTGACCACCAATTCGGATTCTGACAAGAGCACGGAACAGTAGAACAGGTCCACAGAGTAGTTGATGAAATAAGAAAATTATTAGAACTAAAAGAATACTGTTTGTCAGGTTACTCGACATACGACAAGCTTTTGACAAAGTTTGGCATACGGCAGAGTGCCACTCAGATTTTGCAGAGACACTCTGCAAAATCAAGGGACTGCTGCCACATGCCTTCTTAAGCATATTACACTCGTGCCTATCAGAGAGAATATTTTACGTAAAAGATGGCGGGTATATATCTGGCTTTCACCACATACAAGCTGGAGTACCCCAAGGATTGGTACTGGGCCCTGTTCTCTATGCCAGATTCATGTAAGACCTACCGGAACCAACCGGGGTATTAACTGCTACTTTCGCAGATGACACTGCCATTCTTGCCAGTAATAAGAACCCAGAAAAGGCAACCCAGGCTTAGTAAATGGAGAATCAGAGCTAGTGGCACGAAGTAGACACAAGCCACATTTACTCTTCGGAGAGGAAACTGCCCACCTGTAACTCTAGATGGTAAAGTACCACACAATGATTCTGTAAAATATCTGGGGATGCATCAGGATCGAAGACTTATGTGGAAAACACACTTACAGAAAAAGAGAGATGAACTTAACCTCCGGTACAGAAACCTGCAGTGGTTGCTCAGTAGAAACTGTTCTAAGCACAGACAACTAACTCTTTATATATAAGGTCGTCCTGAAACCAATCTGGACATATGGCGTACAGCTGTGGGGATCAGCGTGTGACTCCAGCATTGAAATCATTCAAAGGGCACAAAATGCCATACTAAGAAACCTGTCAAGTGCGCCGTGGTTCCTGAAAACTTTTGAACTACACCATGAACTTAAAATAGACACTGTTAATGGGGTTATAAAGCAATATTCAGTCAAGTACAAGAATCACCTTAGTAAACACCGTAACCACCTGGCAGCACAATTGACTAGTGTACTACCCTAAAAGATTGAAACAACAACATATCATGGATCTAGCACAAAGAGGAGAATGAAAGTAAATTAAGGAAAGGAGAGACACTCAATGGAGTACTCCTCTTGCATGACAATACTACTCGAAACACATCTGCTTATAGTTGTGGGATTGATCACAGATAAAATCCCAAAAAAAAAAAAATTAAGTAACTATATTAATAACCATCAGTGCTATATTTGTGACCAGTAGTGGGTTTGGATGAATGAAATAATACTTCTAGGAAATTGAATGTATTTCATTTTAACAATCATACGGGGCATACACTGAATGGTTTAATATCGAAAAAGGTGTTAGACAGGGATGTGTAGCGTCACCGTGGTTGTTTAATCTGTTTATGAACAATTGCTTGACAGATTTAAAAGAGAATAAAAGTGGGTTGAGAATGAATGAGTTATTTGTCAAATGTTTTCTCTATGCTGATGATCAAGTATTACTTGCGTCTTCGGCCGAGGAGTTGCAGGAGATGGAACTGTTATGAGTGGAGCTTTTGTTAGAAAGGGAATGAAGATGAATGTAAAGAAGACGAAAGTGATGGTGTTTGAAAGAGATGAAACAGTGACAGACTGCAATATTGTGATTGGAGATGATCAAATTGAACAGGTGAATGAGTTTGTGTATCTGGGTTCAAAGTTTACCAGAGATGGAAAGTGTGAGAGTGATATTGAAAGAAGAGTGAATGCAGGAAACATGGTAAATGGTGCTTTGCACTCTTTAATTAACAGTCGGAAGGTATCTAACAAGGCTCGTCTGGCTGTGCATGAGGGGGTGTTGGTTCCGACACTCATATATGGAAGTGAAAGTTGGGTATGGCAGAAGAAACATGAAAGCAGAATAAATGCTGTTGAGATGAGAGCGGTAAGAAGTATGATAGGAGTTAAACTAAGTGACAGGATAAGAAATAGTGAGATAAGGAAACGTTGTGGTCTGAAAGAAGATGTAGTGAAAAAAATTGAGAAAGGTATGCTGAGATGGTTTGGCCACGTCGAGAGAATGAATGAAGAACGATTGACGAAAAAAGTGTATAAGGCGAGTGTGAATGGAAGTGTTGGAAGGGGTAGACCTAGGCGGACATTTCGAGACCAGATCAGGGACGTCTTGAAAAAAAGCCAGGTCAAGAGTAATTTCGTCACCACACGACTTGACACACGACAATTATTGTGTTACAGACAATAGAAAATGTGGTCAACAGTGCATAATGCAGGATTCTATTCTTACCATTTACTCACCACTTACTCTTGTTCAAGTTATTCACAGAGGACACTGGAAGGAGAGTTGCTTTCTGTAGATTCATGTTAAATGCAAATTTAGAAGACTCGTCTCTTTTGAAAAAATCCTATGGACCGACAAATCCAAATTCTATCAAGATGGGATTATTAACTATCACAATGAAAATTATTGGAGTGAGAAAGTGCACAAAAATTCTCCTAAAAAGAGGCCAATTGGGTCGTATTGCCGTTTTTCGCCCAATGTGTGGATGGGAAGATTAAATTGACAACAATTTAATCTGACCACATTTTTTACTGAGCAATTTAAATGCTGCAGTTTACGAAAATTGTTTGGCAAAGAAATGTTTAACCTCCTCGAAGACGTGTCTGTTTATAAGGCATAACATGATATACCAGCAAGACGGATGTCCTGCACATTTTGGTGTTAATGTTAGGCGAGGGCTCGATAGCCATTTTCCTAACCATTAGACAGGGCGAGGAGGACCCATTCCGTGACCTGTGAGGAATCCGGATTTAACACCGGTTGATTTCTGTCTAGGGTCACATGAAATCCCTAGTTTACGACGTCCCTGTATATTTTCCTATTAAATGTATTATTCATGAAAACTTTTATATACAAGTAATATCACAACATGGTAAAAGGTCATAGGTTCATATTTTACTGATCCCCACCATTTAATATATGAAAAAGATGGTCTTTTTAGCTTATTTTCAATTGCTATACTTAATAATAGTTAAATTTTGCATTTGACCTTTTTAATAATTTATATATTGAAGTTATGTACATCAGGGGTGGCCAAGGTTCTTGATAATCCATGCCATTTTTTTAAATTTGAAACTTTTCACCAGTTGCAATTAAATAGCTAAAAAGGTATGCAAAAAAGTTCTGTAAATTTTTTTTTTTTACAGAAATTATACTATTTATTGGAAAGATGTGTATGTATGGAAACCCTGGTGAATATTTTATGTCTTGTCATTAATGTAATATTGTTTTTTATAGCACTGGCAACCGCCCTTCGCTGTGGATGTGGACAGATTGAGATTTACTCCGAGGATACAGAGGCTCAATGAATTGGAGGTAAGTTCCTAAATTCTTATTCCTCCTGCCCTTATCCCACATTATATGGGGTCGGCAATATGTTACATGTTGTAATAGTTGTACCTTAGTTTTTACAACCGGCCGCCTGCCTGACGTTAAAGCCTTTTTGGGGAATTATTGCAATTTAGGTAAGTTCCTAAATTGTACTACTGAAAAATTAATACAGATAAAGCTGTTTATGGCGACATCATTTAGAGCAGAGGTTCCCAGACTTCTTTCTCATAGACCACTTTCAAAATCTTGCTGGTTCCGGTGGATACCCTGCACTACATTTCTACCATATTCCCAAAACTCGACAAAAATGTGAAGATTAGATCTTACTATGGAAATTTGCGTTGCGGCCGAGTTCCAACCACGAAATAAGTTTTCGAAAAAAATGAGAATTGATTGGTTAATTAAGTGTAACAAATGAGTAACGTTTATCCTTGGCATTCGTATTTATATTGGTGAAGAATCAAACAAGTTGATGCAAGCTTGCAAGTATACACGCCACAAGTCGTATTTCGTCCCTTTGCACGTCTGAACAAGCGTTGCGGACGGCGGCGGCAGCGGCAGCGGCGGCGCTTTGCATCTCTCGACACGTTGTCCTGAATATGGAATATGCAAGTTTTTACAAGTATTAGTCGCTGCGCTTCTGCCTACATTGATAGGTGAATTCAAGCCAGTATTTTAGTTCTTCACTATCGAAAACAAATAAATTTTCGTGGACCCGCTTACGAATTTTGCCCCCCTATTTTTTTATCACGCCAACGTAGACCCCCGTCGAGTCTCCCGTGGACCCCTGGGGGTCCACCTGGACCACTTTGGGAACTATGGATTTAGAGCAACATGGTGATATATTGACAACTTCAAGGGGTCCCGGCTTACTACATACTTCTTTGTACCTCAAAAACAACTAAATTTTAATAGTTCCTTCAACATCATTGTAACATTCATTGGTCATTGGTTTTGGCTGTATTTCATATGAATTGCCGGCAATCAAAAGTTGGCTAATAAAGCTTGCTTAGCTTCAGAGGGTTTATAGATGTTTTTTTATTTAATTTTACAGGCAATAACAAGGGTGAAGCTGAACTTCTTGGACCAGATCATCAAGTTCTGGGAACTCCAGGGTTCGGTGCTCAAAATCCCAACAGTTGAGAGGAAACCGCTAGATCTGTATTCTCTTCACAAGATTGTTAAAGAAGCAGGTAACGTAAAATCTCATTTTGTCTAGCAGATTTTCTTTCATGACTTATTCACTAGGTGAAATATGAATTCAGGACAAAGTAATTTAGTTTAAAATAAAATGTAGGTGTTTAAGAGTTTTATATTAAGAGACCTTATTATCTAGAGATGGCGTTTAATACTATTAAATGGAGATATTGTTACATTAAATGTAAATATTTGTCATTGATCACTCTCTCTTCTGATATCACACATGTGTATCTGAATAAACTGAGATTATTTTACACATATGTGATTATTTAGCTCCTTGCTAGTCATCCATACTGAATTCATTAAATATGCAGAGAAAGGTTAAATTTTACTTACTTTACTACGCTACTACAAATTATTCAATTGAATTTAAAAAGAGTTTTTATTGCTCAGGTGGATTTGAAGTATGTACAGCAGAGCGCAAATGGTCAAAAATTGCCCGTCGCATGGGTCATCCTCAGGGCAAAGGGATTGGCTCCATCCTGAAGAGTCATTATGAAAAGATCCTGTATCCATATGATGTGTTTAAGAACAATGGTGCAGTTGGAGACTCTAGTAAAGAGACTGTAAGTAAATGTGATTATATAATTTCTTATGACTCTTGTATAATGGTTCTGCAATTGTTGCTTTATTAGGCAAAAATTCTTTTATATTTTTCGGTCCAGACATCTTTTCTATAGACTCCATTTTTTATTTTAATGGATGTATTCCAGATTCATCAACTGCATACCCCAGGAACTGGACTCTGGGTACAGCAAACATGCATTTTTCCTGATTTACTCTTAATCCAGCTTTCTGAAGCCTCTGCAGCACTAGTTCTAACCTAGCATTATGTGTTTATTATATCTTTACCGCATACAACAACATTATCCAACATCATTGCTATTCCTTTTATTCCTGTTAGCAATGACGTCATAAGTCTCTGAAATATACCGGGCAAGCCTTGACAATCCTTTGGGTGTATTTAATGTTAAAAGTTTTGCAGATTTGTCATCAACAAGGACTCGAGTGTGTGCTTGTTCTAACTCTAGCTTTGTAAACACTTACAAGGGTCCCCTTGCAATTCCACAAAAGCTTTACAGTAGAATGATAATCTCCACACAAGCGCACACTGCCATTGGCTTTCAATACTGGGACAATTGGTGTCATCAACCGATCAATCTCTTTAAAAACTGTCCCGTATCACAAAAGGTATTGGTTCACTGTTGAGAAACTTCGGTACTGCACCTTCAATTAGGTCTGATGCTTAATATGGGGCCTTATACCTTCCCAGACTGGTGTCGAATACACTTATGTTTATTTATTTATTGTGAAATTATTTTGACATAGTTTATTCCTAAGTCTGCAAACCAAATCTTGCCTTTCATTATAAGAATTTTCATATTTTTAATTACATTTCTATATTTTACCATCACCATAGTTTCACCTAGTAGTGATAACTTCCCATCAGTGTAGGACTTTAACCCTATACTGGTATTTATTTTCCAAATGAGGTATTTCCTCATTCCAAATATATCTTATCTTGCTGTATATTCATTGACTATGGAGTAGAGGCAGTCTGAATTCACCTCCATGAGTACTTTTTTATTATTTAATAACACTTTAACAACAGAAGGGTCTATTTTTTTCTTGTCTAATGCAATTAATTCCTACATCATATAATCCATTACATTCTGCATTGTATAGTACTTCTTAACTATTTTAGACTTTGAAAAATTAGCAGCTTCTATATGATTTCTTTTACCACAATTGTGGTATTTACTCCAACGGAACCTACATTCCCCTCTGGTGCTTACCACAAAGAGAACAGCTTGGTCTAAAAGAGACCATTTCATTATTTGTTACCTTATTAATCTCCATTGGTATGACTGTGTCTTGATGACTAGGTTGTATGATGATATTAGAAGCAATATTTGCAGATTCATGTGACAATGCTTGTGTGACATATGCTTGTTCAAAAGTTAGTTTGTTCTGCTGTAACAGTTTCTTTTGGATTTGTTTGTCTAAAACACCACATATCCACCTATCTTTTAAAGTTCCAACTAATACTTAATTTTCTATGTTGAGCAATATAATTTTTCATTTGTTCACCTATTTCTTGGTTTCTCGTGTGAAATTTATAAGATTCCACAATCTCATTTGGTTTTGGATGCAAATGGCAGTTTAAAATTTGAACTATATAAACGTGATGCTAACCTCACTTGCCTGTTGAGGTGAAATCAAAGATATTATTAAATCACATAGTTCGGGACCACAAACCGCCAGCAAATTAGCATTTTTCATAGCATCTTCCTTGATTTCACTTGCTTCTAAGCAATAACTGAACATTTCAATATAATTTTTCCAACACCCTCGAGATACATAAAACTCATTGAACAATTTATTTATAAGTATTAACTATTTTACATACTTTTTATCATTTGTACACTGTTTTTCCTCGTCGCCAATATTATACACTCACATTACTTAATGGCACAATCAGTCTCAGTCCGTTGGTATGTTTAAAGTGAACTTCTCTAAACTACCTACACTTTAGTACATAACACATAACATACAATTTTGTTGATCAGAAAATCGAAGTGAAACAAGAGCAGACTCCTGAAAAAGCAACGACCACCCGTAGTCGTTCGGCGAGTAAGTGTGCGGCTACTCCTTCTCCAGCGAGGCGATTCAAAACCGAACCAGAACCTGCTGCTGAAGGTAGCCACGCTGAGGGAGCACTACCAGCTAACGAGGATCATAATACAATGAAGACCCCTGTTAAAGAGGAACCGAATCCTGAAACAAGAAGGAGTAAGTTTTATTTTCACTATTTAGTTTCAAAATAACATAATGTTTGAGAAATAAAAATTTATGAAAACATAACACATTAAAAAAACGTGTGTAGACATTGTCATTCATGCTTTTCGTTTTAGTTGATTGTAAAGTAATTTTAGAGTCTAGTTGAGCATTATTAGACTTTTTAGGTTAGTCTCTTTTCATGCAGGGGCGGAGTAAGAATACTACCCCCTACGACCGGGGGCAGCCTGCAGTAAAAGACAACAAAACAACCCTCAAAGCTTCTCTGGATTGCAACCAACTGGCCTATGAGTATATCCATAATAAGTTTGTGTCGTGTTCCGGCATTAGTGACCCAGGTTCTTGTTGCCGGTGTCTCTAGCGTCGCAAACATCGATTGGCAACGGTAATTATTTACTATTAAATGGGCCAGCCTCTGCTGTTCCTTAGTAATAAAAAAATAGGGTTTTGGATACTTTCATGTTGTTTTTTTTTATTGCTGTAGGACAGCAGACAGGCTGACCGCCTATGGGTGTTTGCAACGCCAGTGGCATCGCGAACACGCTGCTGTCCCATAAACGTACAGGAACTTAGGTCACTAATACCGGAACACAACACAAGGTTATTATATCGGCATGCTTAAGGCCAAAAGTGGTCGCCATCCAGATGGGCTTGAGGCCCTACCACGTAGCTAGGGTGGGTTGTTTAGTCGCCTTTTACGACAGGCCGACCCCGGCCGCAGAGGTTAGTATTCTTTCTCCGCCACTGCATGGATAAAAAATTGATACACAGAACTGCATGGATGACAAAATTGATCCACAATAAACTAAAATAGAGAGATGGGATCTTTTTTTGATATATTTGCTTGATTGATAATCGAAGTTGGATATCCTCGGAACCAGGTCCTCGCGAGAACAAATGGATGTCGGCAACGGGAAGTTGTGGCTCTCGTTCGCGGGGCACCAAGTCCACTCGTTTGAGGGAGCACCGCATGTCAAATATGACCGTGTCGGTCACGCCGGCGCCACCCCACCCTCACATGCTCAACCCTGACGATCCTGTAAGTGATCCCGTAAGTAAATGAACTGACTGCAATCCGGAATGTAGAAAAGTCATTTAATAATTTATAATTGTTTATAAAATATAGATACCTGGTAACACAGATACAACAGTACTTACTAACATTGACTTAGCTCCTAAAAATAGTAAAATCCACCTAATTCCGAATAAAAAAAAATATTAATAGAATAAATAAATAAAGTTAGCTAATCGAACAGTACATATATCACAGATATAAATCTGTGATACCTCTTTCTTAGTAATAATATGTGGATATCCTTCACTTCGCTCTTTGGGCCTATGGGGAGAACAGCGCTGGTTTTTTTTTATAAAACCAGCATAATGCTGAGATAGGTCCAATTTAGGACTTTTATGCACCTTTATATACATGTTAATTTTTATTGTATTAGTATATCCTAAATAAATAATTTTACTTTTTTTCTTTCTTGGAGATCAGTCTGGAGGTCCAGAGTCCGAATTACATGATGTCTAGCACCTCTTAGGCAGTTTTTTTTTAATTTACTTATCAAATTCACAGTTATTACATTGGCTTAATAAAATAATAGCACAAAAAACCACTAAGGTTTGTACAATGCCATCGAAACTTAAGTCTACGCACGTTCAAATGACAGTAAATTTAGATTACAATTTCTCTAAAAAGTATTTTTTAAGTGAGGCTTTAATATTTTTTTGGGTTATATTATCTCTTATATTTGTTGGTAAATCGTTGTATTATTATTATTATAGTTGTATTGGCCTAATGTGCATAATTGCCATGGGTGGTGAAGGAAAAGGTCACGAGGAAACCTACATACTGAACCACTATGTGTAACCCGCCAATCTGCCTTGGACAAGCGTGGGGGGGTTCACTGTCCATTTCCTTTAGGAGAAGCCCGGAGTTCAGTAGTGGAGTGTTATGGGCTGTCATTGTTATTATTTTATATTTTCTATGTACAAAAGAGTAACACAACAAGAGTTGTACTACAATGTGGCATATTTTTCTATGGCATAGTGACACAAAAATAACTAAATAAATGCACTTTACCTTCATTTAGAATCGTGCTAACGTATTAACATTTGTGATTCGATCTCTTTAAATGATGCAAGACTCGTATGTCCCCTTTCGTCTGCTAGTTGGCGAAGTACATGTGCCACGTGTGCGGCCGCGGCGATATCGAGGAGCAGATGCTCCTCTGCGACGGCTGTGATGACTCGTACCACACGTTCTGCCTCGTGCCGCCCCTTGCTGACGTGCCCAAAGGGGACTGGCGGTGTCCCGTGTGTTTGGCTGAAGAGGTGACTAACTTTCATTCTTATATAATATGTACATAACTGAAATACCATTAATCAAGAAGTCTTATCCATAATGTATTTTTTTATTTATATGGGCGAACTACGTTTGCCGGGTCAGATAGTATGTGATTGAAGTTCAAAAATACACATTATGATAAATCCGTTAAAAAATCCAATAAAAAATGTTTTTAAATAAATTGGAAGTAAAAATGTAAATTGAAACCATGTCATTCCTGCTCTGTCTGTAGATTTGTATTAAGATATTTTTTATAGCCTCTTAGGGAAGTAAACACCCTAGATCACACAGATATTTACTTAGTTATATATGTAAAGATAACTTGAAAAGTAGCCGGTGTTTACACAATTCATTGATCATAGGTGTCGAAACCGACCGAGGCGTTTGGGTTTGAACAGGCGTCGCGAGAGTACACGTTGCAACAGTTTGGCGAAATGGCCGATCAGTTTAAGTCTGATTACTTTAACATGCCAGTACACGTGAGTTCTGTTTCCTGTATTTATGATGTTATTTTTATTTTTTTAAATAATATTAAAGGTTCACTCAAAACATAAGATGTATGTAGTGGCATAAGTTTTTCATTAACTTAGCAAGCATTTCATGATGGTTCCCTCGAAGATTTCTCTCCAGCATCCTATGTACACTCAGAGGTAGATCTTGTAAGTTGAATTATCGTTTTTAACATGCAAAATACACGACTAGAGGCGTCGTTTTACAAGCCTAATTAATTTGAAGATATGTTAAATCTAACCATCGATATTATTATGTATTTATCCTACTCATCGAGGCAGCATCTTTTTTCAGATGGTACCAACATCAACTGTCGAGAAAGAATTTTGGCGTATCGTGTCATCGATAGACGAAGACGTGACTGTGGAATATGGCGCCGATCTACATTCTATGGATCATGGATCTGGTAAAGATAATATATTATTTGTTGTTGATAAAAAATAAATATACCTTATTTATTAAATATATACTACACAAAAAAAGAGGATTTACTGACAATTACTGGTCAGATAAAATGTGATTTGATGAAATATATATGTTTAAAAGATAAATATATATGTTTAATTATTTTTTCGTTTGCCTTTAGTTAGCTACCACCTCCATAGTTTTGTTTATTTTCAATCATTTCTAACATAGGGTTGTCTAGAAAAAATTGCTCTAAGGGATAAGGCCACCCATTGTTCAGTAGCTTGTAAGTTTATTTTATGTTCTTGTATATTTAAGGTGAACAATAAATAGTTTTCATTCATGCATACACTTAATATGAATTCATGTTCTGATAAAAAAAATGTCTAAAATTACATTTAAATAGTTTTACTTTTAAACATATTTTTGACACAAACAATAAAATGGGAACAAAAAATGCAATATTTTATTATACGTGGAGCCGACAGATACAACTGTATAAAATTTGGAGGTACAGGGGCTCCTGGCCTCCCAATAGATTGTTTTTGTTGGATTGGTTGAGAAAACTCTGGATTCATCCAGAGTTTTTCCTCAAGGGTCTTTCGGTATATCATGTTTTATTTGGGACAAAATGTGCTTAATATATATATCATAATGGAGTAAAATGATATGCTAACAAAACTAGATAAATGAATTCTAATGAGACAACTGTTGTGTGAACGAGACAGGAGATGTGCTATAGTGCGGTGCGTGCCGTTATACAAAAATCGGAATTGAATTGCGGCTTGATATGATATATTGATGAAATTTTTAGGTTTTCCGACAAAATCGAGCGCGCACTTGTACCCAGGCGAACAGCAATACGCCGAATCCAGTTGGAATCTGAATAATCTACCGGTTTTGGAGGGTTCCGTCTTGGGACACATCAATGCAGATATATCCGGGATGAAGGTAGTTTATTCATTCTTCGTGATAAATCATTTTCAGAGGATTATCATATCGACGCTTTACTAACGAGACAACCTTTACTAAGCGACATTGAGTGAACCTATCATTAAAGTGATTTGAAGTCAAATATTTAGAAAATAAATATTATATAACTTTACTCAAATTTGCAGTTAGAATTTAGATTTGTTGTTTCAATCAGCAGAATTACATTCAATCATTCATTTAGGATTCATTTTCTCCGTTTAAGGATAGATTAAGAACACTGTCCCCTGCGACGGGGGTGGTCTGATAGAGCTTTAAATATGTCGCCTTAACAACCTAGTTGTGTTCCGGCATAAGTGACCCAGGTTCCGGTTCCCCTATGCAGAGGGTAGCGTCATAGCGTTAATACCATTAAATTTAAAAAATATTATTTGAATCTGGGTAAAATTTCAAGTTAAATAAATTGATAGAAGCATCATAAGTTTGGTGGTGAGAAAATAATGAAAAAATCCAGCGATCATGTTACACTGGATCATTACTTAGTTCTGGAAGTGACCCATTCATTCATCGAGCTTTTGTTCAACTCGTGTTGGGGAGTATTTCTTCCTAATTATAAGTAATATCATATTATTATCTCGAGTAATAAAAGGAAATGGTCTTTAATTTGATGATTTTATTTCGACATACTATTTTATAACATAATTTATATTAAATAAATTCAATGCAAAAAAATGATTGAATTTAAATAATTATTTCGCGGCAGGGTATTCAAATTTCGATGACGAAATATTTCGTCATACCCGGTGAAGTGAAGTTAACCGGTTAAGCTATTCCTCATAAAATTGAGTGTACATTTAAAATGTGTAAACTTTTAGGTTCCATGGTTGTATGTGGGGATGTGTTTCGCAACCTTCTGTTGGCACAACGAGGACCATTGGAGTTATTCAATCAACTACATGCATTGGGGGGAACCGAAGACATGGTGAGTTCAATTATGTGCACTTGTATACTATTTCCTTCAAGTGTTTCAATTCAGTTGTGTCAGAAGCTTTGATAAGTGTATACAAATGTATACATATTTACTAGTTTATCATGAATTATAATAATCTTCTACATTTTCTAGAATCTTCCAACACCTTGGATAGTTTTTAATTTACAAATTTTAATATCCGTTTATCCGTGCAGACGCGGAGAAGGAATACTAATCTTTGCTGCCAGGGTCGGCCTCTCGTAAAAGGCGACATAACAAGCCACCCTAGCTAGGTGTTAGGGCCCCAAACCCGTTTGGACCAAACCCCACTTTTGGTCTTAAGTATGCCGCCATAATCACCTTGTGTTGTGTTCCGGCATACTAATGCCGGACACAACATAAGGACCGGAAGGCCGGACTAAGGGTACAGGAACTTGAGTTACTAGATTCAAGTTCCTGTACCCTTATGGGACAGCAGCATGTTCGCGATGCCACTGGCGTTGCAAACACCTGTAACTGCTAAATTCTAAGCGGGCCGTCAGCCTGTCTACTGTCCTACAGCAATAAAAAAATTGTTACAGTATATTTGTTTGTTTGAAGGTACGGAGTGCCAACGTCAAAAGCGGAACAATTCGAAGCTACCATGAAGGCGGAAGCACCAGAGTTGTTCCAACTGCAACCGGATCTCCTCCACCAGCTCGTCACCATCATGAATCCCAACATCCTGATGAAAGCGGGCGTGCCGGTTTACAGGTGATTATTGCACCTATTGTCGTAATATAAAAAAAATTCTAGCAATAGACTCTGGCTTCGCTTGGCTGGTATTTGCGCTCTTCAGATAATTTTTTAGAGGCACCACCTGTACCTTCTTCAGAATTTTATTCCAAATCCTTTAGTGTACAGGCCGTCCGCCTCTGGTGTTTTTACCCGAAAACGTGAGAAAAGCGAAAGCTTTATATATCTTCAAAAATATACTTGAAGAATAAATGTTACTATAATCAGTCGTGCCAAGACTGTGTATACTATTTTACGTAGTTCCTATTTCTAGATTTTTTCATTATATATGGTTGTGCGGGAAATTAATGGATTACTCACCCGCAACTGGGACCCCGTGCACCGGTTCGTATCGGAAGCGGGCACTACGGGATCTTGTTCCCCTTTTTGGTTTTGGTCAAGGCTGGAGGGCAGCGATTGCCTCTACGCGCGGTTCGAAGTAGACTGTGTATCCGTCCCTTTCATAGCGGGTGTGTTGGTAAGGGCTGGATGATATGGTAAGCGGGGCGTAGAAGCAGAGAGCGGGAGCGAGTGGGGGAGCGGAAAGGAGAAAACCGACGCATGCTCAACACCTGGCTCATACAATATATACAACATATAGCTTCCATGCGCTAAAACCGCCGATTGGTTCATGACTGTATTTTTTCCCCTTAATACGTGTTATAACTGAGCGGTGAACAATAAATAATTATCTATTCCACATATTTACCAAGTGTCTTTTTTAAAATATTTTTTAGTAATCATATTGTAGTTTTTTTTTATTTGAATGTTTTTAATTTTCATTTAGACTGGACCAGCACGCGGGCGAATTCGTGGTGACGTTCCCCCGCGCGTACCACGCCGGTTTCAATCAGGGATATAACTTCGCAGAGGCAGTCAACTTCACTCCAGCCGATTGGGTATGGCCTTTATACGTTTTTTTAATTGTTATTCTAATCGACTTATTATGGTATAATTACAGAATCAAAGCTTTTGTATTTTTGGGACAGGTCTATAAGGCCAGTCTTTTTACAGATATTAAGCGTAGTAATGTTTAGAGACATACACTGCGGTGGGTGTGTGTCCGTAACATTGTGCATAAATTACAGGTGTGTCGCTTTCTCTGAGATGGTTATGTTTCTAGTAACCGGTTACTTACGAGGGGGACAAATGTCTGTGCCGCTTCCGCCGGGCCCTGGCAGAAGCGGGTGGACCCTAAAGTGCTGGCTTGATGTCGTAAAGGGTTGATTGCCAATGGATTCACTCCCAGGGATGCATAAGACTGTGTGAAGAGAAGAAGAGAAAGTCTTAATGCGGTGCCTGGATACCGAAGTGGAATAAGAAATCTTACATAATGCTAAATATCATTTTATGATGTTAATTTTTTTATTATTCAAATTATGCAAAAACGATGTAATTGAGTATTGTTTGTAGCTGAAAATGGGTCGCGAATGCATAGCCCACTACTCGACCCTGCGCCGTTACTGTGTGTTCTCGCACGACGAGCTGGTCTGCAAGATGGCGCTCGAGGCGGACACGCTCAGCCTGAGTGTTGCCCTCGCCGCCTACAGGGACATGAGGACCATGTTGCACGATGAGAGGAAGCTGAGGAAAGGCTTGTTGGATTGGGTGAGTTGTTATATTTTAAATGTGATTTTTAAAATAAATAATGGATATTAATTGGACTTTTTCAGAATGATTTCTAGTTTATTACATTAAAATAAAACAAGTTTGTCTGCTTAATTTACAATAAAAAAGAAAAAGTGACATAAACAATATTGTGTCATGTGATTTGTATAATAATAAAGTTTTGTTTCGTTTATATTTTATAATAAACAAATAGATAAATATATAATTATATATAATACTATACTCAAATACCTGTGATCTCCAATACATCCATTATATTCCTCTTATGGTTTGTATTTATATTTATTATAATAACGCTTCTTGATGTATACAGGGTGTGACGGAAGCCGAACGTGAAGCCTTTGAACTCCTTCCGGACGACGAACGCCAGTGCCACCTGTGCAAGACGACGTGCTTCTTGTCGTGCGTCACATGCCCATGCACGTCGCACATTTCCTGTCTGCGACATTACTCCGAGTTATGTGAATGCCCCCCACATAAGCATAAACTCAGGTAACGATCTTCTTTCTATTTATAATAGTTTTATTTTGTAGGTAGCTGGTAACTCAGTGGTATAACACTCGAACCACGATTTTTCTCACCTAATGTGCATATTATAGCATAATTTCTATTGTCCGATGGTGAAGAAAGTCATGGCGAGAACACCTACATATCGGGATCTTCGGTGATGAGAGATGTGTGACCTGCTAATCAGCCTTGGACGAACCTAGCGTGTGCATACACGCTAGGTTCGTCCGTTCACTCTTAAGGGAGGCCTGACCCTGTTATATTATTAAATAATAGTTTTTTATCACAAGCAAACGGTTGCCTAATGGTAACCGCTTACTGTCTTTTTAAGGCGTAAAAAAGGAAATAACAGGAAACATGTGTCTTCGATTGAAACCGAGTTTTGCCACAAAACATCAGAAAGATGTTTGTTGCGCATTTATCGTTCTTTGAATGATTTGTACTTCGTATGAGTGAGACGACGCTATACGAATCCGAAATTATACTATCTACCTTGTCAATCCGATGTGTATTATTTTCTGGCTTTTTAATCTTGTATTACATATACTTTATAATATTTATGAAGGTATCGATATACAATGGATGAATTACCAGCCATGCTAGAGAAATTGAAGAAGAAATCTGAGCAATTCAGGGAGTGGGCAGAAGCTGTCCAAAACGCCCTGGACCCAGACACGGCGAAGACGTGTGATTTGGATGGACTTAGGGCGCATTTGAAGAAAGCTCATGAATTGAAAGTAAGTGTTATTGTTTACAATTTTAAGAATACTAGTGACACAGCGATACACAAATATGCCATATAATTACTGATTCTAATATTCAATTCTATTATTAATAAATATTTACTTACACCAAGAGGTGTAAGACGTCTTCACCAAGATCTTCGAGGTTCAAGATATTTTATCATCTGGCTGATGCATCCTATTCGAGATACTATATATGGGAGTTTGCCATTTGAGTCAAAAGATCGTAATTGGCCCCTGTAAAAGCTGTAACCTCTACTAATTGAATATATTACACGAATTCCCGTATCTACGAGTTTTCATAATAGTGAAATTGCTTTCAAGTTGTAATGTTTTTTCGTCTAATGTGCATCTTCTTCTTAGTCGAATTCTTCATTATTGAAGGTCGTGTCTTTGAAAATCAACCGTGGCCTGTCTCGTAAGCTGTTTCCACTTCGGTCCTCAGCTTCTCGAATAGTGGTTGCTATTGGAAGTCCAGTGAGGGCGGTTATTTGGTCACCAGCGGCTAGGTGATCGGCCATGGTGTCACTTTCTTTCCACCTTGCCCATCACAATCAGCTTATCCAAGTTATCCAGCTGTCGTCAGCCATGTGACCAGTACCCAAAAATCTTCCGATAACAGATCGTTGAGAGGCTGACTTTAATGCCAAATTGGTCCAAAATAGATTTATTTGTTCTTTTGGCCGTCTAAGTCATATGGAGCATTCTCCGTCTCCAACACCACATTTCGAGTGCATCTAATTTCTTGCGCTCTGATGCCCTAGTTGTCCATGATTCTGCTCTGTAGAGAAAAATTGAAAATGCCAATGTTCGGACTAGTCTCATTTTAGTCACGCTGAAGACGTTTCGATTTTGCCATATGCGTGTCAGCTTGGTCATTGCAGCTTTGGCCATTTGTGTTCTTCTTTTGATCTCTGATATACTTCCTCCTTGATCAGTCAATAGGGATCCGAGGTAAACAAACTCGCTGACAAATTCCAAGTCCGAGAGCTCTCCAGTTTTAGAGAGTCTGCCAGATCTGTCCACAACCATGACGCGTTTTGGATTTATTAATAGAGATTCCTACCTATCCACGCTCATACTCCACTCTATGAAACAATTCAGCAAGTTCCTTCTACGATGATGTGAAAAATGTGGTGACGTCCGCATATCTTAGGTTACTAATTTTCATGCCACTGACAGATGCACCCCCTCCCAATATTCCAAGGCTTTTATTATTATATATTCACCATATACGTTAAAAAGAATGGGAGAAAGAGTACATCCCTGTCTCAGGATCCTTCAAGCCAGGAAAGTAAGAAAATACTCTTTCTTGGGTTGAAGGATTCTGAGATTCAATATTTTGGTTAGGTTAAAGTTAGCGATCAATGACATGAGGTGTCTGACTAATGTGCATATTATAGTGTATTTGTTATGGTCCGACGGTGAAGTATTTATGGTAAGAAACCTGCTGAATCACACCGGTATGTATAACTTGGGGAAGCGTGGCGGGTATATGCCATTTCCCTCTAAGGATACGCCCGAGCCGAGCTCCGGGACATTACTTATTTAAGATTGTTGTAACTTATATAAGACCTGTCATATTGTATGGATCTGAGTGCTGGGCCACGAAGGGGAAAGATGAAAGTTTATTGTTAGGCATGCAGCAGAGATGCGAATGTTGAGATGGATGAGTGCAGTTAAAAAATTAAATGTGAGTATATATAGGAAGTTTGAAAGTAAAATGTTTCAAATTCCAGTGATTGAGAAGTTGTAAAGTAATAGGTTAGCCTGGTATGGCCATATAATGCGAAGAGAGGAGCGTCATGTAACTAGAAACATAGTAGAAATGAGAGTAGATAGACACAAGAGCAGAGGTAGACCAAAGAAAAGATGGATGGATTGTGTAAAAGATGATATGGTTAAAATAGGTGTTGTGTTCAGATGACGGCTAATAGAGGAGAGTGGAAGGAGGGAACATGTTGTGCCGACCCCATATAGTTTGGGATAAGGGCAGGAAGAAGAAGTAACTTCAATATGTTTGCTTCTGAAGATGCACAAAACGGAACTGGTCCGTGCTTTGGAGACGGCCGTAGAAGACGCGGAAAAGTGCGCATCCGTTATACAGCAGTTGGACTTGAACAAGATGCGGACCCGCACCCGCCACCACGACCCCAAATATAGGCTCACTATACACGAGTTGACGCTTTTCGCCGCTGAGATTGATGGCCTCGCCTGTGTGCTGCCTGAAGGTATGTATTAAACACTAAACACAGTATAAATAAATAAGAACACACAGAGCACGAAGCAATCTTGTTAGTTGATTGTTAGAAGTTTAGCGCGTTAAAAAAACTTGAACGGTTTTGTCAAAGTCAACCTGTATAATAGTCGTACTCGTGATTCAGACATTTATCCATATTCGATATTCCAGTGATATATGTAATTCCCAGACACGGAATTTTTTTGGTCGTATCCATAATTTTGATGACATATTTTGTTAGTAGCCGTGAATAGTCCGATCTCTGGTAATCGTCCTTATCATCCTTAAAGGATCGTGGTTCATGAAAATTTCCACCAGCTAAGCTAGCTCAACTTCCTGTTGTGAATATAATAACATTAATAAATAATTAATAAATAGCCTGTGACAATTCAAACAGCGCCATCTAGTGCCAAAATAAGCAGCAGAACGCTTGTGGGTACTAGACAACTGATAGACTACCCGTTCCGTCACGGAGGTTAACATTACTTAAGGTCAATTATGACCTGATCTATGATCAGGATAATTATATAGTGGTATTCAGCCCTAGAATAAAACAGAGACAGTATTAAATGTTGAATTTATATCGAATCACGTACGTACGTCTTACAGGTTCAGCGGTAAAAGAAGTGCTACGACAGACTGCCGAGTTTGAGACCCGCGCCGGTGAGTTGTTGAACAAGGACTTGGAGAAAACTGAACCATCGTATGTCAGAGAGCTTGAAGAGGTAAATTTAATTTATTTCATATAATATTAATGTGAAACAAATTTTTAGATAAAATATTAACGTTTTCCTAGCTTTTTAGCTGTAAAAACTCTCTAAACTAAATCAAATAGAATTTTTTTATGGATAAATTACTTAGGTCGGCAGTGCGTTGGTAATGCCTCTGGTGTTGCAAACGTCCATACATAGGTGGCGATGACCACCTGCTTTATGGTGGGCTGCTTGACTGTCTATTGAACTCCAGCTATAAAAAAAAAAAATTCTTAACATAAGAATAAAATTATTGACGAGATAATTAATCGTTATTAATTCTTTTACCAGTTTCACTCCGAAATGCAGAGTTAGTTTAAAAATATCTTACAAAGCATCCCACGCTTTTAGAGTGATATTAATTTTCTCGTCAGTAATTTTATTCTTTTATTAAGAATTGTTTTTTTTTTTTTGCTTTTTAGTTTGATTAATTAGGAAAGCATGTTTTTTAGTTTATTTGAACTATATTTTTTTATAAGTTTTTAGTTTGTTTAACTATAATTTATTTGTTGTCAATTGCGAATCGGTAAATGTTTTAAATTAATTTAACGCCATCTTTCGGCAGTTTTATTATATAACTTTATTAGCCATATGAAACAAAATGGTAGAATAGAAGTTTTTTTTTTGTTTTGATTAATAATAATATACCTATTAATCTGATCTGCTAGGTGGTGGAAGTGGGATCTCGCCTCTGCATAGTTCTCCCTCAACTGGCGCCGTTGCAAGCTCGTCTCCAGCAAGCAAAATTCATTGAGGAGGTGCAGAAATATCGCGATGATTGTTCCACTTTGACACCAGAGGTCATTGAAAGACTACTCCAAGATGCCGATAAGGTGGTCCCTCATCACAGGGTGGAGGTGGAAAGGGCAACTTTGTACAAATTGAAGGGTGAGTTTTATTATATATAACAGTTTTTGGAGTGAAACTTTAGCACCGTTGCGATTTGAAAATTCGACGAAATGAAAATAATGGCATGGCACCAAAGAGAGACAAATGTGTTCATAAATAGGATTTAGACGATCTCTGTGGCGTAACGGATAACTCACTTCGGTATGCGTGCGGAGGTCACGGGTTCCATTCCCGTCTCGCGTTTAGGTGTTTATGTATATGTATTTATTTGCGAAAGAAAAGTATATAAGTAGTATATCAGTTGCTTAGTACCTATAACACGAGTGCTATTCTATTTAGTTTGGGATTAGATTGCGCTGTGTGAATTGTCACACAATATTTATTTATTTAGCTTGCGAGAGAATGAGATAGAATACAAATATAGAGTTTCCTGTAGTCTTCTTGTCCTGTTTGTTCGGACTCGTAGCTTTTATACATTAATATATAAAATGTAATCTACTTCCCTTTACTTCTGACGTGTGTGAATAGCATACCCAATTTTTTTTAAATAAAGACTAATGTTCTGATATTTTCATTTAATTATGTAGCCCAAGTGGAGGAGTGGGAACAACGCGCCCGGTTAGTTCTCATTGACACCTCCAAACCTCATGCAGAGGACGAGGGCGATACCCAGTACACCACTTTGGTAGAATTGGATGCCCTCCTAGCCGAAGGGGACGAGGTTGAAGCGGCGTTGCCGTCGCATCACGCGTTGCAGACGGCCATCACCCATGCCAAGGACTGGTTATCTAAGGTAAGTATTTTTTTTCATAACTAAATTAGCGGTGCCTCTGGTTTGGTCTGCTAATAGGTACTCTTTATAATAACCATTGTATTCAGAGAACAGGTGTTGGCTAAATTCACACTTCATCTCGCCTTAGACAAGTGTAATGGGTATACGACCAATTCTTTCTAAGGAGGAAGCGCAGACCAGCAGTGGGATATTTCGGGCAGTTATATTACGGAGTGCCATGCATATAAGGACAACATACATCAAATAAAGGCTCGAAACATATTCTTGAAATTGTATAACTTCTGTACATAGCAATAGGATAAAATATTTTTATATACCAAATATTATATATTTATATGAAATATTAATGGTAATATTTGATATTTTTGACTTTAGGTGGAAGAAATGCAAGCTAAAGACTTATATCCCTACATGCACAGCGTAGAAGCGTTAGTGAAACGTGGTCAGCAGATTCCTCTTGCACTATTGGAGAAGGACCAACTCGCTGTGGCTCTGCAGTCGGCCAAGAAGTGGAAACAAGGGGCTGCCGATATGTTTCTGAAACCAGTAAGAGGCATATTTATATCTATTGTAAATTTTTCAAAACTAAATGAATAATTTTAAACAAACTTATGATGTCGTACAGAACTGGCCGCACTCCCTTCTGGAGGCACTGTCCCCACGCACCGCGGGATCCGAAGGAGGCTGGGTGGCGCGCAAACGGGGGAGACCCCCCACCGCTGCTGAACCGCCCCCATCCTCGCTGGAAGCTGGCCTCTTCTTGCGTAACTTCAGCGAGGACTCCACTCCGACGGAGATCGTGGCCGCCTTCAAGCAAGCCGAGCACAGGGAGCTGGTTGCTATCAAGGAATTGAGGTTGGTTTTATGTATTATTAAATTATGTTTATTTAAATGATAGAAGCGGACTTTCTATGTATTTTTAAAGGGTTAATGGTAAGACTATACTCTTGTAAAATCAAAATATGCGATACTTGCATTAGTAGATTAGGTAGATTTTCGCTTCCTGATTTTGATAACTACCTTCACTCGTACATGAGACATGGGTGTACCGTAGGCTCGAGTGTACCACTACTGCACGGGATTTTTGGCCTTGTTGGTCGCCACCAGGTTATTATGAGATGAGATCAGTATTTTATTCTGATTGGACTATCAAACATACACATCTCATTATTGATTAAAAATAATTTAAAATCATTTTTATATATTCGGGGTTAAATAGTGACAATTTATGTACTCACCTACCACTGACCTACGTACGTAATAGGACTAAATAGAAACTTTATCTTTAGAACGCATAGAGATATAAACAGCAGTGACTTTTATTTTTGTTTTAGGGCCCGAAATATGCGTAAAGAAGTCCGAGCACCACCAACGGCGAATGTCACTTTCTGTGTATGCCAGAAAAGGCAATACGGCGTCATGACACAGTGCGAATTGTGCAAGGATTGGTTCCATGGTAAGTTATCAAAACATTTGCTTTTCTCCTAATGATTTGTTCACGACATGTTCAGTACTTCGACTGGAAATGTTTCGTATATGGTTCTGAGCTACTTGGTTTTTGGATTCTATTAACCCTTACTTATTTTTTTTACTTATTTTTTCTGTTATTTGTCCAGCGAAGCGGGACGGGGAACAGCTAGTTATTTTTTTATTTTTAAATATAAAATAGTTTCTATAAATGTTGCATAGTGTACTGACTAGAGTTTTTTTTAGCTTCGTGTATAGCAGCAACGAAAGAAGAGCGCGTGGAATCTCCAGAACATGTAGACTTACCGTTTCCGAATACAGAACCCAAATTCTTGTGCCCAGACTGCGTGAGGACAAAAAGACCAAAACTGGACCGAATTCTGAATTTGTTGGTAAGCAAAACTTCGAAATTTTCCTCGTTTTTAATACAAAACAATTTATTACATCATTGGAACTAAAAATAGGACTATAAATATAATCTCGTTGAATAATTATAATTTATTCTTGTTTTTTTTTTACTGTAATAAATGAAAAACAAAATTTGTCATGTTTACTGTAGTCTATTCTGAGAATAAGACATAGTTCTGGAATAAAAATGATTCATTGTCTATTATATAATTAAGAGTAATTTTAATTAAATATTTTTGAATCGGTCTTTCGAGCCGGATTTTCAGTATTTTGAATGAGTTTTTTAAATTATAATTATTATGTGTGAACCAGATGTGGTTACAAAGCCTGCCAGTGCGCCTGGCGGAAGGTGAGGCGTTGCAGTGTGTGACGGAAAGGGCGATGGCTTGGCAGGACGCCGCCCGTGCGATGCTGGCCAGCCCGCTACTTGCGGCACTGCCTGCGCACGAGTTATCGGATAGGGCCCAAGTGAGTATATTAATAAACATGTTTTTAGTTATTAAGTGAAATCTTTCTTTTTCGATTTTTTTGTCTGTAACAAATATTTATTTGTTTGTTTTTCCATTTCATGGATTTTTTTTTCTATTTCTATTAAAATTCTTCTCCATCTCCCTTTTTGCGAATATGTTAGCGCTTACGTGATGTTCGTGGCGCTGCTAACGTCAATAGGCGACCGTGACTACGTAAAGTGACCCTCATCATCATGCAATAAATAAATACATATTTCAGGCGAATAGGGAAAAATCGGATAAATTGAATGCTGAATTGAAGAAAGCAACGGGGCGGGCTCACGACGCTCACATGTCACAAAATCCCAGGTAACATTTTTGATATAAAATATTTAATTAAAGACAAAAGCAATGTGATAATAGTAATATCACAACAACGGTATAGTTTACTGAATTAAGAATCTAAAATGTAAATAATCGTCATCGAACGCTTTTTTCTGACATCACATACGTGTGTCCGAATAAATTTCGATTTCTTTACACGTATATTTTACCCCTGCAAGGGGTTCGCTCTGAACAGGCAGCTAGGCACAAGCAACTATACAAGAAAGAATGAATTTTTTTACGATATCTCTGGGGCTTCGACCTCCACGGAGGCATTAGAAGGCTTTTTTATACTGATCTGTCTTGCATTCACCGGTTGTATGTTCTTTTCTTACAAGTTTCCACGTAATGCAGGGTGTTGTCTACTTATACTGTAAAATACTATATTACAGATCTTCGGCGAGTGTAGAACACGCGTACAGTGCGACCCCGGTGTCACCAGGGACAAGGGTCCACCCTGCCCTACTTCAGAAGTTGGAAGACCTCATGTTAGAAGGAGATCTTTTGGAAGTAAGTCTTACTTTTGGAATTTCGTGCCACTATTCCTCAGATGTTTTACTATTAATAATCCGTGCAGGGGTGAAGTAAGAATATTAAACCCTGCGGCCTGTCCTAAAGGCGATAAAACAACCCTAGCTACGTGGTAGGGGCACAAGCCCGCCTGGATATCAACCACCCAAGGCCTATAAGTATGGCGCAGTAATAATAATCTTGTGTTCCGGCATTAGACACCCAGGTTCTTGTACCCCTATGGGACAGCAGCGTGTTCGCAGTGCCCCTAGCGTCGCCAACATCCATAGGCGACGGTAACTGCTTACTATTAAGTGGGCAGGTAGCCTGTCTTTTGTTCCTAAGCAATAAAAAAACAGCTCGTTCCGAGTCAATGTCTTGGTGCAATTTACATTATTCATGTTCAGGTTCGTCTCGAGGAACAAACGCAGATGTGGAGTGCGGTACTAGCCGCCAGGGGAGCGGAAGGCAGGAGGGGAGCGAGGGTGTTGGATGCAGGGAGGCGGAAGAGGCAGAGGCAGCCGAGGCACCACCAGCACCAGATCAAGAGGACGCGCACAAGGCCACACCTTGGTAATTATTACTTCACCTACATTTATGATCTAGGTACCTGATAGCTGAATAGTATTACACTTGGAAACCAACCTAGAGGTTCTGGGTGCGAATCCTACGGTGCCATTCACCGCTTATGCAGTTTTTCTCTCCTACTATGCGTACCAAGTACACCGGTATGTGTAACCCCTTGGATAAGCTGCCCGTTCCCTCTAGAAGGAGGCCCGACCCCAGCAGCAGGACGCTATGGGCTGTCATTATTTATGATCTAGTCTTTTTAACGGTTAGCTTTGAATTCTTCTTTGTGAAATTTGTGATTTCTCAACTATTTACAGATCTAAATGCACCTGTTTTAGGGGAATACCAGCATTATCAATACTAATATTATAAACGCTGAACCAATTTTGTTGAATTACGATATTAAGATTGTACTGTAGGGACGCGTCGCAACCGGCGCGCGTTATGTAACTGCTGAGCGGCACAGGTGGCGAAGAAACTGACGGCTTTCTCTCGCCGAGTTCTTCGTGCATAAGCAACTGTTTAGTCTTCCGTTCCTGTGACTCTGACAGTCTTTTGATTAGTTCTTCATTAAGTTTTTGAAGTGAAAACTTCTTTAGTACTGTTGTGATCTGAAACTCGATGAAATCGAAAAGTCACGGTAAAAAGAGACACCTATAAGCCACGTGGTCCTACAGCATCAAAAAAAATTGCGCGATGGAGTGAAGAGTTCTCTCCGTCGCAGCTCGATTGGCATCCTGCTCGCGACTAAGCGAAGGCGTTTTTATTAAGATCCCGCCTATGGGTTATGCGGGTGAGGAGTGCGAGCGGCAGGGGCACGCTCCGCGGTGTCCGCTTCGACTGTGATGCGTCCCTGCGCTACCTTGGCCCTAGGCCACTTTTTGTTCGAATAGTGAAATTTCAGTCTACCGGGTCATCTAGTTACTATTAAACGATTATAATTTTCGTAAAACTGACTTTAATTTCTAAGCTATTATTTACTTTACTCTGTTAGCTGTCATCTCAACATTCACACATTTTATATTTAAGCTTTGTGATTTATATTATTGTTTTTATTCAATCAATTCAATTTTCTGTAGCTATGATTTAACGCGAAAAACTAGTGTTGTTAATAGGATCATTGTCATTCAACTTATGTCACTGTGTATTAAAATATGTTGACCTGAAACAATTGGCCCAGTAATTGCATATAAACAAATTTACAATTAATAACCTTTTTTTTAGTTACAGGAGCACCAACGAAGACTACAATGAAAAGAGGCTCGGCAACAACTACTAATTATCTCAACAGAAAACAGGTATATATTTTTTTCTATTGAGTTTTTTTATTGCTGTAGGACAGCAGACAGGCTGACGGCCCACTTAAAATTTAGCATTTAACGTCGCCTATGGGTGTTTGCAACGCCAGTGGCATCGCGAACACGCTGCTGTCCCATAAGAGTACAGGAACTTGGGTCACTAATGCCCGAACGCAACAAAGAGTTATTATGGCGGCATACTTAACAATTTATCGACCGCTAGCCTATTAATCGGCTATTAGCTAAGAACGGTTTACTATGACCTTATATTTATGTTATGAATGTTAGTTTATAAGGAAGGCCCATTTATATAAAATAAATGCAAAATAAAGTATAAATATCAATAAAATTACATTCCTTTGAAACAAAAGGAAAAAGGACAACATAATGACCGGTACTGGGAGTAAATGCGTGCGAGATTAAGCCGGTACTTGGAAAGGGGCACATTCAAAAACGACCGGTCGATTAAGTGTTAAGACCAAAGGTGGCGTACGTAGCAATAGTAGTATGTAGTTTAATATGGTTAATATGATTCACTACTTTGCATGTAGCGTAACTCCGCCCACTACTGAATGTGCCGTTTGCCTTTGCCATTGGAATTTATCATAAACAAAAAGGGTTTTAAAATTTAATTTGTTTAAAATAAACATACATGCATATTTTCTCGTGATCTTTAAAACCGATTATTATAATTATGTTGCTAGCTTTAAATAATACATAACTGGCTAAATAGATAAATAATTTACTTAGTAGAGTGTTGTCTTTGTCACACAAAGTTTCCTTTTGGTTTCGTCCGACAAAGACAACAATTGTTTCTCCTCTTTATCGATATGTATATTATTTACAGCCAATGGGGATTGTCTAAAATTTTTAACCATTCGATTTTAATTTATTTTTTGAAAATTTAGAGCATTTTGAGATACTAATTTGAATATTTTGAAGATTGGCTCAACAGTTAGTTAAAAAAGTAATGTTTAAATATTTTAAATTTTAAAGGTAAGTGACGTCATCACACGGCACAATGGACTGTGCCATTGCCTCACTAGAAATAATTAAAAAATTGAAAGCTGTCAATACAGATGTCATCCATCTCATATCTGTCAAAGTCCTTTCTTTTATTGTTTTATTGCTGTAGGACAGCAGACAGGCTGACGGCCCGCTTTGAATTTAGCAGTTACCGTCGCCTATGGGTGTTTGCAACGCCAGTGGCATCGCGAACATGCTGCTGTCCCATAAGGGTACAGGAACTTGGGTCACTAATGCCGGAACACAACACAAGGTTATTATGGCGGCATACTTAAGACCGAAGGTGGTCGCCATCCAGACGGGCTTGAGGCCCTACCACGTAGCTAGGGTGGGTTGTTCATACGAAAAAAGAGAAGTCGCAGGAAATAAAACTTCAAACTTAATATTTTTGACATTTATAAAGGGGCATGCCCATTTTTGGCCAAGAAACGCCCACCAATATGGTTTTGTTAAAAAAAAACATCATGTTTTATGATAATTAATCGCGGTGTTCATTTATCCAAAAAAGATTGCAACATATTATGTGCAAAAAAAGTATTGAATGATAAAAATGAAAGGACATCCGTAATTCATTGTTTTGTGCATAAAATATGCACTAAGCAGTGTTGCCAATTATGTACTAATTTGGTCAAAAATATAATCGATACTGTTTATGTTGTTCGATTTTTAAGATGTAATTAATATAATTAATTCCAATATTATTCGTTGTTTATTCGATACTTATTATGATTTTATGTTGATTGAACAAGCAATTTATTATCCCTAGGTGATTAACCATGACTTCTAAAATAAAAAATCATAATAAATAAAGCTACTGCATAATTTAACTGTTATTCTTATCTTTATTTAAAAATACATTTTAAGCGCTTTAATTAATTCGCTCTTTAATAAATTAATGATGAATTATAATACGACCTAAAATCGATATTGATCTATCGATTTTATGTTTATTAAGCAGCAACATCGAAACTGACATAATGACAGCTAGGCGGCTGGCGACTGTCACAAGTCGATACTGTTTGCATTTTTATTACAACTTTGTTTTCTTGTGGAATTGTGGATTTCTAATAACCATTTTAAATGGATTTTATATTTCATATATATTTTAATTAATGCTAATGTTCTGGTAGAAGTGCAATGAAAAAGTATTGTTGCAATTGTATTGTTGGCCGACGAACGGTAGGACGCTGTGCCCATGTTATGACAGTAATATGGTATTTGGGTTGGGCACGGCATCAGGCAAATATTTTTCCGCCTGGTCAATTCCTGGATGATGTACTGATCATATATGATACAAATGATGTATAAGATCATAAAATGCCTATTAGATCTTATCAAAACTTAATAATGTATATGTTGTATTTAAACAAAATGGTTGTTATAATACTGATTTGTGACAATTAAATCCATTTTATAACTTAAAAATCCGGACTTTTTGTAAATCAATTTCTTTACTATTTTACTCTATAAATTACATATAATCATTTCCATATGCGTTTATGTATGTGCACCTAGGGCCGAAGTGTCTATTGTCGGTGGGCATTCCCCTTTGACACATGACAGATTATCAATACTTGCCACTTACTTTTTACTTTCTGAGGCAATGATACAAACTATATAGTGAAATTTGAAGGGCAGAGAAGGTCATACATATTTTATCAAAAATATCAATAAAATGTGAATATTTTTCATAATTAATTAGTCCGTAATGATCAGTAACCTTATTCCTCTAAATGGTTTTTCAATTACAACATTTAAAAAAAAATGAACAATGCCCATTATCAATTATCATTATTCATTTTGCTTTTATATTGTTTCTTCCATTTGGTTTTTATTTCGCGCATTATTTTTTCTTATTTGGTACAGATAAAAAAGGGATAAAAGGGCAATAATAAAGGGAGACAATGTGTAAACATTTACATATGATTAGTATTTTTTTTCTCAGGGTATCTCATCAGGCTCTGGTTTGATGATGCGCAAACACTACATGGCGAGACAGGAAAGACGTAAGCGGGGGGGTCTTGCCGTCTCCACCAGGGGGAAGCACCCACGGCAGGCTCGACTAGGTTACATTTTATTTTTCTTATGCGAACTTTTCTCATTATAGTTGGAAAATATATTGGTCAGCACAATGAGGGTGCAAACAGGAATTATTAGACTTTGTAAATGATTATGATATTTACTTAAGAACGGTGAATCTGCTCCCGTGACCTCGCAGCTCTGGTGGGCAATCCGAATAACTGACTTCTGCTGTTCTTTAGAACCTGTTGCCTTTTCCATCTGTAAGCTTTTCTACTCGTAACTTGTACGCGTTATAATCGTGGACAATTCTTGGATTTGGGTCCTTGGGATCTGTGGCGTGGTTGAAACAGGACGCGTCATAGTGTGGCCACAGACCGGCGTTAGACGTTTTGTTTCGAGCGGTTTAGTCACAAATCATTTTGTTATTATCAATCTTTTGTAGTCCACTTGTCAGCTCAATCTCTATCCAACGGCGCGCAGTTCGCGTTGTCGACGATCTCATACAGATGGTCTAGACACGCTTGGACTTTGGAGACAGTGTGTCTCTTTGCGTATTCAACCGTCTGTACAACGGCGAGTGTTCTGAGGACCTATTTAGAATGGTGTTCTCGTCGTCTTTGTACCACCGCACTGCCCGCCATCGGCTGGGTGTTCATACCCATTTCTTGGTGTCTCTTTTTTCTTGTATGGAACGGTTCTCAAGAACGTTCATGTTGCGTACTCTCAGCTAAGTCTACTGGACCTAGGCCTCTTCCAAAGCTTGCTACCTTACCTTGAGTTCTCGGCTCTCGCAAGGGCTAGTTGACTCCTGACATATATTTTACGCAAGTCGTCACCCGACCTCGTCATTGGGTGTCCTACACTCCGTTTGCCGAGAGATCTGATTTTTATTTCGTGAATTTTATATCAATTCCTACAATGTACATCGATGTTTACAGGTCAAACGCGTGCAGCGGCTCGTTCGTCTCAAAGCGCGGCGAGCAGCGCCGACCGGAGGAGCAGTTCTTCGTCGGCCTCCTCAGCGGACGACGATGAAGACTGCGCTGCTACCAACTGTTTGAGGCCGACAGGTGATTGTTTTTTATTACCATGCTTTTATTAACTTGACCTGTATGTATCTATGTAACGGAATTTTCGGACTTGATTTTTACCCACTTTGAACGATAAAAAAAAATTAAAATTTTCCACACTTGCCATTCCACCTGATGATAATACATAAATTTAATAATTTTGTCCCATATTCTTTATCAGGATCATCAGGATTAACGCTATAACATAAGAATAACATTACTGACGCGAAAATTAATGTCATTGTTTTAAAAGCTTGGGGTACATTTTATGTAAACGATGAAAAATATTTTCTTTTCCATTTCGAATATACGGCTATTTTGAATTAGGGTTAGCGGTAGTTAAAAACAGTATGTGTGCCGTTTTGCTTCAATGTCTCGCGGTGTTTATATTTCTTGAACGAGTAGTCAAAAAATATAATTTAATATATAAATTTGGGTTTTACATTCTAACCCCGAAAAAAGTGAACCGAATCTTTGTCTGTACGTCTTTTACGACTCCTTAAGTAATTCTTGTTAGTAGATATACTGCGGCAATTCAAACAGCGCCAACTAGTCTACTAAAATAACTAGCAAAGCGCTTGTGTTACAGGCATTGATTGACACAATTGATATACCTACTGCATATACATATCATACAAAAACGCGGACACAAGCGTTCCGAAGTGCGTAAATCACTGTCACGGAGGATTAATGTGATTTTTTTAAACAGGCAAGGTGGACTGGGTACAGTGCGACGGCGGGTGCGACCAGTGGTTCCACATGCACTGCGTCGGATTAAGCCGAGGCGCACTCAGAGAGGACGACGATTATGTGTGCGGCAATTGTGCCAACCGGCGTTCCGAACGCCATTGAAGTCGCCGAGATGTGAATCTGCCTTCCGAGTGATGTTAAACCGAGGTCATATTATCTTTCAATGTTAAATGTAGATCGGACGTTATAAATCGACCTCGCGAGTTTTGTGCAAATGTGACGTTTACATCGGTTGATGTTAATCGAGCGGTGTAAATCGCCTCCGAGTGCGTATGTTAGCTGTGTTGGAAGTTATAATGGACATGTTTATATCAAATTATGAAATAATGAGTGTAAATCAACCTTTTTTGTAGTGTTAATTGTATTAATAAATGTGACATGTAAAGATAGATAGATCACTTTTAACTGAAATATGTAAATCAACTTTTCAAATATTAACTAAGTTATTACAGGTATTACTTGTTGTTGGTTATGAAAATCTTGTGGTGTAAATCGACTTTGGTAAATTAGAATTTTGTTACTGTCAATTGTTCATACTGGTGGTTTTATTATTACCTAAATATGTCTAAATTTTGTCAATATAGAAAAAATTTTTTTTTTTAATTGAATGAGATAAATAAAGAATTTTTCATTAAAATAACATTATATGTAAGTGCATTTTTTATTTGTTGATTACGAAGTGCAATTCCCGTAGCTGCATTTTAAATCCAAATATATATTTATAAAATTATATTTAAAATACAATTTTCAAGTACCCCTATGCAGGCACAATGTGTTGGCAGTGCCGCAAACATCCATAGGTAACTGCTTACAATTAAGTGGGCCGGTAGGGTGTCTCCTGTTCCTCAACAATAAAAAAATATATATATTCTTCCGGGGTTACAAATAATTATGATAATTTAGACCAAATATATAGTTAAATATACATTTCTACTATGTATATCGTTGGCTTATTGCAAGAAGTCATTAGTGACATTTCATTATTTTGGGAAAACAGCGTTTTAGTTGGAATTAGTGGTTATGTTGAAAGACGTAACGGCTAAAATTGGCCAGCTAGAAATTAGTGTGTTTTTGCATTTTGTACAATATGTAAAAATGAGCCCATTATAGATAAAAATGTATTTAGTGATTTTTGCAGTTAATGAGTTCTTGCAATAAGCCGACGATATATAATGCGGTGATTTTACCGCCATTGAGCTGCAGCCAGCTCTATTCTTCGCAAATCGCAGAAAATACGTGCGCGTGTCTGTGTGTACTTCGTACGTATGTAAGAAGTTATATTTCTTGGTAACAGATTAACAGAACAAAATTAGCTAAATATATCATTCCGTATGCCACAACTGTTTGTTTGTAAAAGGAATGGTAAATTAATTAAATAAAAAGAATACATGCCGATAGTTAACTTTAAATCTATAAATGCACTTTAAAGATTAAAGTCACTTTTATTAGGAATATTTACAATGGCCATATATAATTTAAATTCACATACATGTATATTTATGAATAAATATATATATTTTTATCTCCATTAATATAAAACACGTAGATTTATGAATATTTGTGAAACTACTATGAATATAGGTATGAGTATTCACGGAAATTTGAGAGTCAACTAATTTCAAGTCTGTGTGCGCGCGCGCATCATAAAATTTTTATTTATATTTTTTTCCAAGATTATAACTTAAGAAATCATAACCAGACAGTGTAACAATTGACAATTATCTCTTACAACATAGTTAACATTAATCAATTTATTGTTGTTGTAAAATTATTAATAATGGAACCGTGTAGAGGTCTTTATTGTTGTTAAATTTACTCGCGTTTGGACGTCGGACGGTGTAAATGGACTAGCTTGTATCGCTTGAAGATTGCTTTGGTATGTGTGGTTATATTTTACACATATTTTTTTTTATGATTTATTACGAAATATAGATATATTTATTTATTAATTTTTATTATACGCTTAATCCCGGCCAAGAAGAGACCTCTATGGCATATGGTTTTAGTTTACAATCATTAAAGGGTGAGATTTGGTTTTCATTAGCAGACTGTGCACAATTAAAGGGTCACAATGACATGAGGGCACCATAACAATGGTGTGCTTTTACTATGGCATCCAAGGTATCGTTTTTTAATAAATCTGCAAAACAATGGATGAATTTAATCTTTTTAATTCGATATTTGTTTTAAATATTTTAAGATTAAATATCTTCTCATATCTACATATTATAATATGGAATTGATTTAAAGTTATGACTCAGAAACATTTAATTGTGAAATGTGACTACTTTTAATACATTGATACCTGTTCGCATCATTAGACCTGCGTGGCGCAGATTTTGACACGTCACAACGCTTGTGAAGATCACAGATTCAATTTTCGTCCTGAGTCTGGATGATATGTATTTAATTACAATAAAATATTATACCTAGACACCTCTAGTACCCTATAACACTAGCGCTCTGCTGCTTACCAGATGGAGACTGCTGCTATGTGTATTATACCAATAAATTCACTTATTTAGAATTAATGAATTAATAGATTTTCGCATAATAATTTGTCATTAATCAAAGAATATATTGTTAAATAAAATTAACGAAAATTTTCGACGATGCTTTTTGATATATAAAAATAAATAAATGTTAATTTGTAAATATTTTTTAAAATTTTTAAAATGTGAGAAAATTGTTGCAAGTTGTAAAAACTGATAGTTTTTTAAGTAGTTATTTATGTGTGTGGCTCTTGCAACGTGTGCACGTGACGTGTGGTGACTACTTGATGTGTATTATAATAATTAATAAATTAATAAAATCGATGGTTTAAGCATTTGGATAATCTTTACAAAATTCTAAATAAGAGAGAGATTTTCTTTAAATTAGTGAGAAGTCTGTCTAGAAGTGGCAACACTCGCTTTTAACTTGAAAATATTGGAAAACTATCGTAGAATTTCCATGCAAGTTCACGTCATTTATATCAGCGACTCCTTTGGTCGAGTGATTAGAGCATTGTCTATATTGAGCTTCACTCGATCTTGTCACTTTATATCTGTGTATATCGACACCATTATCCTCTTCTTGAAGTGGAAGTGATGTTCACTGCACACCTCATCGCTTGGGTCATCGCATTGGGGTATTTGGCAGTTGATAAGGGGATGCACGTGTTTGGTATACCCGCATAAAGCATCCGAGTGTTCCTCAGTAGAGGACAAATTTATTTTTCAATGATCAAATTTATTTCGCTGCCTGATTATGAGCTAAGAACGTCAATGCATACTTATATTTTAGGCGTAATTTCTCAAGCGGAGCAGTGATGAAAGGCGTTACAAGGCCATTCAGACAATAGCCTGAATTATAGTCCATCCGATATCCACCGGAAAGAGGTTACCATTCATATAAACGAACTTCTTGCCTCCCTGGGTGGCACATAGCCATCGCGCACGCTCGGCCAGCCTCTCTGCCCTTAGACTCTCGCTGAGGTGAGAAGAGCGCAATCATCCTACAGTGAATATTCCGATAAATAAACTGACTATGCTATTTGGGTTACAAATTATAGATTGCGCACATGGGTATAAATTATAGGCTCGTCATTATCAAAACATCCACATAAATATATTTTTTTTCTGTTTATCCTTCAGGCAATCGAATCAGTGTAATAATGCTTTAACCACTCGACCTATCTAAGAAACCACTATTATTAGCTAAAAAAAATAAATTGTATAACAAACTAATGTCTCGTCTAATCCATCCATTTGTTTATTTAATTAATTAAATTTCTTTTATATGATATTAGTTCAGTTGTACCCCTTCAAATTCAATGATAAATTTTACAATTTTAAATATTATAGGTTATTTTAATTATTGATGAATTAATTATAAAGCCGGGATATCGTGTACTTTTTTATATTACTAATTAAGTCAATTAATTTTAATAGAATGTTCTATAGTTCGATTGTTATTTGTTTCTTTAACTTTTATATATCCGTATGTTTTAAATATGTCTGACAATTATTCGCGATAAGATATATTAAAATCTCAGAAGGGTTGAGTTTTAATGTCACGGAATTTTTGAAAGCCTGCGCTTTATTTAGTACCAACTTCTTTATAATAGATGATACGCTAAAAGTAGCCTCCTTTGCAATGATGCGAGTTATTCGGCGCCTGCGCATACCGTTAGGGCGCTAAGAGGCCACGAATTTCGAACAAAAATATACTTTGAGACATGAATACTGCGATTACTATTTCTAGGGAACCAGAAATTTTATAGATCTGCAGCGGATACGTTTTCTAGTAATCGAGATGATACATTTTCAATATAACGTTGTATACATATTACTGCCGGTTGGTCCTCTCACGATATCCAATGAAAAATTATAATAATTCAGCGCATAACACGTTGCATAATATCAAATTCGTTTCATCTTTGGGGCCGACGCGACGGTAGAATATCTGCCAATATCAGACAGATTTCCTAATTTACCCTGTCGAATATCGAACCTTGTGCCCATGACAGTGACATTTAAATTGAAGGCATAATCTTTTTATCGCTGATTTTCTTTCTAGCTAGTATTATAATATAGTCGATATTAGCGACATAATATGCGCATTTCGCTTCGTACCAGTGGTAATAGGTTCAATTCCGCGTAGTATATAACTATGAACATACATGCAAATATACATAGTTTTATGAAATATTAGTAGTTTAAAAAGTTATCAGTGTTTATGTAAAACTAGCAACACACTCCGGCTTCGCTTGGCTAAATAATAGCCTATGTTAGTTAATAAAACAGCTTTATTTTAGTAGTTGAATCTGAAATATGCATTTTTTTCTTTACGATAATAGTAAATAAACTCAAAGTTAATTCTAATATATATTCAGAGTTTCTATATATATATATATATATATATATATATATATATATATATATATATATATATATATATATATATATATATATATATATATATATATATATATATATATATATATAGATTTTATTAAAACATCCGTAGACTGTACATTTTTATTTGATCTCTGACCCGCACTAAGCGAGTCGAGTGGTTTATTACGCGATCTGATGATGTTCATATTAAAGTTATAATTTTGATGGTTCATTTTAAAAAGTTTTAGCTAAATAAATTTATTGGGTCAATTCTCACAAAGCCATCTGGTCCTAAGGGGAGTAAGCATAGTACGATTAACGAGATCGGTAATCAAATCCGTGACCTCCGCAAATGCACCGAATTGCGTCAAGGGTTACGCCACAGTTAGTGGCCTCACAAAAAAACATTGTAAATAATCTAGGTAAAATTTTCCATGTTTCGACAAGTCTTGAGTGTGTCTTACAGGGAAAAGCTATATTTCCCAGCAGTGAATATTTTTTTATTGCGAGGAACAACAGACAGGCTGACGGCCCACATAATAACAAGCAGTTGCCGTAACACCGCGAACACGCTGCTGCCCTATAGGGGTACAGGAACCTTGGTCACTAATGCCGGAACACAACAAAGTTATTATGGCGGCATACTTTAGACCACGGGTGGTTGCCATCCCGACGGGCTTGGGGCTCTACCACAGCTAGGACTGTTTAGTCGCCTTTTACGAACGGCCGACCCCGGCCGCAGGGCTTAGTATTTTTACTCAGCCTCTGCACGGAGAAATAGAGAGTCTGTGTGATTGATGGCAATGGAGTTAGTTTAATTCGTTTAACCAAAAAGCTTTTTATTTTTAATATATCTTTTCCCGTTCCTGGCCTGGTTTTTGTGTGTAATATGTATTTTTTGCAAAAGAAAGGTATATAAGCACTATATCGGTTGTCCAGTACCCATAACACAAGCGCACTCCTGTGGAACTAGATGACGCTTTGTGAATCGCGACAGTATTATTTATTTTATAAATAGTAATTGTGAGATAGTTAAATTTTATGAACACAAATGCAATTTGTATAGTAAATTAATTATAATGATAAATTAAACAAAATCTAAACTTTTTTAAAATGAATCTCTTTCACGTTTGCTTCTGTAAAACCAGTGGAGAGATGTATCCAGGAGGGAACCTCAACAGGAGCTTTTTTGTCACAGGTTGACTATTCACTTGATCGGAACATAGATGATGTTTTCTTAATTGTTATTCTATCCTAAAACTAGACTCAGACTTGTCGCCCTATAGTAATAATGTCACATAATCCAGCATTGGGTTAGGGCCTTCCCAAGGTTTCGTCACGGTGTTATATTCTTCACCGCCAGTATTCCGGTTATTATTACATTCACAGTAGGAAAAGAAAACCTGATTAGAGATGATGCATGCCATGGTGTTGCCATGAATTATTTCCTAAAATAAAATAATGAATTAATTTTTGAAGTGAAACTTCTTTAGAATCGTTGTGATTTCAAACCGGATGCAACGAAAAAACGACAGGTAAGAGACACAAATACAAAAATGTGTAGGATGAAGCCAGCAAAGAATGAGACAGAAATATAAAATAAAATAATGAATTAATTTTTTTTTCTAAATTATGGTAAACGACAATTTTTATATAATGTTTAATATCTTTCATAAAATTACAAATTAATTAGCATTGAAGTATGATATTTAAGTCTTTTAATTGCCGTTTCGTCCAAGTGTATAATCATCCAAGTGTAGAAATATGTGTATGTATGAATATTGTAAATAAGTATATATAATAATATCGCTTGTCCAACAATACAGGCGTTAGACGAATTCGTGCAGTATACTTGTTGTAGATTTAAATGTTAAAAAGTGATTTAATGAACAATCAAATACGCCCCGTATGGTTGGACTCGCCGATTGACTATCGTGTACCAAATGATAATAGAAAATTTGAAAAAAAAAACATGTAATTTTGATTTTTCATCTCGTATGACCATATGATACGATGGGCTCTAAGCAAGTACACAGTTGGTGTGGTTAGGGGTACGCCCCCTTGCCACATGAAATATTTTGCCAATTTTTACCCCCTCCCTCCCCTTGATGACCGTCACCATCATCATCACCTTTGCGTTGTATCCCGGTTGCAGCCCAAACTCTCGCTTCGGCGCCCGGGGTCCGCTTTCCGACTTTCTTCTCCACTTCGCACGGTCTTCAGCATTCCTGGTGAGTGAGTGAGCCCATTGGCACGCATATCACCCCTTACGACGTCAAGCCAGTACTTTTTGGGTCTACCCCTCCTGCCGGGGACCGGCGGAGGCGGCATGGCCAGACATTTGTTATCCACGTAAACATCCGGTTGCCGTAAAACGTGGCCGTACCAACGGAGCCGACACTTGTAATTTATCCGCAATGTCACGGACATGAAAACTGCCGCGAATGCGGGAGTTCCTAATGTATCACGGCCTCCCCTTGATGACCGTGATACGTAATATATCAGAAGATAGTAGTTTTCACATACATAGTAAATAATAAATACAGATTTCAATAATTTTTTGAAGTTAAAAAATAATTTTATCATAGATCACAAGACTAAAGATAGACAATGAAGAAAGGAATTACCAACAGATGCCACATTGGCAAGTATTTAGAATAGTGGAGAAAATAACACACCGTTAATGAGTACCTACGTCACAAATAGCGCCTGACGGTATAATCTCGACCACTTATGTTGGCGATGTAAACCGATGCGCGCCACAGTGGTCTTTTTACATAGTTTTATATTTCTACGTTGAGCTGAAGTTTGGAATTTCTCCGTGCAGGGGCGGAGTAAGAATACTAACCCCTGTGGCCGGAGTCGGTATGTCGTAAAAGGCGACAAATAACATTAATATTTACATAATTATGTATAGTTATAAATACTGAAGAATAGTATTAATTTATTCGCAGCGTTGTAAAACTAATGAATAAATTTAAAAAGTTTATAATATAAATTATTTCTTAAAACACCATGTATAAAAATATCTGATGTAATTTTTTTTTAGAAAAAATAGTTATATCGACAAATAGATTTTTTTTCTCAAATTTTCATGGATTTTCGCTTATAACTTTATGATTTATGGTTCTACGACTAAAAGTTACCTGCCAAAAGTTGTAGATAATTTTATTAACAACAAAAAATGTTAGATAATTTTTTTTGTGAGGCCTATAGTTTGTCAGATAAACCTTAAAAACCATTTGAACCCCTTTTTCTAAGATGGCGGCCGTGGGAGAAGCGTTGCAACCTCACAAACTTGGATTTAACTTGACGTTAACCTCTCCTTGTTATCTAAAAAATAAAATTGCGTCCTAAGACAAATGCTTACCCCAATTGTAACTTTTCAATGGACTATTTATCGTGTTTTAAAATTATAAAAAAATATAGGCAGATAAACCTTTTTTTCCTGATTCCAAATATGTAACTCAATTTTGAGAAAAATGTTAGTTGTGCCCTTTTTCGTTATGACGCGATAGACCAGCGTATTCGCGATGCCCCTAGTGTCGCAAATATCTATATGTTAACTGCTTAGTATTAATGGGCCCGTCAGCCTGTCTACTGCTCCTCAGCGATTTCACCCATAGTTATAAGTATAATTTTTTGGATGACGGTAAGTTGTAGTCCTCAGGGCATTAACTGTTGTGGTGGTCAAAAAAGTACTATGAAATGAAAACAAAAACACTGTTAGTTTATTTATTTTATTAAAAGCATTTATAATACCTACATATTTACAGTTTGTATACAATTTATCAAAGGAGTATAGTATTTTAATAGTAAATAACTTTAAAGTATGATAACAGATAAAATTGATAGCACTTAACCATCCAAGAGATCGAGTTTATATGAATACAATACATCTGTATTTCTCACAAGTAGTGAGCATCAAGAAATTGCCAGATTAATATTAAGTAAAAGTGTACTGCACTATAAATTAAAATAGTATACATGCATTTATTACTATTTAGGCGTTTGGGAGTCTGATCTTATGTCTGGCTGCTGTCAGAATTGAATTCTATACGAGTTTGTTTTTCGGTAACTTTTTTCCTGTCCAAAAATATCTAATACAATTCAAGGTCTAGTACGTTGATATTTTAACACTTTCAATGTGCGAGAATATTAATTATTTAGCAGTTTTTTAATTTGTAGTTTGTAATATAGCAGTCAGTTTATATATTCTCATTATTACAGAAAATAAAATAAAAACATAATGGATTCTAAAGTCTTATTAAGCAGCTTACAAGTGTTATAGAGAAACATTACTCTGGCAATTTATTGCAATCATATCACATTTCCGCCTAACTACACAATATTTTACATAATAAATGACGTAAACCTAGTTCAGATTAGAAGAAACATCAAAAAATCAGATAATATCGTCGACAAAACAAGCCACTTGATTATGCGTCCGATAAAACACTATCGGACTTTCAGTGACCATGAATATATGCATCATACAAGTCGTGATTCAAAAATCGTGAATGTTACATAAATATAATTTTGAATGACAAACCATTATCAAGAGTCAGAAGAGATTATCAAAACAATTATTTAAATATTATAATATTATATTTTACTAATATATAATTTACATACATTATATTCCCATACAATCATTGTTTCAGTTAATATATTATGTATCATATACATTTTTCTTTTCCTCCTTTCATAAATATTTTATTTTAGTATTATTATTTATTTTTATTAGTATATATTATTTAATTATTAATATAATAGTAATTATTATATATTATTAGTACTTATGTTAGAAATACTGGCCCACTGAGATACAGTATTCACTAGTTCAGGGGCCCGTGTGAGTTTCTCTAGTCTAATAAGTGGTTTGTACATGAACTGTTGTGCTATGTAACTTTTATTTTTAAAATTGTATCTCATGTATAAATAAATAAATTTAAGTGAAAAGATAGTGGATGAAGTGATTGTCATCATACATTTTTTGTCCGTGTGGTGCAGTATGAATACTGATCCAATTGACCGGGATGGGCCTGTCATATAAGGCGACAAAACAAACTACCTGATAGGGCCACACTCGTCTGGATGACAACCATTTGGCCTATAAGTATGCCGCCATAAGAGCCTTGTGTTCCAGCATTAGCAACCCAGATTCCAGAAGGCGGACAGCAGCGTATTCGCGGTACCTTTAGGGTCACCAACATCCATAGGCGACGGTAACTGCTTACTACTAAGTGGGCCGTCAGCCTGTCTCCTGATCCTCAGCAATAAAAAAAAACAAGTTAATAACAAACTCAATTAATACATCCCTATCCAGCAAAAGTATATTTGGTATGGCACCAAAAATTTTTAATAAGTTACACAATAGTTTTAAAAATCTTGACATGGCAAATTTTAAAAGAAAATTAAAATTATTCTTAATTGAGAAATGTTACTATAATATAATGGAATTTTTGAATGATGATTTTAATTAATATAAATTAATAATATATGAAAGTTTTTAGAATTAAGAATTTATTGTGAAGTAGTTAATTAATTTCCCAAATAATAATATATATTTGTACGCCTGGGGGCAAAAATGCACTGGGAAGAATTTATAAACTGACATCATTTGTAAACAGACCTGCATCTTAACAAATAAAGATTATGATTATGTTTTACTAAATTGTATATGTAATTCCTGTGTTGGGCTGCGCTTTGGTCATTATAATCCAAGTACTTACTCTTGATTGCATTTAAAGTCTGCTTTCGGATGCCAGGATCTCAAAAGAACACAAAAGTATCAATAAATTTGGTCTGATATCTAATGGAATATAGGAGTACTTAATCGTCTCGCTGACATGGTTCTCTTATAATTCAAAACAGGACAGGATTGCAAAGACATTTTCTCTTGCAGCTCCACCGCATTCAATGGCCTGCCTCTAAATTCGTCTTCTATCTGCTGCAACGTCTTTCCTTTAGTCTCTGGTAATAGTAGCCAAATCACAAACAGACAGTATGTCAAGAAACAGGCGTATACAGTGTAAGTTCCATATATGCCTATGGAATCAACTAATCCAATAAAAGTTTTTAGTACTAAGAAGAAAGAGGCGGACATAGTAGCCAAACTAATTGAACCGCCAATGCTTCTGTATTCCAAAGGAAATACTTCTCCTCCTATAACGTTAGGGAGAGGTAACATCCCTGTAGCAACAGTGAAGAATTGTAAATTTATCAACAATGCTGGTAACCATACAGAATCATACGTAAAAGTGCCCTGTTGTTTCGAGTACGTGTACACAGCTATTGCTAACTGACTGAGAACGCAAAGACTTCCTGTGGTGAACACCATAGTACGTCTCTTTAGCTTATTTATCACGAAAACCGCTATAGAATTGGAGATTAACCTTTGCGTATCTAAAAATATCATCCAAAAATTAACATTAGCTGTTGGCCCCATGATTAAAGATATGATGGTCGTGGAATACGCAGCCATGGTAGTACCACCAGCGAATTGTACCATCACATATGCGTGTATCATCAATATTATTGGTTTGTAGAATTCCGGTTTCCGAGCCGTTGTGATCATGTCGTTTATGCGACTCTTCTGACCTACCTTCTTGGACATTTCTGCGTTTTCGTATAATATTCTTGCTTGAATCAACTCTTCTAATTCCGCGTCTTCACTTTCACCTCTTAACCACCGAAAGACTACTCTGCATTCATCATACCTGCCTTTTGAAGCTAGCCAGCTTGGTGATTCGGGAGAGTAAATAGTCATAACGAGACTTGTGAATGAAAAGAACACGGACACTAAAGCAGTCTTCTGCCAGCTAAGGAAGGATCCTACCAGATGCACGAAGAATATGCCAAAGGATTGAGTAAGAGATACAGTTGTTAAGAATGCTCCTCTGTTCACTGGGCTTGTGTATTCGCCGATAAGGACCGATCGTAGCGGTGACAGCATTCCGATGGAGAGACCTTGGAGTATTCTTGCAATGAGTAAATGCTGGAAATAACATTTACAGTGTTTTGAGAAAGGTTTGTTAAAGTTTTTATTTATTTATGGTTTTTTTATAGCTATAGTTCTGCAGACAGGCAAACGGCCCACCCTGGTAAGTGGTTGCCGTCGCCTATGGACGTCTGCAACACCAAAGGCATTAACAACGCGCTGCTGGCTTCGAAGAAATTTTATAACGCCTTTTTTGAAGAACCCCATATCGTACCGCGCTGAGAAAACCTCAGCCGGAAGCTCATTCCAGATACCTGAGAGTACGCAACATGAACGTTCTAGAGAACCGTTTCGTACAAGAAAGAAGAAGCCCCAAGAAATGTGGATGAACACCCAGCCGATGGCAGGCAGTGTGGCGGTAGAAAGACGACGAGGGCACCATTCTAAATAGCTCCTCAGAACACTCCCCGTTGTACAGACGGTAGAATACCCAAAGAGATCCGTGCAGGGGCGATTTTTATCCGTGCAGGGGCGGAGAAAGAATACTAACCTCTGTGGCCGGGGTCGGCCTGTCGTAAAAGGCGACAAAACAACCCACCTTAGCTACGTGGTAGGGCCTCAAGCCTGTCTGGATGGCGACCACCTTTGGTCTTAAGTATGCCGCCATAATAACCTTGTGTTGTGTTCCGGCATTAGTGACCCAAGTTCCTGTACCCTTATGGGACAGCAGCGTGTTCGCGATGCCACTGGTGTTGCTAACACCTATAGGCGACGGTAACTGCTAAATTCTAAGCGGGCTGTCAGCCTGTCTGCTGTCCTACGAAAAAAAAAAAAAAAAAAAGAGATGCAAAATCTCTCCGAAGTCCAAGCGTGTCTAAACCGTCTGTGATTATGGGATCGTCGACAACACGAACTGTGCGCCGTTGGATCGAGTCTAGGGGATTGAACCGCCAGGCTGGTGCTCCAGCCCATAAATGCGAGCAGTACTCCATATGCGGTCTGACCTGTGCTTTGTATATCACAAGTCGTTGCCTTGGACTGAAATACTTTTTGGAGGCAAGCTTAGCTTTGCCCTCCAATTGTTCCCTAAACTGCACATCGTTCTTGATGTCGGGGAACAGTAAAAATGCTGACGGCCCACTTAATAGTAAGTAATTACCGTTGCCTATGGATGTTTGCAACGCCATGGCCACGGCACACGCTGCCGTCTGCGTAGGGGAACTGGAACCTGGTTACTTATGCCGGAACACAACACAAAACCTTGTGTTGTATTCCAGCATTATATTGTGTGGTTGCTATCCAGACGGGCTTGGAGCTCTACCCCTAGCTAGAGTTGTTTTGTCATCTTTAACGAGAGGCCACTGTCGGTCGCAGGGGTTAGTATTCTTGCTCTGCCCCTGCACAAAGAGGAGTTAGCGTTGCAAATTGAGTAACTATGCTAAATTTATAATAAAATAAAATTATAGATATATACGAGGTTGGTCTGAAAAGTTTCCGACCTTAACATGAAGATAGTAGCACTCGTAAATGAAAGCTAGTGAATTTCGTTGTTCATCTGTTGACAGTTACTCCTCCTCTGCGCGGAGATTAAATTCAACCGTCTAGAAACATCATACGTATCAACTTGTTAAGTTAAATAACTTAAGACTTGGAAGAGGAAAAAAGTAACTTTGTGAAGCGAAGTACGTTACTATTGTGTTATGCAGATACATACATATATCTTTCTGTCACACATTATTGTAATTGTAACAATAAGCAAAACACAAACGCAATTAATGACACGTTAATTTCATCATTTCATTTATTCTAAGGGTTTCAAACATTTTAAGGGTTGGTAAAATACTTTGTTTGAGAGATCTACTTCCCATGTTATTTTATCATCTTTTGTTTATAGATTATCTCGTTCTCAACGCGAATAGATTTATAAATAACAAAGACGATACATGTATTTGCAGAGAACAAAGAGATACGGAAAATATAAATAAACATATAAGAAGTACTTACTTCAGACCTCGTAGCACATGTCATGATGAACCATCCAAATAGAACTGGAAGAGTGACAGCGAAGTGAGCCGTACGCCGACCGCACCGGCTCATGATGGTCGGGGTCACGAAGCTTCCTATTAGTTGACTTATTCCTAACACCGAGGCTGGAATAGAGTAATATTCATTAGTAAATCACGATCACATTTGATCACGTTTCGTTCGACAAATGTTAAATTCGACAAATGATAAATGTTTAAACAAGTGTGGAAACTATCTAGATATACTGGCAAAATCGATGCTTGAGGCATTGGAGCCATAACCTTAAGAACTGAACTATCTAGAAAAATAGAGACACATGTAAGGAATTAAATAAATAAAGTTTTTTGAAAAAATCTATTATTTTTTCTGTTTTATAAGTAAATGGACCGTGGTTTTCAGATAACATGGTGCATGTCACCGTGGAATTCTCGGGACCAGTGTTATAATATCACTGATCTAACAGGTACCTGATAAAAGCAGGCCTTACCAGGAAGTAATTTTTTTCAAACTGATCCTACGTTTATGAGGTGAAAAACCCCATTTTCCACTTACCGATCCATGACGCCACAGCAGGTGCAACTTTAATAGCTGAATGTGGATTGTCTAACTGTGGCAGTAAGATTGCAGGGTACCCGATGGCGCAGCCGTGGCCGATGATGTTGCTGCCAACTGCTGCCGTTACGAAACACTGTAATTTTCATATATTATTTTTTATAAATCAATTGCTGAGTTCACAAAAAGTAGAATCTTATAAAGTATGTTAATACTTAATAACTTAGAGTGATTTGGCCCTCTGCGTCAATGCTCACAGCGGAGGACTGTCGAGCTTTTTCGTTATGAAGTATCGAATAAAGGTGAACTTTTTAAAATAGAACTATATCCGTTATATTTGAACCAGCCAGAAATACTTTAGAAGGGACAGAACATGTGTAGATCTTGCGTCCCATGTTCTAGCCGATCTAGCCGAAGTAGCTGCCGTACTGCACGCAATGCCAACTTTCAATGTTGTGACACTAGGGCCGGGGTTCCAGAATTCTTATTGAGGTATCATGACAACACTCGTTTGTGTTTGGGGTAAAAGGTAAGCGTTGCTATCCATTGCAGCCCGGTTTTGGGAAAAAAAATATTCGCGAGTGTCGTAAAATATTTTAAAAATTCAAATATTCTATTTGTAATTTATGCAGTTTTAGAATAATTAACTTTGATTGAAGTTTTTATTGTGGATTAGGAAGATGAATTATGCGTGAATATGAATCCAGAATTTCATTTCCTATATTTCACTGTGAATAAATTATTAATTAATAAATAAATAATAAACATTTTGTGACAATTCACACAACGCCATCTAGTCCCAAACTTAGTAGAATAGCATTTGCATTATGGGTACTAGACAACTGATATACTATTATACTTACATTGTAATTTTGTAAATAAATACATATTATACATAAACACCCAGACGCGGGACGGGAATCGAATCCGTGACCTCCGCGAGCGTACCGAAGTGCGTTATCTGTTACGCCACAGAGGTCGTCAAAATATCTTTAGCTAAGTTTTGAAAGGTATCAAAAAATTAAGAAAAAAGGCATCTGATATAATTTAGCACCGGTTTGCAACGAATTTATTAAACGGTCTCTAAACAAAGTATTGTTTAATAATATACTGTAAAATTCACACCGCGCCATCTAGTTCTAAACTAAGTAGCATAGCTCTTGTGCTATGGGTACTAGACAATTTATACTACTTACATGTATATACTTTTCATTTGTAAATAAATAAACTTTATACATAAACACCCAGACGCGAGACGGGAATCGAATCCTTGACCTCCGCTAGCGTACCGAAGTGCGTTAGTCACTGTCGCTACGCCACTGAGGTCATGCTTTAGGTTTAATATGTGAAATATTTTACTTTTTTTATTGCTGAGGATCAGGAGACAGGCTGACGGCCCACTTGATAGTAAGCAGTGACCGCCGCCTATGGGTGTTTGCGCTAGGGGCACCGCTAACATGCTGCCATCCGCGTACGGGAACTGGAACTTAGGCCACTTGAGCCGAAACACAACACAAGGTTATTATGACGCCATACTTATACACCAGGGCTGGTTGCCATTCCGTCTGCCCTACCACCAAGCAAAATAAAAATACATAACAAACAAGGTTATTCAACTTTGACTTTTAAATTAAGTAAGTCATATGATAACTCGATTGTTTTTGACTTATTGTAGTCAAGGAACGTTATCAAACGATATCTCTGCGATAAAAATAATGTTTTATTAAAAAAGCAATAGTCAATCGCATTTACATACAAAATTCCATACCAGGTTCCAGGTAGTATTTTCGATGGGTAGAAATAGCGTAGTTTGTGCCGCGTTTGATGGAGCGCACAGTTGAAAGCTTAGTATCCAGTAAGTTCTGTATCTTTATAATTCTGTGCGTGTATATGACTGAACTCGTCCAAAACGGCTGGGCCGAATTTAATGAATTTTGACTAGTTGGAACCTCTAGTATGATGTGAGATATTTTGGATTTAGTTTTAAGGATTGGATGTTATGCAAGTATTTAACTAATCCCTAGCATAGAAGCTCACATGTACATGCTGTCATTTTAAGGTCTCTATATTGCTGGTTTAGAGCGTATGTATATTAATGAAGTAATTATTTAACTAAAAATATTAAATTTTCACTTTTTCTGGGGCGTATTTATGTGTAAGTATAGCTTTTTTTAAATTAAATTGCTTTTTATTGTACCAAACATTTTAAGGGTGAAACTTAAATATTACAAACTTATATAAAACGACTAAAAGTAGATAAAATAATTGATTCCACTTGCTCCAGAACTAGATCTAACTGTATCTCTGGGGTAAGTTTCTTCACCCATTTTTAATTAATTAATTCTGCGAAAATGAATATTATATATATTATAATGTGAGTGATTATGCGTTAGTGCGAGTTATTGTAGTACTACAACATATAGTGAATAATTATTAGACGCCATATAAACAGTTGCATCACCCCCAACGAGCCCCACCTCCACATCATGCAAAAATCTATTCATCATCACCAGATAATTGCTACAAAACCCAACCTCCATGTGCCTTTTCGTTCTTGGTGTCCCACGGAAATCTTTTCTTGATCAAAGAGACAAGAAATAAATTGAACTACATTTTCACGGGATCAAAGAAAATATGAATTAAAAAGTAAAAGTACTGTTGAGATGTGCCCACAAAATGTTATGCCGGTCACTTATAACATATAAAGGCAGAAAGAGAAGAATATTTTTTACATTTCTTACAATGAATAATTAGGTATTTAATAAAAATTATCATAATATTATAAAAATTATGGCGATTAAGGTAATCTAGAAATACACGGGCTTACGTAAGTATTTGTTATCAATATTTTATACCTATGAATTCGCGGGTGGTTGTAAACCTTTATCTTGTCTTGAAGTTCTTTATTACAATAATTACTATTGTTTCATCAAATAATAATATGTAATATCATCATATAATTATAATTTAACGACCTCTGTGGCGTAACGGCTAACGCACTTCGGTACGCTTGCAGAGGTCACGGGGTCGATTCCCGTCCCGCGTCAGGGTGTTTATGTATAATATGTATTTATTTACAAAATAAGTATATAAGTAGTATATCAGTTGTCTAGTACCCATAACACAAATGCTATGCTACTTAATTTGGGACTAGATGGCGTTGTGTGAAATGTCACAAAATATTTATTTATTTCAAGTAAAATTTATCTTTAATTATGACGTAAAGAAAAGTATAATTAAAAGTTAGACAAAATTGTAGAATTTTTATTTGTAAGTTGTAGAGTATATTATGTATACTTAATTAGAAGAAGAAAAAATTGCGTCTAACGTCCCTCCAACTCTGTAAAAGGTTTTAACGCTTTCGTTTTTGTGCAAGCTGTACTGATTTCTATAAAGTAGTAGCAAAAACTCTGTTAGGTCCTCTAAGCAAAGAAATAAAAACAAAGAAGCAACCAATAATAAATAAATTGTGTACTTACTTGTTTCATGAAAGGTGTAATGACGCTTTGCTTCTTCGGCATCCTGAATCGATTTTATCTCCCTTTACCTCAAAAGACTAGATATTCCTTAAGAAGTTAGAATTTAAAATGCAGTCCATTCTTTCTCTTTAAATATAAAATATTCAAGAGAGTCCATTTGAATTTATTTATATCACCAAATTTTAACTTATTGTAAAATTACTGATTTTTTCACTTTATCAGAATCAAAAAGGAGGAACCTTTCCATGAAAAAAAAACTGCTAATTTTAATAATTATACTACTAAAATAATTTTAAATCACTTTTAAAGCTTAATTTATTGTATTACATGAATATTTACAATTATTAAATATTAAATCTAAAATTTGTAAATTACTTAATTTCATGTAAAATCAAATCACTGAAAACGTTATTACTAAATTGGCACTGTTAAATAAGTTATTATATATTCAATTATGTAAAATTATTTTGGCACTTATTTTTTAAATTGTTATTCAAATAAGGATAAAACACGAAAACTGATTTGCTTGGACCGAGCACGCGGCACACAATATTTGTTTGCCTTTGTCAATAATGTTATCACTTTTTATATCTTTATTACCTATAAATTGCACTCAAAGGATTATTGAAAGAAATTTAACATCGTCTTAGATTATAATCAAACATTTTTTAGCAGTTTTTTTTGTGCAAAATTTAATTAATTAGGTATACTGTTCAATTTTTTTTCCAAATCCTAATTAATGTCATATTTTTTGCTATACATAGTAATAATATAACAGTTTAAAGACGGTCACTTGATTCGCTGCGAGTAATAATCGGTAGGTTGTGTCAAAGACTGATGCAAGCGGAGAAGATTTCTTTAAAAATTATATCTTTAAGATCATTCCGAAGTAAAAATTAGAACTAACGCGAAACTCTTTGAAGAAAACTTTGATTCGAAGTAGGATATACACAGGAGCAACACTTCCGGAACCATTAGCTTAGAATTTGCAATTTTATTCACTGTGTAAACATATGGTCTTGTAATGTTAAATATATTACCCACATAACACATATTTTTATCGAGTTTTATTCACATAATTTCAATTATTTAGCCACAAATCCGCATACCTACATATGTTACCACATTCGATACAGCCTCCCTTGGGTCTGGAAGCGAACTGAATTATCTAGACTGAGCCTATAAGGGTGGTTGGGAGTGAAACCACCGTTCCATGAAGGGGTGAGTCAGAAATATTCGTGTATGTGTAATATAATCAAATGTAATATGGTGAACTGCTTTTATTATTTTGTAACTTTGTAATATACCTTTTCATTATTATGTATATTCGTAGATATATCATTGCAGTGTTAAATCCCGGTTGAATGTAATATTTGAGAAACTTGTTGCATTCCCTATACCTTTCGTATTACTATTACTCCTTGAATTCTTTCAGGATTAAATTCATGAATAGATATTAATTGAATTATCAGTCGATGTATCCAAATCTAATTAAAATTTATATCTGATTACCATAAGAATGACATTTTCGTTTTTAAAGACATTTCCCAGCACAGGATGAAAACTTGCATTTTAACAATAAATAATTTAAATATAATAATAATTCTATTAAAACTTTTTTTTCAAAATAAGTTGCTGGCTAGAACATTTTTTGAAAGTCAAATATGTATATATAACTATCTTATTTTTTCTGAGAATTATTATATATTTTTTATAAATAAATAAAGATAACATTAAGATGTATGTAAATTGAAACTAAACTAAAATAAAGTAACTAACAAATTTAAAAGATTAAATTACTATTAACTAAAACCACTAATAATAATGTATCTAAAAATGCCCTAGTGAAATTGACCCCGTTTCACAACCGTTTGTCTGTTACAAGGAGAGTAAGCAGAAAAAAAAACTCCCCAGCTACATATCTAATTGAATTTTAGTATATATTTTTAATTTCATTTGAATACTTTTTTCAAATACAAAACAATACAAACTTATGCTCAGAATATACAGAAAAAAAATTACACAACTAAATAAGGATGATCTACATCTTTCTTTATATAGTTATATAAAATAATCTTCAAATGTTACCTGTTTGTCTCGAAGTTTATCAATTCAACATAATATATTTACTGATAAGGGATAGCATACGTCATCGATGGATTCACGCGAGCCTCTCGTGACGTCCCACATAAAAAAAGTTTTATTGCCTCATCCAATTTATTATCGAATGACACTAATTTGATAGTAAAAGCAGTAATTGACATCTGTGAGCCTATGCCTACCATCATTTATTTGGGTTTTGGTAATTAGTAAAATATAATAATAATCAGCATCATCATCATCAGGAAACCAATTTAGAGGTCACGGTTTCGAATCCGACTATCCATGCAACACCTAATGTATTTACATAACATAATTACCACATGGTAGCTCAGTACATACTGATGGTAAGTGAAAACAATAATGACGGAACACAACAATATTATTGTGGTAGCATATTTATAGGACAGGGGTGGTTGCCATCTAGGGCTTGAGGCCCTACCACCTAGTTTTGTCTCCTTTTGCGACAAGCCGATCTCGGCCGCAGGAGTCAATGTTCTTACTTCGCCGCAAATAATTAATAATCCGCTTATTCTTTTTTCATCCGCTTTAAGCTTGAGACTTAGGCGTGTCACAAAATATTGGTAAAGGGCAAAGATTATATATATCTAACTCGTCTATCATGCCAGTGCCTTACCGTGCCAATTCTATCAATACAAAGAGTGTAAGCAAATTTACCGAATAGCCATCCACGACGACAACTACAAATTGACCGCTAACTTCTAAAAAAACCTTCAAATGGTACCAGCTAGTAGAAAGAGAGATACTAAAATCTCGACATGGGGCATTCTTCTGGTTGGGGAGGACATTATATACCTACACCATGCCCTCTTTGTTTAGCCAAATTACATAAATTTAAATTTCATAAAGTATTAATATATTAGGTCTTAATATAATACCTATGAAATTGCCGTTTTGTATGAAAAAATTGAAACGAATTTTTTTCATGTATTTTTTATTTGTATTAATCGAAGTAATCACCCATGCAATCAATGCATCTTTGCCAACGCAGTGGCAGTTTATTGATGCCCTTCTTAAAGAAATCAGCTGGACAGGAGGCAACAAATTCTTCAAAGGCATTTTGTACTGCCTCTCGGGTATTGAATTTTTTTCCCGCCAAGAAGTTATCCAAATTCTGGAAAAAGTAATAGTCTGTAGGCGCAAGGTCTATTGAGCAGGGCGAATGACGGAGAACTTCCAACCCCAGTTCCTGCAACTTAGAGACCGTCTGATGTGCAGTTTGAGGTCGCGCGTTGTCGTGCAGGAGCAGCGGAGAGAGCGATTGACCAATGCTGGTTGGAGATGTGCCAGCTTCTCCATCATTGTGTTCAGTTCTTCTCAGTACACATCTGCAGTAATGCTCACCCCGTTTGGTAAGAAGCTGTGACGAATCACACCGGCGCTCTAGCGCCGGTGTGATTCATTACAGCGTGGTGGTCTACCACCAAACAGTGACCATCACTTTTCCAGGGGTAAGTTTTCGTTTAGGGTATTGTTTAGGTGCTGAACCAGGATCCAACCAACTTGCTGAGCGTTTGCTGTTATCAAACAGAATCCATTTTTCATCGCAGGTAACAATGCGGTTCAAAATTCCTTCATTTGTGTGTCTGTTAAGCAGTGCTAGGCACGTCTCGACGCGTACTTCGTGCTGGATCATTGAGTTCGTGGGGCACCCATTTGTCAAGCTTTTTTACCTTGCCAATTTGACGCAAATACACCAATATTGTTTTGACGCTAACGTCGAAAGCTGCTGCTAATTCAGCCGTAGATTGTGTATCATCAGCTTCCACAATCCCCTTTATTTCGTCATTGTTGACCAAAGTCTTCGGACGACCGTGAGGTTCATTTTTAGGTCGAAATTCCCAGAACAGAAGCGAGCAAACCAGTTGGTGCGTTGGTTTGTAGTGTTAGCTCCGTAAACATCGTTGATGTTGCGTACCGCTTGTGCCGCGTTGCTGCCACGACGGTACTCATATTCCACAATTACTCGAATTTTTAACGTATCCATGATGACGAAAAAGATTGAAATGCGATGAAAATGTAACACTAATCAATAAACAAATGACTACTTTTGGAAAAATAATTCCATGATTTTAAAATAAAATTAATTTGAAATTAGAATTTTTAGCCAAACAAAAATTATTTTGAATTAAAATGGCCAGTACTGCAGAACGGCAATCTCATAGGTAAAGACCTATTAATAAAGTAAATTAATTTTTGCCTCATCCAGTATCTAAGTATTTTATAAAAAATACTGAAAAATATTATAAAATTAATAATAATAATATTTCTTTATTGCACTGCAGTTCAGGATTACAGTAATACATTATATTAATTATTATGTTATAATATAATATTATATTTTATCCCTACAAAATTAATTAATTTAAAAAATATTTTACAAGTTAAACTGGGTTAACAATGATATCGCAATTGTTTTGAATGATCCCTCATAATGCACATGCAGAGCCACAAGCTGCGCACGCGACCGTCATTCGCACATCGTCAAAATATTATCTTTATTTCGATATCATTAATCTATCATTGAGGAAATATAAATGATCAGTCAAGCATCAATCAAGCAAGGTGCGAAAAAATTTCGTGTTTGGTGATATGTTAGTTTAATGATCTTTATCACTGATGGAAATCGCTTCAAAGTACGTATATATATAAAGTAAACATGACCTCACGTCAAAAATATTAGTTTTTGTATTACATTCAATTAATTCCGGGTAGTTGTAATAAATTACTCCAGCTAGCTCATACCAGGACATAAAGCCGGCTAATGGGATGGTGCCATTAGGTTCTTCTTTCGTAGCTAATTGTTTACACTTCCCTATAGAAGCCATATATAAATGTCCTAAAATATTATACTTAAATATCCCATTATTATTAAAATAAAAACAACCGTCAATGCCAGTTTTTTCGTAACGTTCGCGCCGTGAATATTATACGCGCCCCTAAAATGGTTAAAAGTGTTTAAAAATTGCGATAATCATGCCCTATATTACCAGCATCGTGCACACTTTGGTTTTATTAGTCGATGAAAATATACCATCATCCTTCACTTCAATTCAGTTTAATATTGATTGTATTTACGTTATAAATCCTATATCTTTAAACGAGCAATTCTTGTATATATACCTATATAATTGGAATCTTGGAATCGGCTCCAACAATTTTCATGAAATTTAGTATGCGGGGGGTTTCGGGGGCGATAAATCGATCTAGCTAGGAATCATTTCTAGAAAATGTCATTTTATTCGCTTTTTTTTATTGGAAGAAAAATAACAAAAAGGTGGCATTTGAGTAGTCCCAACTTAAACTGAAAAATGACTTCCTGACATCTATCGGCGAATACTATTTTTTTTAAATTGCTTTAACGACACAACAACACTAAAGCTATTCCAGCAGATGGCGTTGTTAAGTAACACGAAGTCAATGAGTGTTTGCTTTGAGGTTAGACTAAGAAAATCAATTGTTAATTTCCAAAAAACACAATTTATAAAAAAAAATACCGAGCAAAGCTCGGTCATCCAGCTGGTGTTATATTAGACGCTAGTTTTATCAAATGTAATATTATCATTATCAAATCAATTTAGAAATTGATTACAGTAGTCCCCTTACACCAGTCGTGGATAATGCATATCTTCGATGCAGATTGCGGTAATCTAAACAGCGTACGCGACTTTAATATATTTGCAGTCCTTGAATCTATTATTGAATTTTATTACCAGGAACACTGGTTCAGCCACAAAACTTAACTTCGGTGCCTTTTTTATTGTTAAGAAACAACAGACATACTGAGAGCCCGCTTAATAAACCACCCACCCACTTAATAAACAGTTGCCGCCTATGGAAATTTGTGACGCTAGGGGCACTGCGAACACGCTGCTGTCTACATAGCGGTAATGGAACCTGGTCACTAATACCCGAACACAAGGTTATTATGGCGACATACTCATAGACCAGGGATGATTGCCATCCAGACGGGTTTGGAGTCCTACCTAGCTAGGTTTGTTTTGCCGACTTTTATGACAGGCTGACCCTGGCCGCAGAGCTTCATCATTCTTCCTCCGCCCCTGCATGGAGAAAATCTCTTTATCTGTCAGTTCTTTTCTTGATCATTAGGCTACAAGAAAAAGCTGAGGAAATAGGATTATGAGTAATTGTTATTTTTAAAAGCCAAACCAAAACCCAAATCCCTAGTGTGGTGTGATGACTAAATTTGGTTTTTATAAATATATCTATATTTATTTATTTTTAAAAGGAAAATTATATTAGTGGTATGGCATGTAACAAGGAAAATGATGCAAATGCGAATGCATCGATAGAAAAGGAAAAGATGGATGGATTGCGTAAAAGATAATATGGCGAAAAAAAGTGTGAATGTTAAGATGACGACTAATAGGAGAGAGTGGAAAAAGTGTTGTGGCGACTCCACGTGATGTGCGATAACGACAGGAACAAGTTGAAAAGTGTATATGTAAGTAGTTTTTTATAGCTAGAGTTCAGCAGACAGGCAAACGGTATACCCTGGCAGGTGGTCACCGTCGCCTATGAACGTTTGCAACACCAGAGGCATTATGAATATAAACAGTGAAAAAAAATATGTAATAAAAATTATGTTAAACGAGCGTTTTTCCCGACGCCAAATTGATGTGCAGTTTGGTGACACTACTACAACTATATTATTTGGTATTCTTTGGAGATTAAAAATTTAAAAAAAAATTACCTATCCTCGAAGAAATTTAATAACGCCTTTTTTGAAGAAATAGGGTTCCACGTTCCATCGTACCGCGCTGAGAAAACCTCAGGCGGAAGCTCATTCCAAATCCTGAGGGTACGCAACATGAACGTTTTTGAGAATCGTTTCGTACAAGCAAGAAGAGGCTCCAAGAAATACGGATGTTCACCCATGGGTGTTCATCCAGCCGATGACGGGCAGTGCGGTGGTAGAAAGACGGCGAGGGCACCATTCTAAATAGCTCCTCAGAACACTCCCCGTTATACAGACAGTAGAACAGAGACGCAAAGTCTCTCCGAAGTTCAAGCGTGTCTGGATCATCTGTGAGTATGGGATCGTTGACAACACGAACTGCACGCCGTTGGATGGAGTCTAGGGGATCGAGCTGACAGGCGGGTGCTCTAGGTTTAGCACACCCAGCTTTTTGGAGTATAGAAGTTGTTGTCAATAACACAAGCGTTCTGCTGTTTGTTTTGAATTTAGTTGGCGCTGGATTATCAGAGAGTATTTTTTAAAATTTATATTTAATGATTTCTGTTAGAAAACCTATTTGCTTGTGTTGTCTACTTAGACAAAAAACATATATATAAAAATATATATAAATACTGATAAAACACTATGAACTTTATGATTCCATGCACTACTGGCTTGTTTGAGTCTTTGTTCTACCCCTCAATAACAAATCCGGCAGGTTGTTCCATGTATGATTTCATTCAATGAACTGTTAATGAATCTAGTAGTGATAAAGAACTCAGGTTCTTTATCACTATCACGAAATCACTATCACGAAACAATATATGGACGATAAAAATGCTTGGTCTTCGGTCCCCTCCTGCATACGGCAATGATTTTTTTAAAGATTTTTTTATTTTTTTTTATATATATATTTTTTTAATGTACATTTAGGTTATTCTCAGATGTATCCTATTAAACGCTTGCATTTCCTCGGCCTACTGACAAATAATATATCAATTTCGTGTTCTATAATTATGTTTTTATATACTTCATATTTATAATATATGTTTGTACAAAATACATCCATGGAGTTTCTTGTCTGTTCTTCTCCATAGGATTCACTTTTGGAACAGACATCTAGCTTTTGACATTTTAAAAGTGCTTGTTACTCAGGCCTATTTAAAATAAAAAATTTTGACTTTGACTTTGACTACTAGATTCATTAACTCAAGTTGAACAATGCCTATCTGAGGTTCAGACCTCAGTTAGGCATTGTTCAACTGATTAGCTCTGCTGGTCAGCCTATAACCACAATACCGACTTCGCTTAGCTATTCATTTACATACCTGCGGTATGAGCCCTAGCATTGTCCTACATAAAAATAAAGTCTTCGCCAATAAAATGTGCGTAGGGTGCATGAGGCTCCAGACACTCTTCGATGTAACGTGACCCATTTAATAATGGTAACTGAGGTCCAGATACAAACGCAAGTTCGGTTTTTCTATCGGCACTTATGCTTCCAATTTAAGTGTTCAAGTGCAAAGTTGAGGCGCGCTCTTCGGTGGTCTACCTTTGATTTTGGACCATTAGCTTGTTTAAGAGGTTTCAATCTCGCTCCACCAATCTTCTTCTTATAGTAAAATCGCTTACATTCAATCCTCTAACCTCACGGTGCCGCTGCTGCAGTTGAATAGAGTTTAAGTGGCGATTTCTTAGAGAAACTGACACAATATACCGGTCATCTTGCTCAGACGTGACTCGATGTCTACCATATCTTGGAAGGCGAGTAAACAAACCAGTATCCCGATAACACTGATACACTCTATAGATAGCAGAGAGGTTTAAATGCAATCGTACAGCCACAACACGACTTGGGTGACTTCTGTGGGCGAGGTATATTTTAAAATTTATTTTTAATATTTTTTAAACTATCAGTTTTGGTACCAAGTTGAGGATCGATAGATTTTATCTGAGGTGTGTTAATACATTCATTTCCAGGGTATATTGGTTAGTATAGGTTATGGATGCAGTGGTTTCTGAAGAGTATTTTTGAGAAGTAGGTGCAGTTGTTTTCTTAAGAGTATCTATAATTTTATTGGATTTTTGCAACTGACTCCTCAGATTTAAGTTTTCAAGACTAAGATTTTATATTTCAATGTTAACCGATTTTTTTTGTTTTTATTGCTGTAGGACAGCAGACACTAACTGCTAAATTCTAAAATTTAGCAGTTACCGTCGCCCATGGGTGTTTGCAACGTCAGTCGTATCGCGAACACGCTGCTGCCCCATAAGGGTACAGGAACTTGAGTCACTAATGCCGGAATATAACACAAAGTTATTATGGCGGCATACTTAAGATCAAAGGTGGTCGCCAACCAGACGGGCTCGGTGCCCTACCACGTAGCTAGGGTGGTATGTTTTGTCACCTTTTACGACAGGCCGGCCTCAGCCGCAGGGTTCAGTATCCTTTCTCCGCCCCTGCACGGATAATATGTTATGATGATATACATATTATATGTGCATTTACTCGTATAAGCTATAAGATTTCATTAGTGGAGGCCATATTGATGCTGGCCTCGTCTGGCCGGTCGGGAGGCGCCAAAGGCACGCGACCGGCAGGATTAATCGTCTCAATTTCGAGGGAATGAATACTTGACATGTATATTGTCTTTTAATGACGTGTGATATGACGTCAGTTTTATGGTTTAATGAGCGAAAACATATTCTTAACCAACTTCAAAGAGGAAAGGTTTCAATTTGAATTAAATATATTTATTTATTGTCATGTCAATTTATTTATTATTTATATACTGCATTTTTAAGTACCTACAGTGTAAACTGTATATAGTGAAATTGAATAGACCGGGTATTTTATTGCATTATAAAGAGTTTTCGTTAAACGAAGAGTGGTGAATCTAATATAATTTTACGAATTTAAATTTTGATTAAATCAAATGAAAAAAAAATACATAACAATGCTATAATCAGTTATTGTTGTCTGTACTTTAAATGTAGTAATTTTATCTCTCGTTGTATATTATTCATATCTTGGGATACAGTGGAATCATCTTCGTTAACTAAAGAAATTAATAATTTCTAGAAATTCTATGGTACTGTTATATCCCCGTTTGCCTAGGCACTTCGCGGGCCGCATGCGGCTCTTCCGTGAAATGTTTAGTCCAGGCATGGAATATTACTTATTATCTATAATTATTTCCGTAATAATGTCTACCACTAAAGCAAAGAATATGTTAAAAAAATGGCTCTTTGAATAAATTTTAATTGTGTATTGTCTATCTTTATTTGGCTCTTTTGGATGACAAGGGTGCCGACCACTGGTCTATCCTTAAGACAGCAGTGTGACGTTATGGGTTGTTATTATTAGACATATTATTAATTCGCATAAGTAATAATATAATAGATACTCAATTTTTCAAAAAGGATCCAATTGTAATTCAATATTGTATTTGTGATTCTAATTTAAATTATTGACTTATTCATTTTAAACTTATAAGATTACTAATTTGATTTATTTAGTACTAAACAATATCACTATATTTCTTTTACAATAGTTAAACCAATCAACTCGTATCTTCTTGTTCTTTGCCTCTTGTGTGTAATTTTTCAGCTGCTTCAATATCATCTGTTACAATTTGTTTACCTCTAAATTCATCTTCTATCTGCTGCAATGTTTTCCCTCTAGTTTCCGGCAATAATAAACCAACTACAATCAAATTATATATAAGCATACCTGCATATACTAGGTATGTACCATGAAAACCTATGGAATCGACGAGACTCGGAAAGCTTTTGGTTACTAGGAAAAATCCCCCAGCAATCGACACAATACTAATACTTCCACCAACACTTCTATATTGCAGAGGGAATATTTCACCTGCTATGACATATGGTAGACTTATCATACCAGCAGCGACTGTGAAATATTGCAAATTTATTAATAATATGGGTATCCATACACCATCGTATGTAAAAATACCCCTACTCTTAAAAAACGTATAAGCAGCGATTAACAAATGGCAAGCAATGCAAATGGAACCCGTTAAAAACAACATGGTGCGTCTTTTAAATTTGTTAATAACAAAAATTGCAATTGTGTTTGATACAATTCTCTGCACATCTAATGCTATCATCCATATATAGGCGTTAGCTTCTTTACCAGTGATAATTGTAATAACAGCTGTAGAGTAACAAGCCATTAACGCTCCTCCAGAAAATTCACCCATAAAATAACTATGTGTCATCAAAACTATTGGTTTGTAGAACTCTTTCTTCTTTATAACATTTTTCAAATCTTTAATATTAGCTACTTTTGATTGAGTATTGGTTAGCTTAGCCTGAATCATACTCTCTACCTCAGGATACTCATCCTCATCTCTTAGCCATTTAAATATCTTCCTGCATTCTTCGTATCTCCCTTTATCTGCTAACCAACTAGGTGATTCAGGAGTGTAGAATATCATCAAGAAACTTGCTAAAGGAAAAGCGAGACATATCAACGCAGTAGTTTTCCATGTTGTTAACGATCCTAGTAAATGGACTAGGAATATTCCAATTCCTTGTGCGACGGAGATGGTAGTTAAAAAGGCTCCTCTGTATTTAGGACTGGTAAATTCTCCTATCAGTACGGAGCGTAGGGGCAGCATCATCCCAAATGAGATTCCTTGAGATATCCGTCCAATGATAAGGACCTATGAAGAAAATAACATCGTTATGTTGTAACGTTACGTACACCCAGAAGCGAAACGGGAATCGAACCCATGACCTCCTCAAGTGTACCGAAGTGCATTAGCCGCTACGCCACGAAGGTCGTCAAATATATTTATGATAATTTACTGTCAGCGGCAAGTAGGCTCGCGGCAATTCCATAGTGCTTAATCGCTGAGGGAACGACCCAGATCCAAAGTCTCAAGTGATTTTAATAAACATTGTGTCAGAATGATTCATAATTATTAAACTTTAGGTTTAAAACTTGAATGGCCGTAAAATAGTCATAATTACTGTCTATCAAAGAGCATATAAATGTTTTCTGAGAAACAAGTTTGATAGCTTAATGAATTAACGAACAAACTAACGAGGGTATAGCTAAGAACTTCGGTGTTAGAAAAGTGTTCGTCAAAATGCGTCACAGCGGCGCTGCTATAGCATCAGAAAATTTTAGAAGAAAGCGCCTAGAGTTGTTATAGTGGGATGGAGAATTTTAACACAGTATACTTGAAATCCTCATCTACTGCTACATTCATAGCATACACTATAGTTGTACTAGCGCCACATTCTGGCGGTTTTTGAATAATTTGCAGCGTACATCTGGGCACTTTTTTTCAACTTCTCCCCTATATATATTTTTTATTGCTGTAGGACCGCAAACAGGCTGATGGCCCACTTAGAATTTAGCAGTTACCGTCGCCTATGGATGTTTGCAACGCCAGTGGCATCGCGAACATGCTGTTGGCCCATAAGGCTACAGGAACTTGGTCACTAATGCCGGAACACAACACAAAGTTATTATGGCGGCATACTTCAGACCAAAGGTGGTCGCCATCCAGACGGGCTTAGGGCCCTACGACGTAGCTAGGGTGGGTTGTTTTGTTGCGTTTTACAACAGGTCGACCTCGGCCGCAGAGGTTAGTATTCTTACTCCGCCCCTGATGCCTTTTCGGCACTCTTCATTTTTAGAGCAAATAAACAAAAGACGACTCTCGCCTGTTTCTGGACATTTTCAATGAGCTCCGTGACTCAACGACTTTCTGTTTTCCCTTGCGAGGTCACGTGTTTGATTCCCGTTTTGAGTCTGGGTGTTACTGTATAATATTTATTTATTTACAATAGAAAAGTATATACGTAACATATCAGTAGCCTTTGTAGTATTTCTTTGGCCCACAGAAGCAGTACTGTTTTATCTCATTTATAAAGTGTGTCACTAATTGCCTATTGGCGCTATTTCTTGGTAAACAGTGTTTTTAAATCATGATCAGGAAACAACAGTGCTATTAAATATATTGTTTTTTATAAGAACTGAACCACTTAAATTGATAACTGTTAGAAGTCACAGTAAAATTTATTTTTATATACATACATATAATCACGCCTCTTTCCCGTGGGGGTAGGCAGAGACCACTTGTTTCCATTTGCTACGATCCTTACATACTTGTTTCTCTTCGTCCACTTTAAAACTTCTCCACTACTTTCGTAGAGGATATTAGATTGCTACAACTACACTCAATTTGCTACAATAGGAAAGGCATAGCATACAAAAGGCACAGTAGACAGGCTGACGACCCACTTAATAATAAGCAGTTACCGTCCCCTATGGAAGTCTGCGACGCAAGGGCCAACGCTGACACGGTACCGTACGCATAGGGGTACTGGAACCTGGGTTATTAATGCCGGAACACAAGGTCATTATGGCGGCGTAAATATAGATCGAGAGTAGTTGTACGTAGCTAGGGTTATTTTGTCGCCTCTTACGATAGGAGGACCCCAGCTGCAAGGGTTAGAATTTTTACTCCTCCCATACACGGAGAAAAACGCGTAAGAACGAATTGAAAAACGAAATGTACTTTATCTTACCTCGAAGCTGTTGGCAAATATGAGAATAACCCAGCCGATAATGACTGGTGCTGTGACGGCGAAATGCGCGATCTTCCTGCCAAGGCGGCCCATGATGGGCGGCGCAAATAAACTGCCCACCACCATAGCGATGGCCACGACTGATGCTGGACACAGAAAAATGTTAGATCGTCTTTGGTTATTAGACTGTGTTTATGTCTTCTTCAGGGGTGGAATAAGGATACTGACTCCACCGGTGAAGCCGATCCTATTCTAATCTACTACGTGACTTGTGTAGTTCACGAACTAAGAACTATTAAGAATGAATTCCTGACACGGACCTAGAACGAACTATTCCGTGAGCAGTTTATTATTTGGTCTTAGTTCGTTTATTCAAGAAACATTTAGGTATAATCTGTGACGCGAACCGACGCATAACGTCTAACAGAGAAACGCACTAATGGCATGAGAATATTTCCGTTCTCTTTCTAAAGAAAGAGCCAAGTAAACCAAGTAAACTTGGTTATATTACACAAGAACGAACGAAATGCAATATCTGTCTACGAGATCGCGTCGGAAATAGAATGAATTTAATTTAAAAAAATAATGATATAATAAATTATAGATTTAAAAACACGCATTTATAGAAAATCAAACTTAAAGGTAAAAAAATAATTTTCAATAAATTTAAATAAAGTATAGTGCTTTAAATAAAGCTTATGAGAAAAAATCATTCGATAAATTTTAAAAAAGTCATCGATCGTATAAAATTTTGTTCGTTATTATAGTAGTAACAAACATTTTACTTCGTATAGAAAATACGTAGCTTTAATTAATTTAATTATATTGTTTCTGGATTTCCCCCAGTCCAGCAGCGTTCTTATAACTAAGTAAAGTCATTAGCTATTATATGACCTTCAATAAAGATGAAGCAGAACTTTTTTGTAAACAAGTTTTTATTAAGTGCTGGTATAAACTATAATTAAGACTGATGCGTGAAGTGGATAGAGTTGATTAAAATAGTGAGGGACTGCTTAAACAGTATTTTATGATCTGCAGTTTGGAGATTTTTTTCCCCGAGGAAAACAGTTGACGCGAATATGTAGGGTTCTCTGTGTTCCTCTATATAATTCAATGTAGATGAGTTAAGACGAAGTGTGGAGCTTTTAAAAGCATTGCCAAAAATCGCTATTTTATGGGAACCTCCAAATTTATGCAGTATTAACTTGTTTAAGCCTTCTACAAGTTCAGATACTAATTTATACGGATATAAGCATTATAGGAGTATATTCACCGAGTAGGGGCGCAGTAAGAATACTAACCGGCTGGGGTCGACCTGTCGTAAAAGGCGACAAAACAACCCTCCTAGCTACGTGGTAGGGCCTCAAGCCCATCTGGATGGCGACCACCTTTGGTCTTAAGTATACCGTCAGGTTCGTATAGGTTCTCACTTACCAATCCATGAGCCATCCTCCTTGGAGACGTAGGGTAAGCTGGTATCTTTATCCAACTGTGGGAGAAGGACTGCTGGGAAGCCAATCATGCAGCCATGACCGATGGTGTTGCTGCATATCGCTAATGTCACGAAGCACTGGAAAAAATATAACATTGCAGGTACAGTATGCTACAATTAAACTTTGTCTCAAACCATCATTTGACGACCTCTGGCGCAACGGCTTCCGGATGTCAGAACACTTGAGAGGGTTTCGTGTTCTATTCCCGACTGGATTTGGGTTTAAACATTAGTTGTTCAGAAGCTTACGCTGGATTACGCTGTGTAGTGTATTTATTGATTTTATATTAATTCATATGGAATCACTTTTAACCAAATATCTCTCTTATCAGCTTGAGGACCGCGTCAGCGTACTTGTGCAAGTCTTTTTTTTTTGGGAGGTGGAAATGCATGACGCACACCCCGCGTGGGAATGGGCAGCGAGGTAGTGTGGGACTCCCCATGCAATAACCCGTACGTCCCCTTAGGCTGGGGGACGCACGTCGCCTAGACGTTCATGAAATATAAAAAAATACGTCAGACAGTTATAAATGAATTGTTTAATGAACAATTTTTGACTTTTGCATATGCGGGATTGATGGTGACTTAATTATTAAATCAAATTGCGTTTAATAGTGACCAAGAATCCACTAATTTTAGCTTTATGCAAATTTTTCTAACTTCATCCCTATTTTGTGCTAACTATAAGTTTTTTTTTCTTGCCGACATGACTAGCGTAAGAAAATACACGAGTTAAATCTGGTTTGTTAGGTTTTTACAGGACTTTTTGGAAATGTTTTTAAAAAAAGAAAGGTCTATTGATATATTATATCCCTCTTAACTCTGGCACAGGACTACACGGCTGTGCAGTACACGCAGATTCCAACTAGCATTTTGGGAATTTTACCAGCGATCTAAATTGTAGGTGTATAAAGATTTTACGAAGAATGTAAATGTTAATCGTATATGTTTGTAAAATTCAAGCAATTAGTGTAAATAGAGAAGAATTTTATAATAATGAATATTGTTGTTTCACGAATTGATTAAATATTAACATAATTAAGATTAAATGGTTAACGCACGGAAGACATTTTGAAGAATGGGATTATTATAACAGACTTTGGGTTATAGATAATTTATCTAGTATTAATTATTTGTACATAATTAGCTAGTCATACCATGCCATCAGTTGTTGGCCTAACGTCCTTGACTCATCAGCATGGCTTGATTATGGAATCACCGTCCAGTAATCCAGAAATAAGAAACTCTATGTCTGTTATTCTGGGTTTCTTCCCCTCGTATTGCAAGTACGGAAGGTTAAACAGTGACTGACGATTACAGATTTTACTCTAAAACTGCCTTAGAGATAATGAATGGTAAATACAAGCTAGAAAGTTTATTTAACCATTTGGTAATGCGGTAAATTTTGGATTTTCAATATAATTTTATATGGAAACTTATATGATTGCGTAAATAACAGGTTTAATTTAAAACATTTTTTATTTATACATTGTAACTATTGTTTTAATTATTATAGAGTCGCGATAAATGTAAATAAATACATTACATTTCAGGATTATATATTTCAATTTTGCATTACGTGGATGGAAAGACGGTAGTAATTCCCATCAAATCCAATAATATATAATATCCATGAAAAGCAACCGGATAACAACTATGCTTGAAATCTAACTGGAATTTAACTGCAGTTACATTTTGCAGTTAAATTCCAGTATATAGAATACAATAGTTAAGTGTTTACTCTTTTTCCTTTATTTGGGAAACAAACAAACTATCAAAATAATTCACAAAACAATTAAAAATATACAAAATACATTAACCAAGTATCCATTAATAAACAATACACTTTTATGTTAAATATAATAACTTAAAAATTTATGTCAAATAAAATAAAATTCAGTTCCAGTTAATGTTAATTTAATTAAAAAACATTGTAAATGTTTCTTACATTACATAAAATCAAATATATATTTTTAATTGACAATTTATAATCAGAAAAAATAATAATTAAAAAAATAAAGGATTACGGATATAATTTCTTCGTATCATTTACCTTTCAGACATTTATCTTGGACCAATCTAGTTCATCCGTCTTGAACTAGTGGTGAATACTAGAGGGAGCTTCGAGTCCAGCAGAAGGATATTACGGTCTGTTATTATTATATTACTAGACAACTCGGTAAACGATGTTCTGCCATATAAATTAAGGATTAAATTTTGGACTGGATGTCCATAAAATCCATTCTTACTGAGCATCTACATGGCGGAATAAGTAACTAGGCTAATTTTCAAATCAGTCGGGTGTACAGTTTTAGATATCTCGTGATGAGTGATATTCGGTTATATATTTCCCCAAAAAGAGGTTAACGTCAGGCAGGCGGCCGGTTGTAAAAATTAAGCCACAACTATTACAACATATGACATGTTGTGCCGACCCCATATAACGTGGGATAAGGGCTGGAAGAAGAAGTAGATTTCGCTTAGATAAACTTACTTGTCTCCAAAACGGTGAAATCTGTTTCTTCGCCATTATAAAACACTGTACAAATAAACGTAAGAAAAAAACATATTTGTTCTAAAACAATATTGTCAATTGGCTCAATTTATGCTAAATAAGTTATAACGTCAACTTGGCCTACATAACAGACAACTAGCTCATATGGATACTTACTAAATACTATTTATTTTAATTACATTGCCTCGTTTTCATTGTATTGTTTTTAGGATAATATACTATATTCTTAACAACTTAAAGTATAGTTTACATTAATGAATGTTATAGTAGTATATAAAACTGGTTTTTATTTAAATGAATTATTTACGATTTTCAAGTAAACGTGTGGACAATGCATACGTATGTCTGTGTATAAATTACAAGTAATATCAATATTTTTCTTGTTCTACGCCTACTAGTTCTTGTTGTTCTACGTTTTTCTTGTTTTTCTTTATCGCTGATGTCAGTTTGCTGCTACCACTCCGAAGAGTTGGCGATCCAGAGGATAATATGGCCTCGAAGCATGTCCCGTATTGGTTTCCAATTAGCATGGTCGTTGGCTGAGTCCAGACGCGCTACATCTTGAAAGTCTATGAAGGTAGTCTATGAAACGCGGACTAATTGCAGTTTAAATTTTAGAATTTAAGTAATTTAATGAGTAGGAATTCAGTTATTGTATATTTTTTATAAATGCTAAATTCTGATTTAACCGTTTAAAATAATATCACCTCGTATTTGCTGCTGGTATCGAGCTTCCCCGAGAAGGAACGGAGAATACCCGCCACGCTTGCCCAAGGCAGATTGGCAGGTGACATACCAGTGACATCGATTATGCAGGTTTCCTCATGGGGTTTTCTTTTACCGTTAGTACACGTCAATTTTGCTCCAGAATCAAAATCTAGAAATCCCGGGGTTTTTGTCGACAACATAACTAAAAGACTTGTTAAAACACTAGAAACTGGAGGAATAAATCTCATCTTAGGTATGTAATGAAAAATCATTGCTGCACTTTCAGTTGGATTAAAAATTAATTTAAAAGTGCTGTAATTCAATTTGGTAAATCATGAAAAGTTTAAGTAAGTTTTTTTTTTGTAAGTGTGTGGTGAATGCATTCATTATCCGTGATCAGATGCTTTATCCGTGCAGGGGCGGAGAAGGAAAATTAACCCTGGCGTCGGCCTATCGTAAAAGGCGACAAAACAATCCACCTTAGCTACGTGGTAGGGCTTTAAGCACGTCTGGATGGCGACCACCTTTGGTCGTAAGTATGCCGCCATCATAACCTTGTGTCGTGTTCCGGCTTTAGTGACTTAGCAGCGTATTCGCGATGCCATTGGCGTTGCAAACACCCATAGGCCACGGTAACTGCTAAATTCTAAGCGGGCCGTCAGCCTGTCTGCTGTCCTATAGCAATAAAAAAAATCATTATTATTATTTAATGAACAATTGAAGGCCATCAAAATGCTTCATATAATTATAAATTTAAAGTTACTTATAAAACACATGTTGGCAAGACAATTTTGACGTGTGATGACGTCGATGATATGACAATTTGAATGTAGAATATTAATCAATGTGGACATTTAGAACTAAGGTGGGTAGGTTGAGACAAAAAACCATAATGTCTTGGCCCATTGACCGCGTATGGGCATTTCATCAAATAGTATTACTTGACGAATAAGGCAACTGCTACACTGTATACGACAATTTCGGATTTATTTAAAAGTTTCTCAAAATTTTAATATTAATTTTGTCATAGTAATTTTAATTTTCTGTTATACTATTTTACAATGGAAGGATATATATGATAAAGAGTGCAGCACCCTTTGAAATTTATTAAAAAAATATTAAAAAAATTTAAATAAAAAATTATTTATTAAAAAGCATAAGAAGCTTAAGCGGAGTCTTTATGCCTAAACTTATGAGTTACGAGATCCCTCAGGGGCGCTCCTCTGTCCGAGGAGTGCACGGGTGTGCGTACCCGAGGTGCCCGAGCATCCGTCGCCTCACTCCCCTCTCCGTCCGAGGCGACAGAGTCCTACCTTTCTTCCCGTCTACCTCCTACATCCTTTCCAACTTCACTCTCTGTTCGTGGCGTGGTCCTCGGTGGGATGGTTGCGAATACTGATTAGTCGAAACCATGCCTATTTCGACTGCGCCTGCACAGAGAGTGTTTCCGGGGTGGGAATCGCATCCTCGCTGTCGGTTGGTCATGCTGGGCCGGCTACGACGTTAGGCGACTCCCTGGTTTTTCTGGAGTGTTGTCTGGTAGTCGTACCCACGCCTGACTAGCACACGACGGGGATGCGAGTCCCGTCCGGAATTAGCCGCGCACCTGTCGCTCCCGGCCCTTGTTCTGTCCATGGTCGGGGGCGATCCTGGATGGACGGCCGTCGCCTCTGGCAAGGCAGTAATGTCGGCAAAGGAGGCGGCGGAGCGGGAGTGGGAGTTAACTCCCGCCAACATAGGCCACGTCGTCGACGCCGGAGGGCAAGCAACGACCTCCGGCCGCCGTAGAAAGCGGCTGCGGGCGCCCCTCGGGGGAGGATCCACCGCCCGCACTATTGCTGCGAGGGAGAGGGCCGTGTGCTGTTCCGCGGCCCCCCTCAACTCCTTGAGTCAACACAGGAGAGCGCCGGGGGGACGAAACCCTGACCTCAACACTTTAGAAGAGGCCCGCCTTGAGAAAGGGCGGGCCGGCGCCAGCCCGGGCCACGAGATCGGCAGGCCACATTTCCGTAGGCCCGGGCGTAGGTGATAGGAGAACAGCGGGGTTTTTTAGTGGGTAGTCGGATGGCCGTACATCTTTCCCGGAGTCCCACATATCCCTCGGCCCCCCCGGGCCGGGGAACCCGTTATGAGAGGGTTTTTCCCCGAGACCAAAAAAAAATGAGTTACAAGATGCTAATGTAAAAATATATTTGCGGCTTTATAATCTGATGGAAGAGGTCCATCAAGATCTTTAAGACCCAAGGTAACCGCATGCTTGTGAAACAATAGAAGAGGTCGTGATAAAGGGATATCGAAAAAATCCAATTATATGTATGAGTAGCTACAATTACTTCTCCTTATTTACAAACCATAAACGAGATAATAAGAATCATTCTTCAAAATACAACTTATAGTATAATAACAATTGTAGGAAGGTTTAGCCACAGAATAACATACACACAGAAAAGTAACCGGAGGTGATGGAGCAATAGGAATGGGAGCAATTTTATAGAAAAGAGTTATCTCGCGTTCGCAGTTTTCGTGTTAAATGTACATCGGTAGTTCAATCTGCATACCTTGGATGGTCAAAATAACAAATAAATCTATTTTGGACCCGCTTCGCATTAAATTTAGGCTCTCAATAATCTGTTATCGGAAGATTCTTGGGTACTTTGGTCACATTGCCCGACGACAGCCGGAGAACTTGGATAAGCTGATCGTGATGGGCCAGGTGGAAGGAAAGCGACCCCGTGGCCGAAACTAGCTGCTGTGACCAAGTAACTGCCCTCATTGGACTCTCAATAGCAACCGCTATTCGAGAAGCTGAGGACTAGACGAAACGGAAACAGCTTACGAGACAGGCCCTAGTTGATTTTCAAGGACATGACCTAGAAGTTCAATTGCGTGGAAGGCAATGCTTAATTGAAATTCACTATATTGCTTAATCTATATGCAGCCTCTTTCGTATATTACCTAAATTATTAATAACACTGCAGCATACTTGTATGTTCTCATAGTAAGTAAAATCACTGATGATCCATTATTATAAAGTCATGTAGTGTCAATATTTTACATTCATTTGGAATATATGTTCTTAGATCACGTGCACAAAAAATCATATTATGGATATTATGTAGTGTTCCCATGGATGCTTCCCTAACTCGGCAATAATTACTCAGTGCGGGGGCGGAGCTAAAATACTGTGTGTCGACCCATCGTAAAAGGCGACAAAACTAGATGACCTAGACATAGCTAGATGGTAGGGCCTCAAGCTCCTCTGATGTATATGCATGTCGCCATAATAACCTTGCGTTGTGTTCCGGTATTAGTGACCCAGGTACCTCTGTGCGGACAGCAGCGTAGCTAATGCTAGCAATAAAAAAAATTATCTACCTACATCTACTTATCTCCTTCGCCACTGTGTAATGTATGTCGTCCATCTCGCCCGTGACTCGTGTTGTGGCAGTGACAGTGACATCTTCACAAAAATATCATATACAGACAGTAGGCGTTAAATTACCATAGACCAAATCATATGCACTACAGGTATAATCGTTAAGAACTTAAAAATATTTCAGTGCGATTCAAATTGTAAACTGCGCTTAGCTTTTAGCCTATTTGTAATAGTTCGGTATATCTTGAGCACAGTTCCTGTTATAAAAATTGTAGAAAAAAAAAACAATAGAGTTGCATTGAACTTAAAAATGTTTTTATTATATTTAATAACTAGCTCTACCCTGCCACGCTTCGCTGTGGTACATTGTGACTGTACCCTGCCACGCTTCGCTGTGGCACATTGTGATGTACCCTGCCACGCTTCGCTGTGGTACATTGTGACTGTACCCTGCCACGCTGCGCTGTGGCACATTGTGATTGAATGGTTGAGAAATTAGAAACAAAAAAATAGATTTAAAAAAATAGATAAAAACAATCCTTGACGCGGATTATATATCATGCTAAAATTTCAGCTCGATCGGTGCAGAATTTTTTGAGTTTTTGAAGCGTACACAAACCAACATAACATTTTTATATATATAGATTATTAACATGCTACTAACAGCTATGAAAAAATTGAACCATTTTTTTATCGCTCTTGAACAGCAGACAACCAGGATGCCTACTTAATAGAAAGCAGTTACTGTCGCCTATCGATGTTTGAGATGTCACCGCTAACACGCTGTGCTGCCATCCTCGTAGGGGAACTGGAACCTGGGTCACTAATGTCGGACCACAACACAAGGTTATTATGGTGGCATACTTAGAGACTATGGCTTGGAGCCCTACCATCCAGGGTTGTTCTGTCGCATTTTACGACAGAGCGCTGCTGACTGCAGGGTTCAGTATTTTTATTCCGCTCTTGCCCGAATATAATTTTCCTATTATTTTTTTCCTAATTGGTTGTAAAAATCTTTATACTCCGCTTTATTCAGAAGACATTAAATAATACAAGACACGCAAATTATTGCAATTATATATTTTTAATAATTATACTTAATTCAATATAATATAGATTCAATTACATATTGAAAACTCAAGAAGCTACCACAGTTGCCACAACGAAACGAAAACTAGTGAAGAAAAAATAGCTCAGTGACATTTTATTATTATTTATCAAATGACTGCAAAATTTTACTAAATGAAAATATCTGTTCATAATTTAATTATTCCGAGCTATGTAGATCATCACTGGTAACGCATTGATCCAAGACTGGGGGATGGCATTCCCTACCTAGATGGATTTTCGTTCTATTATTCGTACGAGAAACAAATAATGTAGTTCTTATAAGGGCGACTGTCTTCAGAGTTTCTGACCCTGGAAAGAAAAGCCCTGTTAAAGCCCTAATAAACTTATGACGCATTATAAAGGCCAATTATTTAGATGTGCTAGGTGCGCTCAGTTCGGGGAACCGAAACTATGAGAGCTTTAAGGATCTTAAAAAGTTTTCTATTGATAAAGCTTCGTAAAATATATACCTGTCCTTTTGTGAAAGATGAAACCGGAATAAAACGTCAGTAATCCGTTAAACTTTATTCTTAATTTTAATAATAAAGTTCTAAGGCAACTCCACAACATTACGTTATTGTAAGTAGAAGGAGCGGCCATCCACGGCTCAGTGGGCATCAGTCAGCAACGAAAAGCCACTGCACGCGACCGCAACAGGCATTCACAATATGTCCTTAGTCGAGGGTACTTCAGACACAGAACAGAACAGGACCCAGGAACAGGAGGAAGAGAACACCACTGCGTCAGCTCCCACCAAAAACGACGGAAAAAATCGGCAGGTTAGTTTGATACTATCAGTGTTAATACTAAAGTAATATTATTTAAATAAAGTTTTAGTTATTTTTATACTTTATCCGCCCTGGTTTCACTTGGGTACAAAATATGGCGTATTATAATCGTTAATGTAAAACCGTTAAAATTTTTAAATGAAACACAATTCAAAAGTTTAATTTGACTCGTTGAAAAACTTTAGCTTGCATTCTGAAACCAATTTTTAAATAAATTTGACATAAAAATAACATTAAATATTTTTATCGTTCTCTTTCATCCGTTATTTCAATTAACTTTTGAAACCTTACTGAAAATGAAGAACAATATTTAAAAAAAATTCCTGAGAGTATGCATTAGAGTAATTAGGGATTCTTACCTAGTTCTAATGTTACCTCTGCTTCTTATATAGTTGGTACAGTTACATATATTATTAATGTAACTCTCATTGAAAACAAATTAATTATAAATTATTTTTAATGTTTTGCCAGTGATTTGGTAAGATGACTGTATTATTCTCATAAGGTAAACCCTTACGAAAACAATCGCAAGTTTTATCCTTACCCAAAGCTTTCCGTTTTGAGCCCGACGTTTATCGCGTCTATATATTTTATGTTTGTATTATTCTTAGATCCTTCGTTTTTTTGAGTAAATTCCACAAGAATACAAATAAATGTATTTACAATTGTGTTTAACGGAGTTAAATACCAATATTAATTAATCGTATATTCATGTATTTTCTATCTGTATTAGATTGATGAATATCCGTTTGTCATATTCAAGGATTCCCTAGGAAAGTTATAAAATAGACCTTTCTTTTATCATACGACTTAATACGACATTATAAGGTTAAATTATAGCCTTTTTTTAATAGTAATCGTCTACTTATTACCATTAAAATTTCTTTATACTGTTGTAAAATCATGCCAGCCCCATTTTACCCTAAAAATAGATAGCTTGAATTTAAATTATTAATTTTAAAATTATTGAAAATAAAAACAGCGGTCTCGACAAGATGCTGAAGCATACTTATTTCGAAAACGCGTACTTATTTCGATTAAAATATTAAATTGCAATACGAGTTTGTGTAGTGAAGAAAAATTTAATACTATTTTTCCACGGAGCAAGTGATTAAGAATACTAACCCCTGCGATTGGGGGTTGTATTGTAAAAGGGGACAAAACAACCCTACTAATAGTGATCCACGTTCCAATTTCCCTACGTAGATTGCAGTGTGTCCTTGGCGTCACAAACATCAATAAGATGTTTGATGTTTGTAAATAACGGGAACAAAGCCGGATTAGGTAAATTGTGTAATTTGCTAAGTTAAAATATATGAAGATGGACGCATTGTGCGCAAGCTGCCTGCGTCTGCATCCAAGTGCAACGTAATGCAGGACCAAGAGCATTCGAAGACGCTCGGCACTGCAAAATTCCTATTTATAAGCCCTCGTGTCGAGTTGTCGAATGTGAATTATGCACGGACCTCGTAAAAGTAGGCGACCCGGCAAAAGTGCCACCTTGCACACCCAAACCGACACTCGGATGTTGTTTACTCAAGAAGAAACCAATAAAAGTGTCGCTTGAGGATATATTAGATGACATTGACAACGAAATTTCGTGTCCTACTTTCAATGTGAAACGAGAAAAATAATTTAAATAAAAATTATGACGGATTTATCCCCAAAAAGGGGTTAACAACAGGCAGGTGGTCGGCTTTTAAAACTAAGCCACAACTATTACAACATGTAACATGTTGTGCCGACCCCTATAATGTGGGATAAGGGCAGGAGACAGAAGAAGAAAAAGAAGCTAAGTTTATTTTAAAAACTTGATTGACTTTTAGAAAAGTTTAAGGCAATGTTTTTAATTTAATCAATTGCTATTCATAATTTAACATCCATTTTTAATATTATGTATACTATTTATCAGTGTTGGATTAAGCAAGTGCGGGACCCGTAGCAAATTCTATTTGGCCTTTGAGCCCTTGATCTGCTAGGGGTTCTTAAGTAACTAAAGTGAAAAAAAAAAACAATTCGATACTCAATACCTCAATCGTTTATTTGCCGTCTATGCGTTTTGTTTGTTTTGTATATTAGATACTCAGGCAGAGATGAGTGCCCGTAGTAATTACTATTCTTGCTACGTGGTTAATCCGGCACTGCTAAAGCTCCCAGGTTAAATCCCACGATGGCGTGTACCACTTAGGCAGTTTTCTCGCCTAATGAGTAGGTATATTATAGCATAATTGCCATACCGACGGTAAAGGGAATCATCAAGAGGAAGCCTGCGTTCCGAGATCACGGGAATATGTAACCCGCCAATCAGCCTTGGACAAGCGGGGGGGTATAGTGTCCATTCCCTCTAGGGGGAGGCCCAAGCCTGTTTATGGGCTGTTATTACACTATTTCATATCATTTCATGATTTTCGTGGTACAACAGATTTTGCATTTCAGAACGCCTGCTGGAGTCACGAATCGATTCGATTCCCGACCTGGGTGTTTATGATAGAAATACTAATCTAAATGATAGCAGTAATATTTGGTTATTGTAATAATAAAACTAAAAACTAATTCTTAACATAAGATTAAAATTATTGACGAGAAAATAATGTCAATAGTATTTTAATACTAGTTTCATTCCGAAATGCTGAGTTAGCTTAAAAATATCATACAAAGCACGCCACGCTTATAAAATAGTAACATTAATTTTCTCGTCGGTAATTTTATTCTTATGTTAAGAATTAGTTATTACTTTTTAGTTTGATTAACTTTAAAAGCGTATTTTTTATTTTTTTTAACTATAATTTATTTGTTGTCAATTCCCAATCGGTAAATGTTTTTATTAATTTATCGCCATCTTCCGACAGGAGGAAAAGAAAGCGTGATTCAAGACAAAATTATTAAATTTGTGTATTGTCTTCGTCCTTGACAAGTGAGGAAAATTTTGATCAGTGTATTAAAATTGAGTCCAAAAATTCCGTTACATAGATGCAGGTTAAACTAATAAAAGCGAAGTAAAAAAATTATAACTTAAGACTAAAGTAAATGTAAGGACTCAATTGAACTTAAAGTCCTTGAGTTGATGAATCACTCCGATGTAATTATACAATCACAAAACACGGCCAAACTGTTTTATATTCAACCCGAAACCATTTAAACAATTTAAAAGCACACCATATAAGTAATTATAGTCTAAAAAGTTAATTTGTAGAACCAATTGGTAACAATCGTGCCATTTATTCTGTCCACCCACTTGGGAACGATTGTAATTGTACGATAAAGAATTGCCGATGCAATATGCGTAGGCGCATGGTTTAAAGTTGAAACATTGTTTTATTTTTCCCCCATTCTAGTGACAGTTGTTAAATATGCAACATATATAAATAACATAAAGGATTGTGTATTCTCTGTCATTTTTGGGGTAACCAAGAGGTCTGTTTCTGTTCAGTGCGATATTAGACTTCTTGATAATCATTTCTAAAGAAAACTACATTGCTCGAAATCGAAGCCAAACTGTTTATTTAATACCACAAATATGTACAATATTTTATATACTGACATCAATACATAACAATATCAGAGACTCATATAAGCATCACCTGTGTTTCTTGCGCATGTATGTTGACAACATCGCGCTTGCAGACGTAAAGGGTCGACTGGTGCCACGTATAAAGTGTCTTAATTTGGCAAAGACCAAGTAGACCTGTAACTCTGCAAATACCACACTCGTACGCATAAGCTTTCTTCTTCTTCCCACTCTTATCCCAAACTATAAGCAGGCATAACATGTTCTTTTCTCCCACTTTGCTTTATTAATCGTCGTAACAACATTTACACCTTTCTTTGCCATATTATCTTTTACACAATCCGTCTTCTTTGGTCTACTCCTCCATTTGTATCCATCTACTATAATTTTAAGCATTTTATTTGTTATACGGCTTTCTTCTCCTAGCATTACATGATCATAGCAGGCTAGTCTATTAATTTTCAGTTTCTCAATCACTGATATGCTTTCAAATTTTCCCAAATATGTTTATTTCTAATTCTGTCTAATTTTGTAACTCCACTCATCCATCTCAACATTTGCATCTCTGCCGCGTGCATTAAACTTTCATCCTTCCACTTTGTGGCCTAGCATTCCGATCCATGTAACATGACAAATCTTATTAATTACAGGTAAAATTTATACGTCCCTAACGTATAAATTTTACCTGTAAGTAAGATTAATTAATATATTTAAAGTGAAGAAGCTACCACGATCAGAATTTCACGCATAAAGGTTGATGATATGCGTACCAGTGCTCGTGTAACCGCATCAGATCTGTCAAACTTTTAAGTAACGACACTAATATCGAAGAAGAATTTTAGTTTATTGTTTCATTTGATTTGACTGACCTTACGATTTATTTATTAAGAAATGCCTAAAAGAAGCTCCTTCTGGATTAAAAAATAGTCTTACTAAACTTATTTCATTGTTATTCTTTAATCCTAACTGAACAACAAAATTACGGGGTGTGTCCAGGATATTTTCAGTTTCAACAAGAGAACAATAAGTCAATTATTTTATTTTTATTGTGAGGAAACATTTTATATGCGTGCGCACTCCCATTCGCCGATGACGCGTGAAACCATTTATCATGTTACCCATTGTATTCTATTTCTTGCTCTTCCATGAAGATAGTTGATGACAATTGATTTGTTATTGAATGACTATAGTACTGTCATAATTAATTTATGCCTTCTGCGTACGCATTTATATTTTTGCCAGATTATAAATGAAATAATGTAAAGTAGGTTATTTTTAGGTATGTTATAATTATTTACATTAATTGAGTTATTATCAGAAACTTTATCTATAGTTTGCTGACTGTAATATCCGAATTTGAACCTACATCAGCAGTTAAATTACCCTTAGTATGATTTTATTTATCAGAAATTGTTAATAAAGCTAAATTTAAACTGAATTTGAATTGTTTTGTTGAGTTTACAACAGCTTTAAACTTAAACTTAAATTATTCATTGAAAATTTAACAATCACACGAATTTCCTACAGATGTCAGACACTTATATGTGGAAGGAACAGATTCATACGCTAATGAAGGGTGGTGAGAGCGAGTCCGACATTTCGGACTCCGAACACTTCTTAACCAAAGGCGCCTTCCTTCTAACCCCCTCCCACGGCCTCAGCATGGAAAAAGCCGCAGCCATCTGCGAGAAAATGGAGTTCAAGGGCTGTTTTTCCCTTACCAAGACAGCCACAGGAATCCTCTTTAAGTTTTCCAGCGTTGACGACTACCAAATGGTATTCAAGAAAGGTTTTCATAAAGTTACAGGATCTAGATTCTATAGAAAGGTTGGTTGGCTATCTTCTCTGCTTTACTGCTTTCTCTCTTTTCTTTTTTATTGATCTCTATTTACATTGAATACAAATGTCTCCTTTAAACTTGTGTCAGCTCTTTCCTGTTTACTTTGTCTCTTTCGCTTTCCACGATATAATTATTCTTGTTCTTACTTTTTTGTTTTGGAACTTGATATTATTTTGTTATTTTTATGTTCAACTACAATACAAATAAGTCTAAATTTGATTTTGGCTGTCTTGTTACTTCACGCTTTTCATATTTTTATTTTTTAATTAATAATAAATAAAGAATAAAAATTTCTTTATTGACACATGTTTTACATAATTATAAACTAATTCTAGCACTAACACCTGACCTAGGCATGGCCTGTCCCTTAGGTATTAGTTCCTTCCAGTGACTTCAACATTATTGAAGATTATAAATTTTTACAACTACCTTCTTATATAAAACTAGCTGACCCGGCAAACGTTGTTCTGCCATATAAATAATAAAATGTAAAAAAATTAAAAAAAAATTTAGGGGTGGATTACCCCTAACATTTAGGGGGATGAAAAATAGATGTTGGCCGATTCTCATAGATACCGGATAAGCACAAAAAATTTCATCAAAATCGGTCAAGCCGTTTCGGAGGAGTATGGCAACGAAAACTGTGACACGAGAATTTTATATATTAGATTAAACGAGTAAGACACGATCGATATGGTTTGGTTACATAAAGTGAGGACTTAAGCAAATAAAAAATTTATGTACAATTAATTTAATTATTTAATTCTATGGAATTAACTATTTGTATACCATTTTAATCACATATTTATGTGATATAACGACGATGTCTTTTTACATCTTTCTCCCAACAGATCGCTATTCCCTGCAGACCGCAGAAAACCTTTACCATCTATGTGTACGACATTCCCGACGAGGTCCCGGAGGAAGACGTTCGCCATGCTCTCTACAAGTTCACCTCAGTTGTTGAGGTTATACGTCTACATTATTCTGGACTTTCCCCACGGGAGGGGAACACTGGTAAATCGGTTGAATATGTATTTCAGATATTTATTCTGCTAAAGTATAATACTACTCAAATACGTGTAGCTTTAGCAATACATACAGTATAGACACGTCGCTAAAATCTGTGGTATTATTTTGATAAATCTTCATGTATCTATCAACCTTTTGTATGGATTTTCATACAGAATTACAAGAATAGGCATCAGCTTAAGTTGATCATATCTTTGATATAATATGCTTATAATATGCTTAATCATAATAAAAAATAATTTTAACTCCAATTCTAGGTAGTTTTAGCCTCTTATCTTATTTTGATTAAACCTGCTTTTGCTTTTGCTTAAGTTAATCTTAGTAATATGTTATGTTTATTTGTAGGAGCCTCCACCCCAAAACCTGTAGAGAAAACCACATCACGTGCCCTCACCACGATCGACGGTGAGCTCGTCAGCAGCATGATTCCAAAGGAAGCAACAAGTGTAGTTCGCATAACCCTCGCGAATATTGAAGAAGCCAACATTCTCCTGCAGAATGGCTTGGACTTCTACGGCGCCACTTACTTTCCAACCGAGTTGTCTACTCCGGCGCAGGCTGCCAAGTTAATTAAGCCTAGCAGGTATGTTGTATATCCTATTTTAAAAATCTGTTTATCAATTTTTTTTTGGGTATTTTGTTCGATTTGTTAGTAACTGCTTCTTATTTCATATGAATAAAAATTAATTTTTAGAAGCTGAATCAATTTTGATGAAATTTGATATAGAGATAGGATTAGACCTTGGAGAAGGATATAAGTTACTTTTTTGGCAGAACAACATTTGCCGGGTCAGTTAGTATAATATATTCTCTTTAAGAAACAAATTTAACAATATATTTTGGTAACTTTATAAATGTGTAAATGATGTATATACATTTTTTATAGTTATGCAGGTCAAAGAATGTCTCTTATTTCAGAGTGCCTGTTGTAATAGGCCTCCTCAAACTCCTGCCACTGTTGTCTATCTAAAGCATCCCTAGTCCGTTGAGGTCCTTTTTTATTGTTGTAGTACAACAGACAGGCTGACGGCCCACTTAGAATTTAGCCGTTTCCGTCGTCTATAGGTATTTACAACACCAGTGGCATCGCGAACACGCTGTTATCCCATAAGGGTACAGGAACTTGGGTCACTAATGCCGGAACACAACACAATGTTATTATGGCGTCATACTTAAGACCAAAGGTGGTCGCCATTCAGACGGGCTTGAGGCCCTACCACGTAGCTAGGGTGGGTTGTTTTGTCGCCTTTTATAACAAGTCGACCCCGGCCGCAGAGGTCAGTATTCTTTCTCCGTCCCTGCACGGATAAAATCGGTCCTAGAGTCTTGATGTAATCTCCTCAACGTCTAGCTTGGCGACCTCTTTTCCTTCTTTCATCTTTGGGATACCAGTGAGCCACTCGTTTACTCCCAATTTAAGATATAAAAATAAATAAATGTACTGTGATAATTGACATAATGTCATTTACTTCCAAAGTAGGCAGAAGGGCACTTGTGTTATGTACACAACTGATATGCGTATATATATATGGTGCACCCCTTGCATCCAACAAAGATTATCAGCTAGTAAATATATGTTTGCAGAGTTACAGGAGGCAGTGTATCAGCGAGGGTCCGCGACTTGCTTCCAGTCTTCGATCAGCAGGGCTTCGCAAAGTTTGCACCACCAGCGTCGAGGCTGGTCAAGCCACGATCAAAGTAAATTTGAAGAATTACCAGTACAGACTTTTAGCTTTTATCAACTACTTTCTCAACAGTAGAAAATGAGTCTAACCTATTTCACTAATCAAAATTAGATTTCATGAGAAGAAGAACAACAAAGAATGTTAAAAATAAATCATCAAGGGATCTTAAGGCAAGATAAATGCATCGACATAATTGTTTCAGAATTTTATGTTGTCAATAACAAAATTTGCAGCGTTATATTTTTTACCACCAAGAATAATACATTTGTGAGATCAACAAGAGATGGAGTTGTTAATTACAACTTCCTTATACACGTTTCTTACTTTCATGTCTTGTTATTAAATTCAACGCAGAAATATTTGAGTCCATAAAAAGATTTCGACCATATTGTTGTAAAGTACCGATCTAAGCTAAAAGTTGCATGGAGTTCAAAAGACTTGGCTAAAAACATGGTTATCGAAACGAAAGACTATTATATACTTCATAATATTCAATGTATTCAAAACTATATATCCATTAAGTACTAAACTTTAATGCGAAATATAAGATCATTTATAACGCAACTAAATTACTTGGATTTTCATTATTGATGACATGACTCTGTGATCGATGAACTGTTCTAATACTAAAACTATTACTTATTACATATTGATTATTTAACCTATTAATTATATGATAATGTGCCATTGTTTTGAAGTTACTATTTTTGTTCTATTAATTACCAAATAAAAGAAATTTAATAATGATGCATTTTATTTTTTTCATATCATTTATTTGTTGATACGACTGACGTTGGTCGTATCTCATTTATCCATACTAATATTATAAATGCGAAAGTAACTCTGTCTGTCTGTCTGTCTGTTCCTCTTTCACGCCTAAACGGCTGAACGGATTTTGATGAAATTTGGTATGGTGATAGATGATAACCTAGAAATGGTCATAGGCTATAAATAATCACGCCATCGTTCTTAGGGGGTAGGCAGTAGGCAGATAACTAAATTGAGTTAGTGATTTTTTGTGCTTATCCGGTATCTATGAGAATCGGCCAACATCTATTTTTCATCCCCCTAAATGTTAGGGGTGACCCACCCCCAAAAATTTTTTTTTAATTTTTTGATATTTTATTATTTATATGGCAGAACAACGTTTGCCGGGTCAGCTAGTTATGTATAAATATAGCCACTCCACATGCAGTGGAATTGCGGCGGCTTAAGTAATAACTCTCAATTAGAGTTTTTACATGGCTAGGAAACCATACAGTCCACGACGTAACAATCTAAATGTTATTAAGAATATCTCTTATAATTGTACTATACGAGATCTATTATTATTACATAGTCGTCACAAGAGACAATTCTCCAAAAAAAAAACTTAAGAGAATTGAGTTAAAATAATACTACATTTAAGAGGAAACAGATAAAAATCCGCAGAAAATTAAGTTTGAAATATCTAAAGCATGGAATTGAATATGCATATTCTACTATTATGTAGAGAAAGAAATTATTAATTACGTACATACATAAATATCACAGATACATTGTGAAGCCTATAATAGCTCAGGCCGGGTATGAAGATAATACAAACTTGTATTTAAAATGTTTTGAACAAACTAACATATACAATTTATTATATAATACACAATCACTAATTGCAGATTCTTGATCACGCATACACAGATAATCTTATCAAATATTTCAACATGAAACCACTTACTGATCACTGTATAAAATAGTCACTGTTATCTTAAACACTAGGCTCCTTATTTTTCTTACTCCTAAACTTATCCTCAATTTCTTGCAAACTCTTACCCTTAGTTTCTGGCAAAATGATATACAAAATGGCAGTTCCAACAAATGCGACAAGTCCATATGAAAGGAAAGTAAACACCTCCCCAAAATTCGTCATCATCTCTGGAGCTGTCTTAACGACTATGAATAAAGATAAAAATGTTATCGATGAACTAATTCCTGATCCGAATCCTTTAACTTTCGTAGGAAATAGTTCACCACACATTATCCAGGGTAATGGTACAAGGCCAATAGATATAGCGCATATGTAAATCATTAAGCATAACAACGGAATCCAAACCATATCCGCAGGCTTCCAATACAAGTACATAGACAATCCTATCATGGATAATGCCGTGGTTATACCACTCAAAATACACAGAGGTCTCCTTCCATACTTCTTGCAAGCCACACAAGCCACTACTGACATTATTAGTCGAAGTACGTCTATCACCAGCATAGCTAAATAATGATCAACTCCGGCGCCGACAGCCTTTTCCACGATTTCTATGGAATAAAATGCTACAGCATTCACGCCAGAAAATTGACAGGTCACAAAGAAAACAATCATGATTAACAACGGTTTGATGAGTTCAGGACTTTTTAAATTATTCAATTTGTCTTTCCAAGTTAGTACTGGCTTTGCATCACTTTCTTTTTTACTATCAATGATGGCTCTTAATTCTATTTTTGCTTCGTCACTATAACCTCTTAACCAGCAAAAAGATTTTGCGCCATCTTCAATATGTCCTCTAGAAATTAACCAAGTTGGACTTTCAGGAATGAATAATAGAAGAATCACAGTCAAAGCGGGGAATACACTGCAAATAGCTGCAGTCCATTGCCAGGATATAAATGTTCCTATCACATGAGCCACGAGGATTCCAATGGCCAAGAATAATGATATGCCAGCTAAGAATAATCCGCGATAAGCGGGATCTGAAGTTTCTCCAATATAAACCGGTCCTAATGGACCAACCAGGCCGACACAGAGACCGGTGAAAAATCGTCCAACGAGCATCAGAGATAAGTTGTTGGCACAAGCGATAAAGATCCAGCCCAAGAGAAATGGAACGCAAATTATATAGTGAGATGTTCTTCTTCCAAATTTTTCCATTAGCCATCCTGATATGAGACATCCTGGTGCCATTGGTAGGGCGGCCATTGAAGCTGAAACCAAAAAATACTACAGTTTTATCTAAGAAACCAAATTAAAATGTTATTTCGATACGATATTATTAAGGATGTAACGTAGTGCTGACAGTGTACAAAGATAAGGTTGTAGACTATCCTGATAATACCTTGAGAGTCAATTTTAAATCCACTGATGAACTGGAATTTCCTGCAACCTGATTTGATTTGATGCAAATAGTATTCAAGAGTTTAGTGAAGGAAATAGAAAGTAGTTCTATTTTCTTGCGTAGTCTATGTTAGTACAAAGAAGAAAGTTTCATGAGAGGAAAGCTGTGAATTTTCTACAGCAGACAACGGACTCTTAGTGTTGTTGCTCGATTGAAAGCTGATGGTTCATCATCATATTAAAACTTTCATGCATTTATCTGTATGAAGATAACTTTAAAGTTCAGTTGTAATTAAAAACAAGCCTAATAAAGAATCATTATGATTGAATTTTTAATTACAACAAGTAAGCATGATATTGATGTTAGTTACATTTTTTTAAATCATACCGATCCAAGAGGCAGTATTTTCATCAGATGGAATATGGCTGTCAGTATCATTTTTTAACTGGGGAATTAATACTGCTGAATACCCAGAAGTAAGTCCGACTGCAAACGTTACCAGGATTGGAGCCATCGCAGCTATAGTCTGGAACAGTAACAAATAATTATCAAGTAGGTAATATTTTCTTTATGGGGAGCACCAACTCTGTAGTGAGATGTCAATGATTGTTATTTTACCTTAGAAGAAATATCTGTATACATATATTTTGTATTAGACTTGAACATTTCGTGTACTTTTGTGACTTCTTCTACAATTGTAACTATACGCCATGGCTGATAAATATAGAAAAGAATTTTTTTATTGCTGTAGGACAGCAGACAAGCTGACGGCCCGCTTAGAATTTAGCAGTTACCGTCGCCTATGGGTGTTTGCAACACTAGTGGCATCGCGAACACGCTGCTGTCCCATAAGGGTACAGGAACTTAGGTCACTAATGCCAGAACACAACACAAGGTTATTATGGCAGCATACTTAAGACCAAAGGTGGTCGCCATCCAGACGGGCTTGAGGCCCTACCAAGTAACTAGGGTGAGTTATTTTGTCCGGTTTTACGAGAGGCCGACCCTGGTCGCAGAGGTTAGTATTCTTTCTCCGCCCCTGCACGGATGGAAAGACTTTCAGAACTTTAAGAAAATACCTGTCATGGTAATCATTAGTCCTTAGTGAAGTTAAATTGTTTTTTTAACAGAATCGATTTAACTTATAACATTTGGATGCTACCCAATTAACTTATCACGTGTATCAATCACAGTGCTCATGCAAATAAAGATTATTTGATTTTTAATTTACACATACCTTTGTCCAAGTTTTTTCCGAGCACATTCTGGGCTGTTATTGTATTACTCATTTTCTTGGAGTTTTTGCTCACAAGTAACACGAAAGGGTATTGATGCAAATAGACTAGGTAACAATACATATCAGCGGGCTCCAGACTCTGTATAAAATGTTTGTGAAAACTAATTTAACTTACTTGTTTCCAAATAGGTGAAAATCTTGCAACAGTTTTTGATTCTGGCAGCAGATTTACTTCTTTCAAATCTTTACTATTATCATTGAGTGGCAAACCGTTATTTGAGCTAGATATTTTGATATTTTGTAAATAATTTGACATAACGACTTCTCGTTTCCTGCCATCTGCTGGTGGTGGCTCTTTAGTTGGATCTGGTATTGGTTCAGAATTTTGTGGTTCATTTATATCGTCCTGTTCATTTGTGTCCTCTGCCATTTCGTCTGTGTCTGCACAAATATTTTTATTTAGTAATTTGACTGTTATACGTTTTAATGTGGTGTTTTGGTATATGTAAGTAATAAAAAGTTGCACCAGACAAATTTTAATCAAATTTGAAGAGATAGAAACATTATTTCTTCTTTTTTTATACAGTTCTCAGTTCTAATTATTACTAGCTTTCAGTACCATCTCAAGCTTTCAGTTAGGACTTCAAAGATCGCTTTTGATACAATGTCATGGTGATGCTGTGATGATGTGTGTGTGCTGATGATGATGTTGTGATGATGATACAATATAGTAATAGAGATTTAATAATATGTTATTATATCTTATATGTAATTTTCTTTAAAGACATTGAGGAGACTCCAGCCTGCTTCTTAACTTTATTTGTTTTTGATGACTCCCCTGACGTAATGGCAAACGCACGTCGGTACGCTTGGCGAGGGCACGCATTGATTTTCCGTCCAGCATCTAGGTGTTTATGTATCATATGTATTTATACAAAAGAAAAGTTTATATGTAGTCTAGTACCCATTTTTTATTTTTACTTTAATTTTTATTTTTTTGTGATCTCGGAGAAAAACCTCTCTAGACGGGTTCTCCCGGCCGGGGGGGACCCGATATGTGGAACTCCGGGAAAGATGTTCGACCATCCGACTAGCCATTAAAAAACCCCGCTGTTCTCCTATCGCCTACGCCCGGGCCCACGGATATATGGCCTACCGATCTCGTGGCCCGGGCCGGGCGTTACTTGAGTCTAGTACCCATAACACAAGTGCTATGCAACTTAGTTTGGGACTAGATGGCGTTGTATGAAATATCCCAATATATTTTATTATTTTTTTATTTGTGGACTGTGAGAATAATTAAGCCTTTTGCGACGCCCATGGAATGAGTTATATTTATCTGTGCAGGGGCGGAGTAAGAATACTGACCCCTGCGGCCGGAGTGGGCCTGTCGTAAAAGGCGACAAAACAACCCACCAATAGATACGTGGGTAGGGTCTCAAGTCCGTCTGGATGGCCATTACCTTTGCTCTTAAGTATGCCGCCATAATAACTTTGTGTTGTGTTCCGGCATTAGTGACCCAAATTCCTGTACCCTTGTGGGACAGTAGCGTGTTGGAGATGCCATTAGCGTTGCAAATACCCATAGGCGACGCTAACTGCTAAATTTTAAGTGGGCCGTCTGCCTGTCTGCCTGTCCTGCAGCAATAAAAAAACTGGCTTTAGGAAGTTGTTGATGATAGGTTTTGTTCTCATATTATCCTTGTCATATTTCAGGGTTTGGGTTTTTGGTATTTTCTTCAGTCTTCGGGTTATTCACAGCTTAAAACTGTTCAACTTTGGTTACCGTTAACTCATAGCGCACACAAAATGGCGGTAACTTTCACTTTAAAAAATCTTTTACTATCTACGTGGCGCAGCGGGCAACGCACGTTGGAACGCCTGCGGAGGTCACGGGTTCAATTTCCGTCCCGATTCATTTTCGTTATGATTGAATGAAAAGAAAAGTATACTACAACTTACTTTGACATTAAATGAGTGTGTAGTCCCTTTTATTTATTATTAAAAAAATAAGATAATAACTTTCTTCAATAAAATTGATTGTTAAGATTAAATCAATTTTCTTAGTTGCAGTACAGATGGCATTGTGCTAATTGGCACAGGAGATTTAACGATAATACAAAAGATTGCATGTACATAATTACGAATTAATTAAATTATAAAACAATCGTGGAAAACGTTTCAAGAATATTCTATGACTATAGTAAATTTATGGTATAGCTGACCCGCGCAAACATTGTTCTGCTATTATAGGAATTTAAAAATAAAACAGAACTAAAGTTCTGTTAACTTAAAAGTTAACCCCTATTTCACCCCTTCAAGTTTCATTTTCGCGACATTATGTATCTCCTCCAAGGTCTAATCCATCTCTATACCGAAATTCATCAAAATTGGGTCAGCGGTTTAAGCATGAAAATGTAACAGATAGACGGAGTTACTTTCACATCTTCTATACAAATAAATAAAATTGGAGTGTCTGTTTGTAATATTAAAATAACCGCTTTTTACTAAGTGCATTCGGACGTATACACGGTATATATATCAAAACAACATTTTTTACAATTTTTGTCTGTCTGTCTGTCTGTTTGTTCCGGTTAATCTATGAAATGGCTGCACCGATTTTGACGGGACTTTCACTGGCAGATAGCTGATGTAACAAGAAGTAACATAAGTTATTTTTATTTTAGAAAAAAAATAGTTTTTGTTAAAAGTGATATGTTTCGAAAATTTTATATTCCAATTTAAGTTAACCTCAGATTTATATCATCAATCATATGAAATAGGGTTTAGCTTAGACTGGACTTTGTAGGTCGAACCCACGTATTCTGGAGACACATGGCGTAATAGTTGCATTCGATAACACTGACTGTTTGGATATTTCATTTATTTATATTTCAGGGTTTATAGGGTTTGTAATCCAAAATAAACCATAAGATTTATCCAAAAAATGCTGCCCAAAGTCACTATTCCACGCTGACGGAGTCGTGGGCACAGCTAGTTTATAATATTAGTATGGAAGTATGGATACTAATAAATACCACCTTACATATGGTAATCAAATCGTAACCATGACGACCGAGCAAAATTCGAATGTGGTTGGAGATGTCGGACAGTTTTTATTTACCCTGCCAGCCATCAAACCCGGAACTACAAAAGCTAAAAACTATGTGGAACAAATGCTTTATTCGTTCACGTATCTTGATAAAAACTTAAGTAAATTAATATGTATTTATTGTAAGTTATAGTTGACTAGTAATAATAATGCATTCCATGAATACAGGGGTAAATAACATTTGTTTAATTTTTTTATATTAAAATGTTAAAATTTTATAACTAATATCAACAATCAACTCAGTCATCATTTGGTATTAATGATGATTTTACTGGATAGATAGATAACTTTTTGTTGTATACTCAATTTATCTACAAACATAGAAGTTCTTACAACTAATACACAACAGGCGTCCTTTACGCTTAAAGCGATCTCTTCCAGGCAACATTTTATCTAGATATATTTTATTATTATAAGGAGAGACTGAATCTGACCTTTTAATTTATAGTACAGTATAATCCGTTTATAATGGCATCGAAGGGAAATGACGAACACGTCATACCAAGCGGACGTCATATAGCGCATTGTAGAAAATAAATAACCTCTTTTCGTTAGGTATATATGTATGTATTTTTTTATTATTCCTTATTATATTATAATAACAGTATCTAATACAATTACTATGTGCCACGCATGCGCCGAACGACGTCGGTCGTCACGTGACCCTCTCGAATACCGCCAAACCGTCATAATTTATTAATGGGTCATAATAAACGATATGGCACTATAAGCGAAGTAATTATTGTCATTATATCCGAATTTATTATAAAGAATTATATATGAAAACCAAACTTCGCTGTGTAATTAAATTATTAGACTAACTGGTCAGTTAATATAGGCGGAGTCAAAATAAATGGATCCTACTGAGCTTCGTTTTCATCGTTATTTAATTGTACTTTTATCTTTCTTGAATTCTTAAAACTTTTTTAAATAATAAACACTAAAAATTAATCCATACTATCCATACTAATGTTATAAACGTGAAAGTAACTCTCTCTGCCTGTTACGTATTCTCGCCTAAACCGCTCAACCAATTTTGATAAATTTCGGTATAGAGATATATTGGAAATTGGTGACGTCTATATGTTACATTTTGTCGTGAAAATGAAACTTGAAGGAGGCGAAATAGGGGTGAACGTAATTAAGTTCTTTTTTTAAATTTATAAGGCAAACAACGTTTTTCGAGCCGCCAGTAAATATGTAATTACTAGTAATTAATTTAGAAATAATATCAATGCTAACTTTTAAGTGACATTTTTGGAAATAATGATTATTATATCTTAAACAATTTTTAAGACGCTGTAGGAAATTTTTAAGTTAGTCTTGCGAAAAACTTGTTGATTAACCCTGCATAAACACGGTATACCCAGTGGCAATCGAGTCTGTATACCTTTTTTTGATCAAGATCGAAAGGACAATTGCTACTGACTGGTCGAGCTGAGTCCTTGGAACATATTATATATATTTTTAATTCTCATAAATAGTGCAGTTGTACACGTTTCGGTTTAGAATCAGGAACACACCGAAGTGTTTGTTACCGAATTCTAAAAATAGTAGGTTGTGAGGTAATGTAATTAGTTTTAAAAATGCTCTTATTAAAAATAATTTTTCAGCAGACTTCAAGCATCCGTACTAAACAGAGAATGATAACAATCGGATGATATTAGTTTTCTTGAAACATTGAAACAAACAAGTTTTTGTTTGAAAGTGTACACATAATTGATGTTTATTAACAAACTATTAAGTCCACAAATACTGTTAATTTTTATTGCTGTAGGACAGCAGACAGGCTGACGGCCCACTTAAAAGGTAACAGTTACCGTCGCCTTTGCGTATTTGCAATGCCAGAAGCATCGCTAACACGCTTCTAACCGCGTAGTGGTACTTGGTCACTTCTGCCGGAACACAAGTTTATTATGGCGAAATATTTAAAAACCTGGGGTGGTTGCAATCTAGATGGGCTTGAAGCCTTACTACCTAGCTTGAGTTGTTTAATCGCCTTTTACGACAGGCCGACCCCGGCCGCAGAGGTCAGTATTCTTTCTCTGCCCCTGCACGGATAAAACTAAACACTATACTACAAAACTAGTTATTAAGTCTTAGAAATATTTGGTGATTCGATGATTAACACATCAGAAAAGCATCCAATCTCGTGAATGTTAAGTATTTCATAAGACATTAATGTTTTTAACGACGTTAAACAGATCTGATAATGACGCAAAATTATTTCCTAGTAAATATACAAAAATATATTTGTATTAAAATGTAATAATGAGTATGTAGTGATGAAACAGTTTTATCAGTGTGAAATAAATGGGCGTTATCAACTGATTATTAATTGCAAATTATTTGAACAACAGGGTCTTTGATCTTGAGTGTTTGACATACATTTAAATTATTTGTTTAGGAATTTGTTTAAATAAGCTAATCCTTTTGCATGAACTATTTGTTTAGAATTCTAATTTGGTATACTTTTTTGACATCCAAAAGGTGATAGTTGAAGAATTTCATATGAAATTTAAAATTAAAGTAATTGAAATCTATACAAAAAAATAAAATTGGAGGGTCTGTTTGTAATATTAAAATAACCGCTTTTTACTAAGTGCATTTGGATGTATACACGGTATATACACCAAAACAACATTTTTTTACAATTTTTGTCTGTCTGTCTGTTTGTTCCGGCTAATCTCTGAAACGGCTGGACCTATTTTGACGGGACTTTCACTGGCAGATAGCTGATGTAACAAGGAGTAACTTAGGCTACTTTTATTTTAGAAAAAAAAATGGTTTAGTTAAAAGTGATCAATTTCGGATTTTTATTATCCAATTTAAGTTGACCTCAGATTTATATCATCAATCATATAAAATAGGGTTCAGCTTAGGCTGGACTATTAGGTTCGAACGCAGTTTGTATATTTCATTTATTTATATTTTAGGGTTAATAGGGTTTGTAATCCAAAATAAACCATAAGATATATCCAAAAAATGCTGCCCAAAGTCACTATTCCACGCGGACGGAGTCGCGGGCATAGCTAGTAATAAATAAACAAGGACATTTCACACAACGCCATCTAGTTTTAAAGTTTTATGTTTAAGTAAATAATTAAAAAAAATTAATAAAGCAGAGAGTGTGTGTTATGGATACTAAATAACGGATAAGCTACTTATATATCTTTCTTCTGTAAAGTATATAAATAGTATATCAGTTGGCTAGTAACACCAAAACTCGTGTCGGGAAATGAAGCCGTGACTCCCCGTAAGCGTTACGACGTGCAAAAGCTTTTGTGGTACGGACATAGTCAAATTGTATATAATATAATTGAAAATAAAAACTGTCAAAAAGAACATTAATTGATTCTTAGAAACGCTTTTTACATATCTTCGTATAAATATAATATGTATATCAAAGTATAGGATTATATAATTATTTATTAATATGATCAGATAGATGCTGCGGCTGTTTTTATATTCGTTTTTTACTAGATCTAGAATACTGAGTGAAATTAAAAAGAGAATTACTAATCCAAAGCATATAATTGTATTAATATAATTTTGATGATGGCAACAAAATAAACGTAATAAAAATATTTCGGCATATTTCGACTCATTCGGCATCGCAATACCTTTGTTAATCATTATTTGTTAACTCAATGACTAGGCATATCGATCAAGGTCAACACATTTATTCCTGCCAATTCCCTCGTAGGCATGCGTATCTAATTAATCCGGGATTTAATTAATGTATTATATCTTTGGTAATATAAGTAAAGATAATGCTTTCATTTCATATAACATGCACTTTGAAATTATTATATGTTTTGAACCTTCTTGGACGGTATGAGACCGCACCAAGATTGTCGATATCGAACGTAGACTTACGTGTAGTAAATTCAAATACAATGATGGAAGTTTTTCTCTGTGCAGGAGCGAAATTAGAATTAACCCCTGCGGGCAGCGTTGACCCGTCGTAAAAGGCGACAAACAACACTAGTTAGGTAGTAGAGCTCCAAGCCTACCTGGATGGCAATCACTATTTATATTCTATTGAGTTCCAGCATTAGTGACGAAGGTTTCGTATTCCTTTGTGAGAAGCGTGTTGGCGGTACCCTCTCATTGGTCCTTTTTTTAATTTATATATACTCTAAAATACTTATGATTATTAAAAATATCATCATTTCAGCCGGAAGACGCCCACTGCTGGACAAAGGCCTCCCCCAAAGATCTCCACGATGATCGGTCCTGCGCTGCCCTCATCCAACCTATCCCGGCGATCTTGACCAGATCATCGGTCCATCTTGTGGGGGGCCTACCAACACTGCGTCTTCCGGTACGCGGTCGCCATTCGAGGACTTTTCTGCCCCAACGGCCATCAGTCCTTCGAGCTATGTGCCCAGCCCACTGCCACTTCAGTTTTGCAATCATCCGGGCTATGTCGGTTACTTTGGTTCTCCTGCGAATCTCCTCATTTCTGATTCGATCTCGCAGGGAAACTCCAAGCATAGCCCTCTCCATTGCTCTCTGAGCGACCATGAGCTTTCTCATAAGGCCCATAGTTAGCGACCACGTCTGCGTTCCGTATGTCATCACTGGCAACACACATTGGTTAAAAACCTTCGTCTTGAGACACTGCGGTATTTGGGACGAAAAGATTTTACGGAGCTTCCCGAACGCTGCCCATCCGAGTTGGATTCGACGAGTGACCTCTTTCGCGAAATTGGACCTGCCTAACTGGATCGTTTGACCCAAGTAGACGTATTCGTCAACAATTTCGAAAGTACAGTTCCCAACTGTTACGGGGGTAGGTGCGACATGGACATTAGACATGATCTTCGTCTTGTCCATGTTCATTTTGAGACCTACTCCTTGGGAAGCTGTATTGAGGCCATCAAGCATATGGCTTAAGTCTTCCATGGTTTCAGCCATGATTACGATATCATCTGCGAATCTAAGGTGAGTGATGTACTCACCGTTAATGTTGATGCCCAGTCCGTTCCAGTCCAGAAGCTTGAAGACATCTTCCAACGCAGCAGTGAACAGCATCGGCGATATGACATCGCCTTGTCTGACTCCCCGCTGCAGTCGGATAGGCTTCGAGTTCTGATCCTGGAGACGGACTGACATGGTGGCGTTTTCATACAAACACTTCAACGCTTTGATGTATCGATAATCAATGTGGCACCTCTGGAGAGACTGAAGCACCGCCCAGGTCTCGATCGAATCAAAGGCTTTCTCATAGTCCACGAACGCCAAGCATAGTGGCTGGTTATACTCCTCCGTCTTCTGTATAACCTGCCGCAGCGTATGTATGTGGTCTATGGTGCTAAAACCTTTTCGGAATCCGGCTTGTTCGGGAGGCTGGAAGTCGTCAAATCTGCGCGCGAGACGATTCGTGATGACCCTTGAAAACAGCTTGTAAACATGGCTCAGAAGTGATATCGGTCTAAAGTTCTTCAAAAGGGTTTTGTCGCCCTTTTTGAAGAACAGCACCACTATACTTCCGTGCCAGGCCTGCGGCGTTTTGCCATCGAGGATGACGGAATTAAATAGCTTCTGGAGGATTTTAAGCACAGGAGTACCACCAGCTCTCAGAAGCTCGGCTGTAATTCCATCATCACCCGGCGCCTTGTTGTTTTTAAGCTGTTTAAGGGCCACACTAATCTCGTACAGACTGACGTCTGGGATATCTACGGTGTAGTGTCGGGTTAATTTGGCTCTTGGGTCTTTAGCCTTGTTGTTAACAGGTGCCCGTGTGGTCGTGTATAGCTGTCCGTAGAACTTCTCGACTTCCCTCAAAAGTTCGGGTTTAGACGAAACGACCCTGCCGTCGTCGGTCTTCAGCTTCGTCAGTTGGCTCTGCCCAATAGACAAGTCTCGTGCGAATACTTTAGAGCCCTTGTTACGCTCTATAGCCGCCTTTACACAGTCTGTGTTATGGCGGCGGATATCGCGAGTCAAGGACTTGGAGATCTGTCTATTTAGCTGCCTATACTGGGAAGCATCGTCCGGGGACTGAAGGGTCATTTGACGTCTCACATCCATCAATTTGAGAGTAGAATCTGAGATTTTTCCGGTTCTTTTTGAACGGCTGGCCTTGAAGAATTTAGACCCGGCCGTTTGAACAGCTTCCACGAACCTGTTATTATACTCGTCCACGTCAACGCAGTCACCGAGGCATTCGAAGCGGTTTTGCAATTCGAGTTGAAAGTTTACCGGGTTTTGGATCTGTATGGGTGCAGGTCGGAGCGTAGACTTCACCAGTCGAGACCTCTCCAATTTTGGATTGATATTCAATGTGCCTCTTACTAAGCGGTGATCACTCCCAGTTTTCACCGAATTGATCACAGAGATATCATTGAATATCTGTCTTTTGGTCGACATAATGAAGTCAATCTCATTTTTGGTGGCACCATCGGGACTAATCCAAGTCCATTTGCGTTGTTCTGGCTTCATGAAGAAGGAGTTCATCATATACAGGTCCTCCTTCTCCATGAAGTCGGCCAGCATCTGGCCTCGGGTGTTCCGATTTCCGAACCCAAATTGCCCCACTCTCAACTCATCGCTGCTACGTTTCCCCAATTTTGCGTTGAAGTCTCCCATGACAACGTTAAAGTGGGTTTTAGAAGTGTGGATGGCTGTTGAGATGTCCTCATACATGGCTTCCACCTCCTCGTCAGGATGTGTCGAAGTCGGAGCGTAAACCTGAATGACCTTCAACGAATACCGTTTGGTAATTTTGAGTATTAGGTACGCTACCCTAGTCGAAACACTCCCCACCTCAGTAACGTTGTTCACAAGAGACTTGTGAACGAGAAACCCGACACCACCTTGGGACAGTTGGTCGCCCTCCCGGAAGTAGAGCAGATTTCCGGAATTTAGGATTATTGAGTCCTCTCCCTGTCTTCGGACTTCAGATAACCCCACAACATCCCATCGCAGTCTGCTCAAAACTTCCTCCAGTTCCTCCAACTTCTCGTTGGTCCGCAGTGTCTTGACATTGTATGTTGCCAGGGCCAAAGGTCGTCGTTCTTGGTAGCGAATCCGAACCCGGGGATTCTTCGCACCCCCTGCCCCGTCGCTTATGTGGCTGCTACCGTGACCACCACGAACGGGGCCGCCGGGGACTAGGGGCCGGGGTCTGTGTGTATCTGTCATTTTAGGGGGGGGTTTTGCCATAATCGCCACGCTTGGCAGGCGGGTTGGCGATCGCAGTATTCGCAGTTGGTGATGCTCTCACGGAAAGATGCTGCTGCCCATCCTCCGTTCTTTCTATCCCTTACTCGTCTCTTACGACACCCACGGGAGGAGATGGGGTGGTGCTATTCTGGTGCGACACCACACACTACAACAGTGACAATAAAAGGTAGTAATTAATGGGCAACTACAACATAGTTTACAAAGTATTCCAATTTCACACAACTATTTTTAAACTCTACACATATATATGAGCGACACCAATAAAAAATTCCAATAAACTAAAATAAACGATAATGATCCATTATAATACATGATAATGACAGTTTGATTTGTATTATCTTTATAAACACTATTATTAATGGAGTATGTTTTATAATAACTTATCTAAATTATAGTATAGTCTTGAAATGGGTTATATTTTCAGATTTCAAACGTTCAATCACACACATAATTATTAAAATAAGTAGTAAACGATGCGCTATTTTTTTATATATAGCATAAAGATAAGATCTGCTGATCTCCATTTATGAAAATCTTCTTCCTCCTGCCCTTATCCTACATTATATAGGGTCAGCACAACATGTTGCATGTTGCAATAGTTATGGCTTAGTTTTTACAACCGCCCGCTTGCCTGACGTTAAGCCCTTTTTGGGGAAAAAAAATCAGTCATCCTTTTTATTTAAATTATTTTCTGGTTTCACATTGAAAGTAGGAAACGAAATTTCGTTGTTAGTCATCTAACATATCCTCAAGCTACACTTTTATTGGTTTCTTCTTGAACAAACAACATCCGAGTGTTGGTTTGGATGTGCAGGGTGACACTTTTGCTGGGTCGCCGACTTTTACGGGGTCCGTGCACAATCACATTCGACAACTATGTCACGAGAGCTTCTAAATAGGAAATTCGCAGTGTCAAGCGTCTTCGATTGCTCTTAGTCCTGCATTTCATTGCGCTTGAATGCAGAAACAGGCAGCTTGCGCAGGTGCTTGCGCACAATCTTCTTATAATTTAGTGGTGGATCACAGCAATCTTCCTCTTAGAAAGTTAGAGGCCTTGAAACACGCAGCTTTTTCACAATAATACATAACCTTCGGCAAAGGACATCGTGGCAAGCAGGGATAGCACATAGGTGGATCTTCATAGCACGTTTTTGTACAAGGGGCCACTAACATCATACATACTGCAAATTGTTCGCAGTCTTTAGGATAAAAGCACGTCATTTTTAATTAGATTTTACTTCTTATTCTTCTGTAAATTTTATATAATAATAAATAAATTTCCACTAGAATTTTGATAATTTTGACGGAATTAAAAATATAGATGCAATAATTATTTTTGTAAACTGTTCGTCACCAAGAGACTCTTATGGAAGACCGGCGCTGGTTATTTTAACCAGCATCGCTGAATTGGATGTCCTTGTACATCTTTATTATTGTTGTTATAATTTTAACCTATACTGCTTTTGAAGAATGTAAAAGTTCTAAATAAAATATTTTTCTTTCTTACCAAACATCCATAGACGACGATAACTGCATATTATTAAACCCGTCAACCTGTCTGTATAAATGACGTAAAAATAATATTCATATATTTGCATGAAATTGTAAAATAATAAAGACCTGTAGTTCCAGTATAACATCTTATATTTTAAGCAAATAAATTTTAATATGGTATAATTCGAAAGATATTACATTAATAATTATTATTTAGAGTTGAACTGTAGAGTTGAACTGGAGTTAATCGCTAAGCACCTTGTGGAACACCATGTTAAGATAACTTTTTTGAAATACAGCTTATACAGTCAATCAACTCTTGCACACTCTTGAGAAGGCCAACATTTTAGTTCAGTAGACTTTTTTATTTAATTTGTTACTACGATTCTTAAGTCATTTCATTCTTTTATGTGAGGCCTTCGCGTGATTATCTTTTTGATTTTTTTTATTACTATTCATTACTGGACACGCATTGTCCTTTATGCGGAAAACAATATAATTATACAATTTTTTCATAAATATAATAACGTTAAAATATCTATAAAACTTGTTATTAAGGAGTTACTTCTTCAATCTATGAGATCAAATATAGCATATTGTTTTGTTCGTTTGCATTTTGGGACTGATTGAGACTCACTTGATTGAATTTCACTGTTAGGTATGTTCAAGGGGAAACATTAGATGACTAATATATAACATATTTTTTTATTGCCGTAGGACAGCAGACAAGCTGACGGCTCACTTAGAATTTAGCAGTTACAGTTGCCTATGGGTGTTTACAATGCCAGTGGCATCGAACACGCTGCTGTTCGTATAAGGGTACTGGGTCATTTATGCCAGAACACAGCACATGGTTGGCACGTGGCATGGCATATTTATAGAGCTGGGGTGGTTGCCATCTAGACAGGCTTGGAGCGCTGCTGCCTAGCTAGGTTTGTTTTGTCGCCTTTTACAACAGGCTTTTCTATCCGTGCAGAGGCGGAGAAAGAATACTAACCTCTGTGGCCGGGGTCGGCCTATCGTAAAAGGCGACAAAACAACCCACCCTAGCTACGTGGTAGGGCCTCAAGCCCATCTGAATGGCGACCACCTTTAGCCTTAAGTAAGCCGCCATAATAATCTTGTGTTGTGTTCCGGCATTAGTGACCCAAGTTCCTGTACTCTTATGAGACAGCAGCGTGTTCACGATATCACTGGCGTTGCAAACACCCATAGGCGACGGTAACTGCTAAATTCTAAACGGGCTGTCAGCCTGTCTGCTGTCCTAAAGCAATAAAAAAAAAACAGGCCGACCCTGGCCGCTGGGGTCAGGATTCTTAGTCTTCCTTACTGCAATCAAATATGTGTATGCCAGATGCAAGAACTATGAAACGTTTGTCAAAAGAAGAAATTCATTCTAGAAATAACTTATTTATCAATTATTATACAAGTATTTGTGCTTAGAAGATTGCCTTAAAATATAACATATTATCGAAAGCCAATGAAGCAAAACACGAAATGTTCAAAGCTTAGGATGAAACTAGGATGAAATGCTTGGCAGACGAGTTTCATTTGTTGATTATCATTAAAGTATTTTTAATATCATTGATAAATGGTTCTTAAATAAGTAAAAATAAATCGTTTGAAGTTTGAAATTAACATATATGTTAAAAACAAAACACATAACAAATGTACATGTTAATTAACTTAGAAACAGCAACTAAGACAGATAAAAATTTGTAATAGGCACATTTTCACTTAAATGCATAAAGTTAAATTATGTACATAGCAATAACTAGTAATATATGGATTCAAGAATTTTTAACTGTTATAGGTAAACTTTGTTGAAGATTGACCTCTGAACTGAGTTAAGAAATCAAACAATCTTTACTTACATAAATAGATATGAAATTAATATCTTCGGTTAAATATGGTTTTCAATTTAAGTCACCAATAAAATAATTGCGTAAAAGCACTAGTAAAAACGTCGCGCGTGTCGCGTCACTATCACAATACTGATATAGGGACGTGCGTGTACAGTGCGCACGCGCAGGCTCGCTAGTGATGTCTATTCATATTGTCGATATACGTTATGGTTTATGATATAGTCCCATTTTAAGTTTTAAAAAGAAAATGTCTTACAAAAAATCTTTTCCGAATAAACTAAAAAAAGGAAAAGTATTTAATAAAAAGTATAAAAAAATACATAAGTTAAAATTAGACGTATAGCTGGAGAGTTTCTTGTAACAAAGTATATATTTCACTTTCAAAAAATGTTCTAGGTAGGAACATTTATTTTATTATATATTTTGAATAAAAAATTTGAGTGAGAAGTAAGTTTAAGTTTTAAGGAATAATGAAAACGCTATTAAAGGAGGATGTACGGAAGAAGCTGGAAAAAAATTCATGTTGGTGGCATTGATTATTTTTTACGTGATTAATATCTTTTTGAATTAGACTCTTTGGTCAAGGATGGCTTAACAGAACCCCTTAAATTTTTCTGAAGGTCTTATGTACTCGACCAGCTGAATAAACGGCATAAAATTGTTTCAGATGTTCTCATACTTAGGCTGCAACAGATTTTCGGCTACTAATACGAAATTATCCCAAATTTAGTTATTGGAAGATAAAACAGTTCCGGAGAAAGATAAGATCTACACATGTCCACATATTTTAGTATCATTATCATCTCAACGTTCATTCCGGTTGCAACCAAACTTCCGCTTTGGTGCCTGGGGTCGACTTTCCAACGTTTTCTTCTCCATTTCGCACGATTATTGCAATCTTCGATATCTGATTCTCTGGTAGTCAGTTCATTGGTACGCATATCACCCTTTAAGACATCAAGCCATTACTTTTTGGGTCTATTCCTCCTGCCGGGGGTCTATATTTCTCATAGGCATTATGTGATATTTAGTGCTGATTTGAAAATGTTTTTAAGTAACTCTACCCTTTCACGTAGTTCAGAAATAAATATAGCGTTAGTTAGAATAGAAAAAAAGTCTGGTGTTAGTATAGAAAAAAATATAACTAATTAACCTTTGCTTTATCGATAAAATCATGGACGTATTGGACATCAACATATTAGTGTTACAATAAGCATTATCGATGAAATGTATTATAATGGAATATTTTAATGCGCAATGAATACGCGGTATGGCTTGGTTTGGTTGCATAATTAAAAGTGCAACGAATTTAATTTGAACGATGTATATTTTATGAATATAGATAAACTCACATTTATTTTCTATAGCAGACAGACTAACGGCCCTCTAAATAGTAAGCAGTTACCACCTTCTATGAATGTTTGCGAGGCCAGTGGCTCTGCGAACACGCTGCTGTCACTAATGATTCTGGATCACTGAGGATCCTGTGTCATTAATGCCGAAAATACAAGGTTATTGTGGCGGCATACTTATAGACCAAGAGTGGTTGCCATCAAGACGGACTTGGTGTCCTACCATCTAGCTAGGGTTGTTTTTCGCTTTCTACGACAGGCCGACGCTGACCACAGGGGTTAGTATTCTTATTGCGCTCCTGCACGGAGAAAAATTACACCCTCTTAATGATGGTGTCAGCGCACCTCATTTTGTTTAATTTAAAATCCGTTTATCAACTAACCCATGACCACTAAACCATGTCTATTATACGGGTGCCAAACTTAGGCTCTGAGAGAACATTTAACACACAAATTAAGAGTTTGTCAGAATGGGTTTGTCTGAGAGAAGCACACTAGGTATTAAAAGAAGAGAGTAAAATTAAGAGATATAAAAAGAAAAACAAATTTAAAAAAATGTATATATGACGTACAAACAACTAAAATGGAGATGGACAGGGCATATGATGAGAGAAAAGAAACATAAATTGTCAAGAATACTAGCAGAGACCCAAGAGATAGCAAAAGGACAATGTGGACACGTATAGCAAAAGACAAGATACAGTGGAAGACTTGATAGGAGGCCTTTGTCGGAAAACAAGCTGGTGTTTGCTGATATTTAAAAATGTTATTGTGGATATAATAAGAGATACCAGCAATAAACGATTTTTTATTTAATTTTTATTTATAAACCTAAACCAAAAAAACTTCGATATCCAGGATTAAAATTCGGATTCGGATTTTCTTTTCCCATTTTGTGAGTTCGTTAATATTTATTGTCACGAAAATCAGTCTATGTGCCGTTTGATCCCGGCCAAAGGGAATACAGCTAACCTGATTTCTTGAGGAGTTTCCAAAACGTAAAATGGATTGGACATAAAAGGATGAATATTTTCTGGTTTTCCTTTCGGGGTTAGGCAGTAGCTACTTTTGTAATCAAATTACTTTTTTGTTTAATTATTGTAGTTTTCTTCTAGTTCTTTAGTTATGACAAGGAAGAATCAGAGAATAGCACTGACATAAATATTGGCGCATATGCGCTACCTTCCACATCATAATGCAATTAAAAGAAGATCACCTCTTAAAGGTTAAGCCAGATTTTGCTACCGATCGTTATCGGTTCCGGTGAATTAGATGCGTTTTAAAAAAATAGTCTCACTGATAAGGTGACTTTTCCTTTTTTTAAATTTTTTGAACATTTTTAATAAAATTTATACAGTGTTTTTGAAGTTATACTTTTTATGGGGCGTTTGGAAAAAATATGAGAGTAAAACTTTTACAACGCGACATGATAAAGTTAACAGATAACTATCTCTCAAGTGTTCCGTGTTGATCTGTGTTCTGTGAAAACTTGTAACTATATTCACAGTTGTCTCTCAAACAACATAAATCTACAAAGTGATAATAGCATGAAAAATAATTTGGAAACTATTGCGTGATGTAAAAAAAACAATGATTTCATCTAGTATCAAATGGTTATTAAACTATTTGAAGTGCATTTATATATTTGAGGTTAATTATCGTGATTTATTCTTTTTATTTGTGTATCAACTCAACTCGACTCAAATCGACTGAACTCGGCTGGGCTCGACGCGACTCTACTTCACTCATCTCAAGTGAACTTGACTCGACTGAACTCTGTTGGTGTGTGGCCACAAACTTTCAAAAACGTCATGCCTAGTGACTAACAATACGTTTGTAATAAAAAAACTTTCCTCCTTTCTGGTTACAAAAGATGGCTGGTTATTTTAATTTATTTTCCTTATTATTTAATTAAAAAATTGTAATTTTTATCAGTTCATGGACCCAGTACTGTGCTTATTTAGTTAATAGTTTTCATCATTATCATAAATTTTAACGCGATTCTTAATTACGATAATTCGCCTCGTCATCAGTCAATAATCACGTTGCCGGTACTTAATTTTCAATAAATCAAGGTGTTTTTCAAAAATATGTACGAGAATATGTTGTCAATTCGCAATGGAACGTAATGGAAGCACACTTGTAGCATGATGATTGCGTGAGCAGTGAATTCATGGACACCTAAGAGGACATCAAAGCTAAATCTCATATTTTATTATTGATCGATTCTCAGCTAAATAATACTAAAACAGCTAACGAAGTTTGGGACAATTTGAAGCAGGCATTTGAAGATTCGGGTCTGCTAAGAAAAGTTGGATCACATAAATATATAATCCTCCTCCTCGCGTCGGTTTCCTCAGTGCTGAGGGTCGTGATCATCTCGACGGAGTACTTTGGTGCGTATTATTTGCCGCCATCTGCCCCTATCGGAAGCAGAGTGTAAAGCGTCGTGGACAGTAGTTTCCAGGGCAGTGCGAATCTGATCGGTCCATCGCATGGGGCTCCTTCCTCTTGGTCTTCTTCCCTCCACCTTCCCTGTTACCATCAGTCTCTCCAGGTTGTCCTCATCCCTTCTGGCGATGTGGCCGAAGTATTCTAGGACCCTACGCAAGCAGATGGTAGAGAGCCTAGTTACAATTCCCAGCCGTTTCAGGATCGACACATTAGTTCGGTGTGCCGTCCAGGGTATGCCCAACAACCTTCTATATATATAATAGAATAGAAAAAATATTTCAGAAATATCATATAGATTCCAGTTTGAAAATTCTATGAAATTTTAATAAATAATAATAAATAAACATAACAAAATGAATGTTCAGAATTTTTACATTGTTTCGTTAACATAACAAAGATATATTATTTAAAACGGTTCCTTGCATCACGCAAAAACGGAGCTGAATTTTTTTACAAATACACTACGGTCATTACCAGCACAAATTATTTACAGATATAACTGCTTTGTCCTGCGTAGAATTCGAACCCTCAAGCACAACTGTACAGCGACTTTTGTAGCCATTTTATTATACTACTCTTTATTTGAATGAGTTACATAAAATCAAACATGCTCGTTACCGGTCAATGAAGTACTTCTATTTTTATCTTTTGTTGTTTTGTTAATATTTCAAGATCAAAGTATGAGAATTGGCACATACTAGCTACGTCTGGGACTGATATTAATCCACTTTTCAAGGTTTTAAGAAGTCATCTATTTATTCTCTTCTTTATTTTATAATAACGCGATATATGAAAAGTTATGTGCCAAAAAGTGTTGGCTGCCGAAAGGGATGCCGAAAACCGTACGAAGTGGAGAAGAAAAAGTCGAAAGTGTGAAAGTCAAAAATAATTTATTTAGTATCTACTCGTGTTTAGCGCTCAAGTTATGTCAAATTATGCTTTAATATAAATGTACCTAGTTGACCCAGCAAACGTTGTTCTGCCATATGAAATTAAAACAATTAACCTATGTCCTTTTCTAAGGTCCAATCTATGACTGTACTGTAAAACTCATCAAAATTGGTTCAGCAGTTTAGGTTTGAAAGCGTAACAAACAAACAAGCAAACTCTTTTTTTTTATTGCGTAGGACAGCATACAGGCTGACAGCCCGCTTAGAAATTAGCAGTTACCGTCGCCTATAGGTGTTAGCAACACCAGTGGCATCCCGAACACGCTGCTGTCCCATAAGGGTACAGGAACTTGGGTCAATAATGCCGGAACACAACACAACGTTATTATGGCGGCATACTTAAGACCAAAGGTGGTCGCCAACCAGACGGGCTTGAGGCCTTACCACGTAGCTAAGGTGGGTTGTTTTGTCGCCTTTTACGACTGGCCGACCCCGGCCACAGAGGTTAGTATTCTTTCTCCGCCCCTGCACGGATAAACTCTTTTCGCATTTATAATATTAAGTTAGGATATTAAAATATGACAAAAAGGCTTCTTAATTTACTTCATAATTTAACTAAGGGGCAATAAGTAATAAATTTAGCACTAAATGGTGTTATATGACAATTCATATAACACCATATAGTAGTTGCAAAACCCTTGTGTTATGGGTACTAGATAACTGATATACATACTTATAAATTATTATAAATAAATAAATAAAATTTTCGACATTACTTACACTCTTCCACTGCAGACAAAGAGGCCAATTTCCAACTCTCCAAAGGGCAGAAATACAAAGATCTGAATTCGTAATTTTTATCGACATTTAAATGTGTAACGCACAGCACTATTAATATTATATTAATCTAACAAATCGATATCCATATTGAAGTTATGAGTAATATATTATAATTATATTATAATTATATAATATATTATAAATAATAAAGGTCTATATATAAATATAATAATAAAGTTAATAATAAATATATTATAATTATATATAATAATATAATATATTATAAATAATAAAGTTTATTATATTAGATTAAAATTTCTTAGAGCCAGACAGCGCGTTGGTAATGCCTTTGGCGTTGCAAACGTCCATAGGCGGCGGTGACCACCTGCTTTAAGGTGGGCCATTTGCTTCTCCTCTGAATTCCGGATATAAAAAATTGTCTTACCGGTAAATCGAAGTAACATTCAAAATTTTTTACAGACATCTTTTAAATTAAGCGACTACGATACACCTTAATTCCCTAAAAAGAAAAGATGCTCGCACGTTTTCTTCTCAAACAGATCCACTTAGGAATCGAACTTGGGATTATGTAACTCATTTCTACCCGCTCAAACTATGACTGTACATGACTAATATACTACTATTTTCTTTAATATGTGGATTAAGGGAAAGCTTTTAGTAAATGGTCATCTTCCTGCTGATTGAATAATAGGTCTACGTCTAGGAGGTATACCAACCTATAGGTGTAAGGCACGTAGTAGCCACTTAAGCAGTTCTTCTTGCCTAATGCATTTTATAACATAATTCCCACGTAGTGATGATGAAGGAATTAATCGTGAGGAAACTTATATAAAGAGATTTTCTGTGTGTAAACCGCTAATCCGTTTGGACAACCGTGGGATACTGAGCCTGAGGCCAGCCTCGGACCTTATGAGCTATTACTGCGTAAATATCGAACACTTAAATTAATTAATGTATTGTGATAATTCACACAGCGCCACCTAGTTCCAAAGCATAGCACTTGTGCTATAGGTACTAGCCAACTAATGTAATACATTTGTAAATAAATACATAATATCCGGATGACCGGATATTTTTTTTTTATAAATTGTGTTTTTTGGAAATTAACAATTGATTTTCTTAGTTTAACCTCAAAGCAAACACTCATTGACTTCCTTTACTTAACAACGCCATCTGCTGGAATAGCTTTAGTGTTGTTTTGTCGTTAAAGCAATTAAAAAAAATAGTATTATTATTCGCCGATAGATGTTAGGAAGAGTCATTTTTCAGTTTAAATTGGGACTACTCAAACGCCACCTTGTGACATTTTCTAGAAATGATTCCTAGCTAGATCGATTTATCGCCCCCGAAACCCCCCGTATACTAAATTTCATGAAAATTGTTGGAGCCGATTCCGAGATTCCAATTATAGACGTGGGTGTCTGCGACGGGAATTTGTGAGCTGCGCAAGCGTACCGAAGTGCATTACCCATTATGCTATGGAAGTCGTCAATTGATTCTAGACTTGCCTTGTAAGGAATCTGTATCTCATATGCTGTGATCCTAGGACAATACGAACAGTCATCAAAACGGTCCGACTTCCAAAGAACCTTGAATTCTCAGTTAAGTTCACTATCCAAAATACTTGACGCAATCAATTCAATTAAATAACTTATGATAATACTAAAAAAACAATTATTATATATTATCACGTAATAAACTAGGAAGTGAGTAACCTAAACAATACGAGTTCCTGGTAAAGTAAATTGCTTAAGACTATTAATCGAGTCAATGGACGCCGAGGTCAGGAAAAGTCATATCTATTTATATATCATGAATAGCAACAGCGATTATGGTGCCATGGTGGCCGTAGACAAGGTGGTACTGCCACATTTCAAAGATCTCCAATTATTTGTAAGAACTAATGAGTCAATAAATTGACTAATTCACAAGCGATAGCGGTCAAAATACATTTTTAAAAAACGAATCGTCTTTCAATATTCGTATATTAATAAAAAAATCGCTCGTCATGATTGAAAAATATATGTTTCCGCATAAAAAAATACTATTATGTACAATCAATTATTTTTAACAATAAAATTGATTGGTCAACAATTTAAATCCAAATATAACTTGTTATAACACATCAATAACAAAATGTTAAGTTTTAATAACTTATCAAGAGATCGCATTAATATATCATCCAAATACACCTCCTGACCATCGTAGAAAAAAAAGAGCTACATATACTTTTTTTGCGTAAGTATGTGACTGTAGGATGAAACCTGGATACAGGTGAAAGCATTCCAAAGCGATCAAAGACACAACAATCAGCTGGCAAGGTTATGGAATCAGTATTATGGGGTGCGCATGGTATTTTGCTTATCGACTATCTTGAGAAAGGAAAAAGGATCATTCTGAATACTATGCAGAAGAAATGAAGAACAAACGGCCCCACATGGCAAAGAAAAAACATTGTTCCACCAAGACAATGTATCATGTCACAAATCAATGGCTACGATGGTCAAATTACATGAATTGCACTTCGAATTGATGTCCTATTCCCCTTATTCGCCAGATTTGGCCTCCAGCGACTTCTGGCTGTTCGCAGGTTCGCAGAAAAAGGTTTAGCACCAACGAGGAAGTCATTGCCTAAACTGAGGCCTATTTTGCGAGCAAAGATCGAGAAGTTAGAGAAGCGTTGGGCCGGTTGTATCGCCTTAGATGAAAATTATGTCGATGAATGAAAACTAATTTTACCAAAATTTTGTGTTTTTTTACTTAGTCCGGAAACTTTTTGATCAATGTGTTACTTGATATATTGTATAGATGGAGTTGTGAAGACATTTTACGGATTCAGCTAGTTTTGCCTTTCGGCAAGCTTCGTCAGGTCTTCTTGTCATCTATCCCTCAGTGCTTGAACAAAATCTTTGAGCATGCATCCTACCAGTGATAATTTACGGGGCAGACATGGACACTGACGGTGGGGCTGGTCCACAAGTTTGAAGTCGCTCAGCGGGCTATGTTGGGTGTCTCTTTTATAGATGTAATGAAGAAATCCATAAGAGCATCAAAGTTACCTCCATTGCTCGCAGAATATACACGCTGAAGTGGCAGTGGGCCGGTCACGTCTGTCGAAGGACCAAGGGGGTTGGAGCAAATGAGCCATGGAGTAGAGACCACGTTTCAGTAAATGTAGCGCAGGATGCCCATCAGCCCGATGGACTGATCTGCACAAGGTTGTCGGTCGGGGCTGGATCGGAAAGGGAAGAGGCTGGGATTTGTAGCGCAAACTTGGGGAGGCCTATGATAGATAGGCTAACAATCCATCTGATAGAAAGGGTTATCGTTGCCTATGGACGTTTGTACCGCTAGGGGCATTGCAAACGCGCTGAAATCTCGACCTCGGAGAAATTCATTCATTATGAAACGTATGCAACATGAAGGTTTTAGAGAACTGTTGCGTACAGGAAGGAATTGGCCCCATCAAATGGGAATGAACACCTAATCTATGCCGCCTAATATGTAATCAACGTCTCGGCTGGCTCAGTGGTAACGCAAGCGGTGTAGTTCAGTCGTATTATAGGTTCGATCACGGAGAAAATAACATTTGTACCGTTCAAATAGTTTATTCCGTTCTGGATGTTTGTGAAATTATCTAAATCTTAAATTAATCTTTTTTTTTGTTCTGGAGGAAGAAAAATGTCCTTACGCACCATCTGACGCGCGGGGCCGCGGCAGGTGCGTGTGGGACTCGTAGGTATATGTGATACCCACTAAAAAACCTCCCACAGGCGCCTCTTTCCGCTGATGTCCAGCGTGCCGGGAAACGGGGTGCGGCCTTCTCCAATGAAGAGACAAAATCCCCCGACCCGAGATCAGTTAAATTCCCCAGGCCTCTTCTGCACACGTAGAGTGAGCGGGCGTGCGGAGCCCCAACGCACTTTGTCTCCAAGGCCTTGCTAGCGCACTAAGGTGGCCGAAGGTCGTTCACCAACCTTCGGCAATGAGTGTCCCCACGTCCGTGGGAGGGCCGTAGACCCAGCCGCTCCCGTTCCCTTTCCGCCTCCTCTTTGGTGAGCATAACGGTCTCACTAAATAGGGGACGGCATTATCTTGAATTAATCTTAACTAATCAGCTTATTGCTGTGATGTGCAACGCTGGTTCTTGACTCCCTATGAAAGAAAATAGTTTTAATCCAAGATCTATTTCTGGTGCGGATAAAAAGTAGCTCATGACGCCCCACTGTATGTGGACTTCCCGCTAAAGCGGGACATTTGATAGGATGCATTTCATCATGTTATTGGTTAATTTAATATGACTCATTGATGATAAAAATTAAAAAAAAACCAACGGGTTATCAGTTTCACTACTTCACACGTACATTAATCAAAGTAACAGGAATCATTTGATAGCAAAATACATGACACTCTCGGAAGGAAAATACTTTTTTTATAACAGTAGTCAATAACGTCCTAGGGCTAGCCCTAAATAAAATAGACGACAAGTTTCTATATGTTTTCCATCACCGTCAATATATAACAATTCTTTTATAAATATGCCTACTAAGCGACAAAAACTATTTCAGCAGTTCAGGCCAACCGTGGCACCGAAGCGACCTATAGATCGGTGATGATATTACTTGAGTACTGCATGCATATCACAATTCTTTTCCTAAATCAACAAAAAACAGAAGAAAGTAGTTGTAACTTATTTTAGTTTTCACGGGCCTTTCAAAGTTGATGGTCTCTCTCCTCATTTTCGAAAATAATTTTTCTTCGTGCAGTGGTGGAGTAAGAATACTGGCCCCTGTGGCTGGGGTCAGCTTGTCGTAAAAGGCTAGCAACACTAAACAACTCCAGCTACGTGGCCATGTCAATCACTTCTACTTTCTGAATATTCCGCCGTAATAACCTCGTATTGTGTTCCGGTATTAGCGACCCAGGTTTCAGTATGCCTACGTGGACCGCAGCGTGTTAGCGGTGCCCCTGGCGTCGCAAACATCCGTAGGTCACGGTAACTGCTTCCTAAACTTACTACGTAAGTAGTAAGAAGCTTTAATCTTATTTTTACTTACTAGTTATTTGTTTTTTTACAATTAAATTGGTTCGATTCTTATAAAAACAATATATTTAATAGCACTGTTGTTTCCTGATCATGATAAAAAAAAACACTGTTTACCAAGAAATAACGCCAATACGCAATTAGTGACACACTTTATAAATGAGATAAAAATGTTTCAAAAATAAACAAAAAATTACTGTTCATGCCGATGTTTGTATAGTTATTATACTCTATTGTACACTAATTATTATCGGGGACCGAAGTCCGCCGCGAATGCTGTCTGGTCTTCATACAAAATTATCGCTCACATAGGCATGCGTGCTTCGGTGTCCGACTCCACTGACCGGAGGGTAGACACTCCCCGATTTATGCCACGATAAAGAGGGCCGCCTCGATGCCCTAACCTCTTTTGCACGGGTAGAAGAACCCATGATGACCACCAGGCGTTGCAAAGTAACATGCATCACTTGGTAACTGCGGTGAACAAGAGCAACGATACTGTTTGGCTCCTTTCATCCTATTATTGTTATATATAACAATACTGTGGTTCTTAATACTGACGACTTCCGTGCGAGCTACGGCTTTCGTACGACGGAAAGTTTGAGGTAGTCAGTATATCACATGTCTAGTAACCACAACACAGGTGTTCTGCTTATGTTGAGAATGAAATAAAGCATGCATAATAAGAGTATACTTATGTATTAAATCATTTTTTGAAGTGAAAACTTCTTTAGCGTCGTTGTGCACTTTTTTGTGATGGGTAAAAAATGTTAATCTCGCGTCAGGTCACGTGTGCTGATCGAAAACATTCGTAAAACGGAGTTTTGCTGTAGTAATATCAACGTTTTTAATAATGTGTTAAGGTTTATTTTATAATTTTGACCTGGTCGAAAATTCGTAAGATGGAGTTTTGCTCGAGTAATACCAAGCTTATCAATAATGACTTAAGGTTTATTTTATAATGTAACTTTTAAATGATTGTATTGAATTACTTATCTATTTATTACAATGAAATACAGTTGAGTTTTTGAAGTGAAAACTTCTTTAGGCCCGTTGAACACTTTTTGGGTGAACAATTTTTGGTTTGTAAAGAAGTGTTAATGACAAATTTAAACTTTAATGTTTGATCATAAACAATTTTTTATAAACCGAAAATAATAATCTAATAGCTCGACGATACAATTTACAAATTACTTAGTTTTCACTTCTATCGGCAGTCCCCAAAGACTGCCCCGCATGTTTTTTTCTTTAAAGCGGTTACCTCCAGGGCTATTGTTGAATCCAAATTTGACTGTTAATAAATCAATGCAGCATAAGCCAATGTTTTCGCGGAAAGCTGTAAAACAACCTTCGGGACATTGTGCTCTTCTTTCCTACATGGTAGGGACCCCAGCCCGTCTGGATGGCGACCGCCTTTGGTCTTAAGTTTGCCACCATAATAACCTTGTGTTGTGTTCCGGCATTAGTGACCCAAGTTCCTGTACCCGTATGGAACAGCAGCGTGTTCGCGATGCCACTGGCGTTGCAAACACCTGTAGGCGACAGTAACTGTTAAATTATAAGAAGGCCGTTAGTCTGTCTGCTGTCCTAAAGCAATAAAAAAAAAGCTAAACGTATTTCATATATGAGTTCCGGGTGACAATTTCTTGTTCCACCTTGTCTTTTTATAAAAATCTTTACGAAGCTCCCTAGTTTTAAAACTTATGACTATGATCAAAAACAACCAGATTATAATTAACTATTATATACATTTTTTTGATTTAAGTGGGAATCGAACCGACAAATACGACTACAAAGCTACTAACTGTACCTTGTAATAATTACTACATAGCTTTAGATAATATACTTTTTGGTAATGACTGATAATGACAAATAACGTAAACATGTTATGAACTGTTTTAATTATTTATTATATATTATGATTTATGTAGTATAATCTGAAATTTAATTTACGTTGTAATTATAAAATTCTCAATGGTTTTATGCAGTTGCAGACCGAATGCTATTTTCGGAGCAGTGCTACTAGCAGTAGTTCTTTTACCAGCACAGTATCTTCTACCAGATTTAAAGGTACAAAAAGAACAGGAGAAAGAAACTATCGATCGGGAAGTACCGGTAATTGACTTGTTTATAGCTGGAATTATAGTGATTATGGTTGTTGTGATAAATTCGGTTGAGTGGGTCCAAAAAAGGACAGTTGAAAAGAAAATATCAAAGGTGAGTTTTTATATATTGCTGGCGTAACAGGAATATCATTTAACACTTAAAACGCTTATTCGTGTAATTAAGAACTATTTTAAAGTCAATCTAAAATAATCTACTGTTACGGATTTAAAAATTTGACAAGTATACAACAATGCTGCTCGAGAAAGGGAAAAATCATAGTAAATGCAGGATGAATGAAATTGCGACAGATTTCAGGATCAATTTGTGACCCACGACTACCACTTAAACATAAAGGTACAATTTACAAGTCCGTAATAAGGCCTGGAATGATGGGCTACAAAGGGGAGCAGTAAAAGAGTGTTATGTCATGTGCATACAAAGAAATACCATATAACTAGGAAAATGATACAAATGAGAGTGGATGAATACAGGAAGAGAAGTAGACTAAAGAAAAAATTTATGAATTCGTTGTGTTCGTGCGGAGGTGGAGAAAGAATACTAACTTCTGCGGCCGGGGTCGGCCTGTCGTAAAAGGCGACAAAACAACCCACCCTTGGAGCCCTCGTCTGGATTGTGACCACCTTTGGTCTTAAGTATGCCGCCATAATAACCTTGTGTTGTTTTTCGGCATTATTGACCCAAATTCCTGTACCCTTATGGGACAGCAGCGTGTTCGCGATGCCACTGGCGTTGCAAACACCCATGGGCGACGGTAACTGCTAAATTCTAAGTGGGCTGTCAGCCTGTCATATGATTAATATTATATTATAACAGACCATTGCGTCCCACAGACTCGGACCTCCCCTGGACGGAACGGACAGTATATCCGCTATGCTTGTCCAAAGCGGATTGGCGGGTTACACATACCGGTGAGCTTGGTGCATACCAAGTCTTTTACGGCCTGCATAGGTTTCCTCGCGGTGATTTCCTTCACCGTTGGTACATGATAATTATACATTGCACATTATTTAATAATTATACATATTGATGCATATTTAACAAGAAAATTGCCAAATACATCATATTATGTGACTGTACAATATATGAGACGACATTTTATATTAAACATATAAAACTATATTCTTAAAATAGAAGAAGATAGAAGAACAGCAGACAGGCTGCCGCCCCCTTTATAGTAAGCAGTTACCGTGGCCTGTGGATGTTTGCAACGCTAGGGGGTGCCCCGAACACGCTGCAGTCCCATACCCCAACAGGAAATTGGCTCATTAATGGCGTAAAACAACACAAGGTTGTTAAGGCGGCATACTTATAGAACAAAAGTGGTCGCCATCCAGACGGGCTTCGGGCCCTACCACGTAGCTAGGGTTCTTTTGTCGCCTTTTACGACAGGCCGACACTGGTGTCGGCCTGTCGGCCAGCGGCTGGCCGCAGGAGTATTATTCTTACTTCGCCGGAGTACTTACGGAGAACAGTATATAACCCTACAGGATTACAGGATTTACAAATCCAAAAATAGAGGCTTCAAATATAAAATGATTGATTTATTTTCAATCTTTCAGCTGAACGGATACCTAAACCTAAGTGTCGCAAGTCTTAAAGCTATGGATGCCCAGCAGGAAGAGCTGGAAGCCACCCTGAAAATGGTGCACAACACCACGTCAGAGTACAACCTCCTCCTTTATCTACTTCTGAAGGAGCAAAAGATTTTCTTACAAAATGATTCTTCAAATTCTTTCAATACACTAGATGGCGTTACAGACAGATTAACATTTTAATAAAATATTTTGGTATTTTTAAATATATTTATTTAATTTTAAAATTACCTATTGAATACAGGCGTTCACAATATTTCTATGGCTGTAAATGACGATGACCTTTGTGGCACAACGGCTTTTGCACGTCTCAATACCTATGTGGGTTCGATTTCCGTCCTTATCTAGATATTTAATTCTGTATTTAACGTTGTACAGGACAAATATAAAATAAGGTTGAAAAAGTGCTCGTTGGGGGGTTTCTTTCGCCGTTTCTTCTCTAGCCAAGCAAAGTTCTGTATTGGCAACGGTAGTAGATTCTTAACATTTAATATCTGTAAGATCTTATAACACATGATATTGTTTTGAGTACCCAAAAAAACAGGCGCTCTGCTTGACTTTGAAGCTAAATTGCTTTATGTGAAATGGCTTAGTATAATGTTATACAAGTGCTTTTCCCGCCGACAAACTGGTGTGCAGTTCGTACTGCAAGTATATTAATTTGTATTCTTTGGAGATTAAATAAATTAAATTAATAAATAACTGTGGCAATTTACACAGCGCCATCTAGTCCCATAGTACTAATCAATAAAACGCTCATGTTATGTGACTCATCATCATCTCAGCGTTCAATCCCGGTTGCAGCCCAAACTCTCGCTTCGGCGCCCGGGGTCCGTTTTCCGACTTTTTCTTCTCCATTTCACACGGTCTTCAGCATCCCTGGTAGTGAGTCCATTGGTACGCATATCACCCTTTACGACGTCAAGCCAGCACTTTTTGGGTCTACCCCTCCTGCCGGGGCCCGGCGGAGGCGGCATGGCCAGATATTTGTTTCCCACGTAAGCATCCGGTTGCCGTAAAACGTGGCCGTACCAACGGAGCCGACACTCCTGCAGTTTATCCGCAATGTCACGGACATGAAGACTGCCGCGAATGCGGGAGTTCCTAACGTGGTCCTTCCCCGTCACTCCACACATCCACCGCAGCATATTCATCCCCGTGACACGCAGTTCCTGCTTGTGTCGCTCTAACACCGGCCACGTTTCAAAGCCGTATAAAATGTTATGTGACTAAACTACTGATTTAGTACATATATACTTTTCTTTTGTAAATAAATTCGTAGTTAAAAAATGAGAAGTATGAGAAACTTTGAGAAGTAAACATAACTTAATACGGTATGGAAGTAAATTTAAATTAATATACTTCTAGTGACATCTATTAAGAAGTGAAGTCTTATCTGTACTACTAGCGACATCTGTTGTCAAAATGAATGAACAACAACAGGGTACAACAAACCTAAGATTTTTCACTCTTCAGTATGTCTTTTTGGGTATAAATAACTTAATTTCTTAGCCGATAGATGGATAATAGGCCTAGCGTATATTTGCAGCAGTATTTTTCCTAGAAGCTCACAGATGCTTTTTATTATAATTGGCCCCAGTTTGATTACATTAATAATAGCAGTTCTTCGAGATTTAATAAATTAAAATTGCATCAGTAATCCTTCAACAATCTTTATATTTTTGAATATATGTAATAGGAGTCTCTTTAATGTTAATAAGTGCTCAGGGTTACATTTTAAAGTTAATTGCTTGACACTAGCATCATAAACAAATCTATTTTATCAATATAAAATCTACGAAATTGGAGGTCAATTTGAATGCAGTTAACGTTGTCTAATCGTGAGTATTCAAGCCTTTCGATTAAAAAAACTAAATGTGAGTGTGCAATTCACATACAGCAGAAGAAACTACATAAACTATAGCCTACGAAAGTATGAGATAAATATATTTATAGTATTATGAGTATTAGGATAAATAAAATTTATTATTTTTACCAAGCTCAAAAATTATTTTATATTTCAATGCGAAATAACATTTCATATATTAGTGTATCAAAGCTACGAAATCCCGAACAAAGAGGAGACGAAGATTATAGGAAACTACTTGTATTATATCTCTCGCAGTCTATGTGCTTGGCCAGACAGCACACGCGAGCGCGGGGCGGTCGCGGCGCGGCTACTTAAACATGAAACCGCCCGCGTGCCCACTACGGACACTCAGGCAGACTTGCACAACCAATCACTAAACTGATTTAGCGCTAAACTTATTTAAATCGTCATTCTGTCCCTGTCAAATGTTGCACAACCAATCACTAAACTGATTTAGCGCTAAACTTATTTAAATCGTCATTCTGTCCCTGTCACATTGACAACATTTGACAGGGACAGAATGACGATTTAAATAAGTTTAGCGCTAAATCAGTTTAGTGATTGGTTGTGCAAGTCGGCCTCAAAAATAAGGTTTCATAATATGTTTAAGTATGCCGCGCCGATACCGCCCCTCGCCCGCGTGTCCAGTCTGGCCAAGCACTAAATCTTATCTATGAATGTTTGTATCTCTTTGGGTGTCGCTGTTTCGTTTGATCGAATTTCAAATCACAAAGTTGCTAAAGAAGTATCATCCAATAATTTATGACTGTTATGTCAACTGTGTTATTTACTTTATTGTTTTGGGATGAAATATGGGCTTTTGAAGTTGTTTTCTTTTGTACTAAACAGAACTTGTGCGCAAAGTATGCAAAGATGAGTAGTTAGTTAGTAGTAGGAAAAGAAAATTATATTTTTAGGGTATAAAGGTATATTGGAATGATAATAAGTACGCATTGTATTCTACGTCATACACTGTTGTGTAAATAATTGGAATTCAGATGTTTGTTTTACAAATCTCTTTAAACAGTACATGACGTGATTTATACTTGATTTTAGTGGAAGCGTATATAGGTAAATGAAGAAATACAGGGTGGCGCAATAGAACGTGCATATTGCATCATATTTTTTTGCGGGGTAGAAAGCATGCGGGAAGGGGGAGCCTACATCGTTGGGTAGGAGGCGGGCTCATGTAGTTTTAGTTTTATTACTTATTAGTCACTATGATTACTTAATAGTCGAGCGCACGGACCGAGTGAAATACTTGGGATCTGTGTTTCATGCATCCGGTGACATCGATTGTGACGTCAAGGCACACATTGCTGCCGCGTGGGCCAAATGGCGTGAGGTGACTGGTGTCATTTGTGACCCCAAGATGCCGGTAAAGTTGAAGGGACAGGTCTATAAAACCATCATTAGGCCTGTCCTTTTATATGGCTGTGAAGCGTGGCCGGTGTTAGAGCGACACAAGCAGGAGCTGCGTGTCACGGAGATGAATATGCTGCGGTGGATGTGTGGAGTGACGCGGAAGGACCGCGTTAGGAACTCCCGCATTCGCGGCAGTCTTCATGTCCGTGACATTGCGGATAAATTGCAAGAGTGTCGGCTCCGTTGGTACGGCCACGTTTTACGGCAACCGGATGCTTACGCGGGTAACAAATGTCTGGCCATGCCGCCTCCGCCGGGCCCTGGCAGGAGGGGTAGACCCAAAAAGTGCTGGCTTGACGTCGTAAAGGGTGATATGCGTGCCAATGGGCTCACTACCAGGGATGCTGAAGACCGTGCGAAGTGGAGAAGAAAAAGTCGGAAAGCGGACCCCGGGCGCCGAAGCGAGAGTTTGGGCTGCAACCGGGAATTAACGCAGAGATGATGATGAGTCACTATGAATAACTTCAATGGGAAGCGTCGCGCATTTTGCGTGCGCACATTTTACGAGAACTCGCTCATACATTGTTACAACTTAGGGGAAGTTTGAAAGTAGCGCCAGTGCTTGAAAAGTAGTAGGTTAGCCTGGTATGGCCATATAATGCGAAGAGAGGAGCATGCTAGAAATGATAGTGGATGGATACAAGAGGAGAGGTGAAAAGATGGATGGATTGTGTAAAAGACGATATGATAGAAAAGGTGGTTATGCGTGCCAATGGGCTCACTACCAGGGATGCTGAAGACCGTGCGAAGTGGAGAAGAAAAAGTCGGAAAGCGGACCCCGGGCGCCGAAGCGAGAGTTTGGGCTGCAACCGGGATTTAACGCAAAGATGATGATGATAATATGATAAAAAAGGTGTGATTGTTCAAATGACGGCTAATAAAGGAGAGTGGAAGGAAAGAACATATTGTGACTACCCCACGTAGTTTGGGATGCGAGCAAGAAGAAGACGATGAATATTCCACGCATAGGACGATTTTTACTAAATCTGTGAGTACTACAGATGCGATGCTGTCAGGTTACATCAGAATCCTGAGGACTCAATGGGTAAGATTTTATTTTCTTACTCACAAAAAGGTTAGTACATTGCGCAGAGAATATGGGCATAAAACCTGAATTAGAATATAATTAAAATATGTAAGTAAATATGTCATGACGACGAGAACCGATTGATACGGCCATGACTTGGGGAGGTGATATTGATAATATTTGGTATTGGCCTTATGCAGGCAGGTATTCTAAGATTGGTCCTACATATTTCTTTTGTACGAACATAAAACAAATTGCAAAACATATTATAATATCTATTTTTAAATAATACTTTAAGATATTCCGAGATATATTCTCAATAACATAACTTCATTTAACAACTGCACGGCAGAGATCAACATGTAATCAGCTGATCATTAGAGGTCAAAGGCCCGCTATCTATTTACAAGTATAATAATTATAGTATACTCTAAAATCTACTTACCATTTTTTAATAAATTCCAAGACATATTTCGGTTCATGTGAAACGCAAAACGTTCTATTTTTACAATTGCTTGAAATCGGTCAGTTATAGAGAGTTTACAAAGTTATAGATTTATGAAGAAAAAAACAATAGAAAAGTCTACAAATTATCAATTTTCACTTATTTAAAAATTAAGTTACAAATTTTAATATAAAATTTTCACAAATTTTCTTTTTATTAATTTGAAAGCACTTAATTTTAAAATTAAAAGAAATAATTTTTGCTAATAGAAGAAATCTTTTACAGCGACATCACAAGCAGCGAGACAAACTATAATCATTACGACTGAGTGATGGTAAATAGTGATGTACCATATGTGATATCGATGTTTTTCTAATCTATTAAATTGCAATGCGGAAGTGCGGTTTTTTGTTGATAAACTGTGATAGTAAAATTATATCAATAGTGGCCTTGAGGTTTAGTTAGAAAGTATCGAAAAGTTCGCGTCGCGTCTACTTTCGATTTTGTTTCTGGGAGTAAAATGCATCCTTATGCGTCGAAACTGGATAAATTCGTCGCAATAAAGCCGGGTTCGACCTGTCGTAAAAGACGACAAAACAACCCTAACTACGTGGTAGAGCCCCAAGCCCGTCTGGATGACTACCACCCCTGTCTATAAGTATACCGTCATAATAACCTTATATCATTAGTGATTCAGGTTCCTGTAACCCTATGGGATAGTAGCATGTTCACGGTGCATCGTAAACATCTAAAAGCGACGGTAACTGTTCTCTATTAAATGGGCCGCTAGCTTCTCTGCTGTACCTCAGCAATATAAAAAAGGGTTCTCCAATCTGCTCGTGTGAACACTCAGCAAGCTAACAAAGGATAGCCAGGGTGGTCTCAGCATCTTATCCAGAAAAACCTCGGTCAGAAACCAGAGAGCGTTTGTCATTGCTTTGCGACGTATACCCTTTTTTTTAAAGTGGAAATGATTTACGCATACTTCGCCGGTTGGGAACGCTCAGCATTGTGTGGAGGTCCTAGAACAATGATCCAGTGCGCCTCATCTCTTGATTTCTTAATTGTGGGTCTCTTGACCTACGCCACTCATATACACATTAATTTAAACAATTTTAAAGCGAAACTTCTATAGCACCTTTGTGATTTGAGAATTCGACGAAACGAAAAAGTGAAGTCAAAAAGAGACACATGTTCATAAGTAGGGTTTATCTTGTGACAGTATGAGATAGATTATAAGTATACAGAGTTTCCTATAATCTTCATCTGCTCGTTGTTCAGGCTTTTGTAGCTTTTTTATAATAACATTTCTTTTCAAATTCTTGAGGTTGGTAAAATATTTTTAAAATAATAAACCTTATAATTATCTTAATACTCAATATTTGTTGTCTTAATATTCTCGTATACTATTTTACACCTCTGCCGTATGTGAATTTCACACGCATACATTTTTCTAATGTTAATTATTTTAATATTAATTAATATTGAATCATAGAATCACTGATTTTTTTTTAAATAGACGTAATATTCTGTTGAAAGTATGAATATATGACTGTCACATTTGTATTCAAGAAAGGTCTAATATTTATCATTCATTTATCATAATTATGTGTTTCAAGATTAGATAATAATTATAACAATAAAGAACATGTAATAAACAATATTTAGGCTTACATAACATAATATAATAACTAGATAGCTTCGTACATGTGCCTGTTCTCCTAATATATTTTCTGATTGTTGCCTAAATAAAAGATCATACACACATTTTGTAATTTCGGGTTCAAAGCCCTGATTGCGTTATTTTCCTGGCGTGGTACTCCACTGACGTCACAATCGCTACAGGAGACGAGACGACGGCAGGAATCGAACCGAAGTGCTGGACGTCGGTGCGCAGGTCGTTCGATGGGAAAAAGTCCTTTTCTAATGCGGACCTTGTACCCGAACGATGAAGATGAACTCAAAATGAGGGTTTAAAAAGGCAATTTACAAATTATAAAATAAAATTTTATTTTGAGTGTCGGGATTAATGTACACGATTTAAAAATGTCGTTACTAAATAATGAATGAACGAGTCTTCGTTGTGCTTACGAGTGCAGCAATGGTGGTAGCTGCGAGTGTGGGGGCTAGTGGAGTGCGTAATCGATTACATATAATCGATTAATCGTTTATTTTGATCACGGAACACGACCGATTATCATTCTAGGTAATCGATAACCATCGATAATTTTTCGTCCGAATTATTAAAATTGGACTTATATCCACTTGTCACAATACTTTAGAAACAATTAAAAAATCGGGGATGTCCCTCAATACGTTGTATTTAACTTACTTTTAGTTTTATGAATGTGATCTTCAGGGAATGTTTCGCTACTAAAGCAGCCAACGTGACCATTAACAAATACAATGACATTGACAATAACTGGAACAGATTAAAGGCTATTATTCTCTCAAATAGTCTCAACGGCCACCTGGATATAATATGAGGAAAGAGTGGATTACAGAAGAGACATTGAAAGCATTGAACGAAAGGAACTACTCAAAACTAATGTTAAGTCTTCCCATACCACATAGCCTACCACCCATAGAGTACCACGAAGCCTCGGCAAGAGTTCAACTGCTATGCCGTAGGGACTATAATAACTACCTAAATTCCATTTGTCAAGATGTTGAAGATCACGCACAAAAATTTCAAACCCGAGACTTGTTTTTGAAGATCAAAAGTATTACGAGAGAGTATAAGGCACAAACAAGGGCCATAGAAAATGACAAGGGCAACCTGTTAAGCGAGATAGGTGAGGTGACGGAAAGGTGGCGATCGTATTGCGAAAACTTGCATGTAGAACCTGCAGTACAAATTGGACATACTCTTATTATGAATGAACAATGTTTGGAACCAGAAATTATAGTATCCGAAATCGGAGGTGCATTACGTAAACACAAAATGAACAAATCAACAGGTAAAGATAGTATTTTTGCTGAGGAACTGCAACATATAGGAGCTAAAAGGTAAAATTCTCGGCTTTATAAGAGCTAGTTTATAATTGAGAAACTGCAGACGGCTCACTAAATAGTAAGCAGTCGCCGTCCCATATGGATGTTTGCGAGGCTATGGGGCACCGCGAACATGCTGTGCATAGGGGTACTGGAACCTAGGTCACTAATACAGGAACGAAAAACAATGTTATTGATCAGGGATGGTTGCTATCCACCTAGCAAGGATTGCTTTATCTCCTTTTACGACAGGCTGACCTCGGCCGCAGGGATCAATATTCTTTCTCAGCCCTGCATGAAGAAAAGAGAACTAATTTTTGAATAAATATTTTTTTTTCGGTGTATAGCTAAAACTAAAGGAATAAGGACTTAAGGAATGTTTGTCCGAAGGAATGAGCACCTATTTCAGCGGATGTCAGACCTTGCTATTCGGAATAGACGGGACAATAACAGATTATGTGCACCCTGTGGAAAAACGGCGCTATTTCGGAAAAGCATTGTATGCATGGCCTTGGCCCCTAATATTTACAATAAAGTGCCAAAACAAATAAAGGAATTAAAAAAATATATTTAAAAATCAACTTAAGAAATTATTATTAAGTAAATGTTACTACTCAATACAGCAATGTTTAAATGATAAATTAGAATAATTGAAAGAAATAATAATAATTAGATCCAGTGACCTCAAAAATTGACTATCTTTTACACTAATGACGATTATTTCTTCAGTAATACGACAACATAATTTTTCTGACATTTATTATTATTATAAAGTTGACATTTATTATTATTATATTATTGGGTGTTCTATACATTTCCTGCTACCATGTTATAATTTAAACATTGATTTTGCCTTAAAAACTATTTTACTTTGAAATACTAGTCTTTTTTGTAATTAATTTTATGATTAAATATTAGCATGTCAATTTTATTGGCAAAACATGCAGTTCGAAATAATTATGTAAGATCAATTAACCGTATTTTATGCTAATAAAGATTATGATTATGAATAGATTATGAATATAGTCGATAAAATATTTCATGTCGACTGTTGAGCCGTGAAAGTCGCACCACTATCACCCGCTTGCCTTACGCAACTCACTTTCGCCACAACTCGCAATATTCGTTCCTATTTTGGTGTAATGCAACAGTCATTTGCAATATGTATGGCACAAAAGTCTCAAGTTGATTTAGTTGGTACATCAAAGATTATTTGATAAGTAGGCGCGCGTGGTTCTACGAGGTAGCGCCCCAAGCGCGTCGGGATGGCGACCACCATTGGTCTTAAGTATGCCGCCATAATAAATCTGTGTTGGGTTCCGACATTAGTGGCCCAAGTACCTGCTTACACCCATATTGCGACGGTAACAGCTAAATTATAAGTGGGCTGTCAGCCTGTCTGCTGTATTACAGCAATAAAAAAGGTCTAGAAAGAGCACCGGATGGTTTTCGTATGCCAGCAAAGTACGTCCCTTTAAAGCATACGGACGTACAGTACGAGGAATACTAGAATATCAGAAGAGGAACGGGCGCTTCAAGCATACGAAGTGGTTTTAGTGGGTATACCAGCGACTTGTATTTCCTAACCAACAGAAGGGGCCAACAGGAGTTACATGCAGAATCCAAAATAAACTGACTGCACGCTCGAAAAAAAAAATTGAATTTAAGTATTTGATACTAGCTGTACCCGCGACTCCGTCCGCGTGGAATAGTGACTTTGGGCAAAATTTTTTGGATATATCTTATAGTTTATTTTGGATTACAAACCCTATAAATCCTAAAATATAAATGAAATATACAAACAGTCAGTATCGAATACGTACGTTCGAACCTACAAAGTCCTAAGCTTAACCCTATTTCATATGATTGATGATATAAGTCTGAGGTCAACTTAAATTGGAATATAAAAGTTCCGCAACTTATCATTTTTAACAAAAACAATTTTTTTTTCTAAAATAGAAATAGCCTAAGTTACTCTTTGTTACATCAGCTATCTGCCAGAGAAAGTCCCGTCAAAATCGGTACAGCCATTTCAGAGATTAGCCAGAACAAACAGACAGACCAAAAATTGTAAAAAATGTTGTTTTGGTATATGTACCGTGTATACGTCCGAATGCACTTAGTAAAAAGCGGTCATTTTAATATTACAAACAGACCCTCCAATTTTATTTATTTGTATAGATGTGGAAATTATGGTGTTAATGTGATTGTTAACGCCGTTTGGCTATAATGGGTCTAGGTGAGGATGCTATATCCTATCTCTTTTCCTCTTACCTATTATCCGCTCCCCGTCCTTGTCAAATGTAGTGCGACCAATTTAAAAATGATTATAACGTCGATGGCCGAACGGTGATTGTCGGTTCCGTCTTATTTTTGATAAAACTTAATAATTTAGTAATAATCGGGTGTAAAATAGTGTAAAGGTGTGTTTGATTACTCTTACGAGTGGATCATCCGTGGGCCCACGCGAAAATAAGGACGAGTAACGAGAATCGTGAGTACCCTTAAATATTCATTTCCCTTCAATAGCTCTTCGCCTAGGAAGACCCTTACCAGCGCGAACAGTGATAATTATGCTCTTTGAGAAATTTAAGGCTTGAGTCAAACTTACCTGTCAGCTGGTGTTTCCTCAATAACGGACCATGCTTTTTAATACTTGCGTCAATTATAAAGAAATCTCTTGTATTCTTCCTTTATGTATGTCATCCCAAATTATATATTAACTAGACAGCGTTGATTTCTGAAAATCGACAGATAGCGAGGTAAATAACACTCATCTCAGTTGTTACCGGATTTGTCATCTTTTATAGCCAATATCAAATAATAGTAATATAAATATATAAATGTTACTGCTTGGAGCGTTGTATTTCATAGAAGTATTATGTAATTGATAGTTAATTTTGACCTGCCAGAATTGAGCATTAAAAGTGGCTGAGCGATTAAGGAAAAAAGGCACTTCCAAACCGAGATTACCGGTAATCCACCTCTTACCTTTTAGTACTGTGTATATCCTTAGGAAGAGATGTAGCAGCGAGAGTTTCTGATTCGATTTTTGCTATTTATTATATCTAATCAATGGAGTAATTACAATTATACTCCTACATAAAATTAATAGCAAATAAACAAGATCGCAGAATTGCCATTCATAAATTCCATTATCATTCATAAAAAATTTGGTTCTTACTTCAGTAAAGCAATAAGTCAAAGAAAAAAATTACTGAAGTTAAAATTTTTTTTCAAATCTATATATTTTTCAATATTCTTTCACCATACATTTATATTTTTTCACTATTATGAGTAGGTATGTCGTGTCAAGGCATGTTTGGTGGTAAAATAGATTTATTAGGTAGATCTTGGAAACAAAAAAGAGGCCTCGCTAATGTGACTTTGCCCACGTCTATATTAGTCCACGCTACGCCACTGGTGGTGATCCCATCCCATGGGAAAAACCCATAATTTTCGCAATAGAAATCCGTTTCGTTCACCCCGCCGCATACTAGAAAGCGCCTTAGAAACTTAGAACTCCCATAAGAATGCGTTCGTTTCCTTCCACTTTTAGAAAAAAGACGTACACCGCTGGTATATCTACTAAAACAATAATAGGTATCTACTAAAACAATAATAGGCTTGACGTGACATGGGCTTTGCCCCGGCCCCAACTGCTTTCGCGAGCTTTATCAAAGGCGATGAGTACTTAGCATGAAGATTTGTTCACACAAGGTAACAAGGTGAATTACTAACGCGCTCTATTCATAGTCGTGTCTGTGGACTGCGAGTCTGTTCCGATAGATGCGCCAATGAAAGAACACTAGGGGCTGGCAATCATTCGTTAAACTCTAACGACAAGTGACTACGTGAACAGAGGGAACTCGCCGCCATTGCTTTAAACATAGGCAAATTATGAGCTCTTATGTAAAACTTTCAATCTAACGGACCACGGGGCCTTTTTTTAGTGGGCTGCTTTTTTCTATTAGCGTAACCAGTATCTTTCGCCATACTTTCTTTTCGGGACTGTGCTTTTTTCGTCCTTTTTAATTTTTTAGCCCTGCCGTACTTTTTTACCTTAGCTTCTTTTATTATTTATTTTCCTTTATTAAATCATTATTTCTATTACATTCTGTTTCTTATTTTATTACGTTTATTTTTATGTTATACTAATACATTGATGAGGAAGAGATTGATGTGGAGCAGTGAGGGAGGGGAGAACGCCAGATACATGGAACAGGGCTGTTGTGGTTTTATGCCTGTAGCATTCTCCAGGTCATGCCTGTCTCGGTCGTCACTCACGCATTCTAGGAGCAGGCTTCTGAGAACCCTTTCTATCTATCCGTTGGAGTCGGAGAAAAAATACTGACCTCTGCGGCCTACATGGTAGGGCCGGGCCACAAGCACGTCTGTATGGCGACCACCTTTAGTCTTAAGTATACCGTTATAATAACCTTGTGTTGTGTTCCGGCATTAGTGACCCAAATTCCTGTACCCTTATGGGACAGCAGCGTGTTCATGACGCCATTGGCGTTGCAAACACCCATAGGCGACGGTAACTGTTAAATTATAAGCGGGCCGTTAGCCTGTCTGCTGTCCTACAGCAATAAAAAAAGGAACTTGTACGCGTGCGACGCGTCCGGGAAGACATGCGCGTGACCTCTACTGTGCCAAGTTCAGACCGCCTCGGTCCTCAGCCTCCTCCTGGCATATGACACCGGACACCTGTCGTAGGCTAGAGAGTTCCCGGTTTGCCTAGCCACCTGCCTAGCCAACTCGTCGGCGCGCTCATTACCGGGGATTTCCACATGAGCCCTGACCCAAAAGAGCCTAAGGGATTTGCCACTCCTCTCTATTTCCGCGATATTCTGTCGAATATGGGTAGCGAGGAAGTGGCACGTGTCCGGATTCCAGACCAAATCCAGTGAGGACCTTGAATTACTGAGCACAGTCACCCCTTGCAGGTTTGCTCGGATAACCAGGTCTGTAGCCTGGCTGATCGCGAGTAACTCCGTCTGGAAGACTGTGCACAGTGACTCAAGCTGCATCCATTTGGTTCTGATCTCGGCCCCACAACCCCAGTAGGTATATGCAGTCCCGACCCCATCATCTGACTTACTCCCGTCGGTGTAAATCAGATGATCGGGTAGCTGTAGTCGAGCTACAGTCTTGGGCTGCATATCCTCCAGACACTCGTACCGAATGTCCGGTTCCCTGGCGGGGTGAGGAGCCTTCCAAAAGGCAATACGCTCCTCCAGCTCTCCTCGGTCCTGCTCAGGAATAAGAGTCCCCTTTTGCACTCATACAGCCGAGCCATCTCCCAAATCTGAAGATCCAGTGAGAGGAGACCCGACAATAGCAGTGCCGCGATGAGCGAAAATGTACGGTGGTATTTGGCGATCTTCTGTGTAAACTCCCTCTGCAAAATGCTGAGGGCATTCTGCACAGAGATCTTTTCGGCGGCTTTGGCCCAGGAGCTTACACCGTACATGATAATAGGTTCTATCACCGTGACGTAAATCGTGCGGATGATCTCCGGACGCAACCCCCACTCAAGCTTAGCCATCGTCGATAGCCGCCTGTATAGGTTCGTCGCCTTTCAGCAGACGAACCTCACATGACTGTTGAATGTCAGCTTGCTGTCGACGATGACACCTAGGATCTTAAGTTCAGGCTCCAGAGCAATGCTTTGCCCGCCCATGTGCACGATTGAGGTTATCGTATTTGAGCTTGCGAGTGACTAGCAGTGCTTTCGTCTTCTCAGCGCTAAAGTTGAGCTTGTTCCGTTCACCCCAATCCCGCACACAGGCTAACGCGGCATTAGCCTCGCGCTGGATGTTAGTGGTATTATGTCCAGAGAAAACCAGCGCCGCTTCACTATTTGAAATAAAACATAGTTTCAGACGAGCATTGTTTTATTAAAATCAATCATCTCTTCCAAATATTCATCATCATCATCATCAAACGAGCCAATAAAGAAATAGTTTTCAATTTCCTGTAACGTCCTATCCTTAGTTTCTGGTAATATGAAAAATAAAACTAACAGGCATAGAACCATTAACAATGCTAATATCGTGAAGGTGCCATATATTTTTAGGGATGCTAAAGCTAATGGTACAATTTTCAAATTAACAGTCATTGTCAATGATACAAACATGCCAGCTAATGTTGTACCCACACCCTTATGAGCTAAGGGGAATATAGTACCAATTAAAGTGAGTGGTATCGGAGTACAACCTAAATTTACCAAAACTACATATAATCCAAATAATACAATTGGTATCCAGGGCCTGTTTAATATAATTCCATTTGACGTTAAAAATAAATAGGTACATACTGTTAGTAAAACAAGAATTGCTGCAACGCCTGTGCTGAATAACAATGTACGGAGTTTCAAAATCTTAATTATCGCTGATGAGAATAATGCACTTAATGTAATTATTATATCTAAACTTAATGTGTAATACAATGAATAATTATCTCTTCCAGTAATATCATTAACAATTTCTGTTGCGTAGGCAGGAAATAAATGCCTTCCACTAGTTTCTAACAAAACCGCAGCGAAGAAAAATAGTGATAAAGGCTTTATCAACTCTTTTTTCGTAAATTTTCTGCCAAATTCTACAACTTTCACTTGAAACCCAACATATTTAGTATCTATTTGCTGCGATTTGATTAGTTCACTTAATTCTTTTTTAGAAGCTTCGTCTTCACCTCTGAGCCAAATAAAACTCCTTTCAGCCTTTCCAAACTCTTTTTTCGATGCCAACCACGCTGGACTCTCATACCACGTTATTGCTATCACAATTGACATTATAGTTGGTATTAAATTAATCATGGCTATTGTTCTCCAGTCTAAATAGTGACCTAATAAATGAACTATTGTACTTCCAACATAGACAGCGGTAGTTTTTATATTTAGGAACATGGCTCGGTATTTAGGACTAGTATATTCTCCTATTATGATTGCTCCGAGTATTGTTGTAGCACCAACAGTCGCTCCACACAGTAGTCTTCCCATAATGAGGTCACAGAAATCAGTTGCATAATAAATTAAAATAAGCCCGACAACTTGGGGTAGAGAATCCATGATGAAAGCGATACGACGGCCGTGAATGTTCATGATGTAAGAGGAGTAGATGAAGCCCAGCGAGCCTGATATGCCGATTGATGCCACTGAAAAGAAAAATAAAAAATTAAATTCATAATTTTTTTGCTGGAATCTGAAATTTATTGTTGGAATTTTATTGCTAAGTATGCGTTTTAATTAAAAATATTTCAAGGTCCAAGGTTTGCCAAAAGTATTTTTATAAAACGATAGTACTAAGTCCTGTAAAATACGTTCTGCCCACGATAGTCTGTGTTCACGAGATCGGAAGGTCAGTTTATGTATATGCCTAGGCTGTAGACGATAGGAGAACAGCGGGATTTTTTAATAGGAAGTCGGATTTCGACACCTCGATACACATACACCTCGATTACCCCGGGTCGAGGACATATGTAAATATCGGACTTTTCTGGAAAAGGTATGGCCTAAATAAGATTTCATTCAAAACTTATGAAAAATGCCTAGAGAAAAAAGGAAGAAACATTTATTTGTGACACACGGCAAAACACACAATAACCAAATAAAAAGAAAAAAAAAATTATAAAACAATTACACACAGATTAATCTAATATATAAAATTCTCGTGTCACAGTTTTCGTTGCCATACTCCTCCGAAACGGCTTGACCGATTCTCATGAAATTTTGTGAGCATATTGAGTAGGTCTGAGAATCGGCCAACATCTATTTTTCATCCCCCTAAATGTTAGGGGTGACCCACCCCCAAAATTTTTTTTTAATTTTTTGACATTTTATTATTTATATGGCAGAACAACGTTTGCCGGGTCAGCTAGTATTATTATATAAAGGCATATTATTTTGTGGTGTTGACAAATTGGACCCAGTTCAGTATTTGCCAGGCCGATGCCTGACGCTAGTTTTCAATTGGCCCCGAAAAAAGCGTGCTGTTATATTATAAAACTTTTGATTGATGCACCAATGCACTGACAGTCAGTTACATTCAAACTGTATCTAAATAAAGATTTTTCTAGTCCCTTAAAACTAATTACGAACGTTCGGGTTGTGTATGCACCAATGTCATCGACGATGGATTCTAATTTCTATATTTTGGTTTGCAGACTAAATAAATAAATAAAAAAATTACAAATACACAATGTAGGCGCTGGTTCGGGTAAATTTTATGGAACTCTGTCATCATGCGAAAACACCCTATCGATAGAGGAGGGGAATTGAAGGGACTCACCAAACTCGAGGGGTCTTTTTTCTCGTACTGCCGTTGTTCACTTTTATATTCTTTGAATCACTAACATACACAATTAAAGTAATCCGAATATAACAAGAAACTATTCTTAAACGCCCTATCCGTGAAAAATCCTTTTCTTGTACCATTTTTTTTGGCTGGATTTGGTTTTTACGGGAGCGACTGCCGTCCGACCTCCCAACCTCTAAAGGGAAAGCTAGATGTGTCCTTCCCTCGCCGCATGCAAGTTGGCAGAAGGAGTAACCCATCAGTCGTCTTTAACAACTCCCTTGGGATGATTTGAGGTGGCCCTATTCTTTCATCGGCCGGGAGCCCACGACGCTCTCACATGACTGCATATTACGAACATATCGTGCGAAGTTTTTAATTATATTAACGACTTAAACACATAAATTTTATCCGTGTAGAGGCGGAGAAAAAATACTAACCTCTGCGGCCGGGGTCGGCCTATCGTAAAAGGCGACAAAACAACCCACCCTAGCTACGTGGTAGAGCTCCAAGCCCGCCTGGATGGCGACTACGTTTTGTCTTAAGTATGCCGCCATAATAACCTTGTGTTGTGTTCCGGCATTAGTGACCCAAGTTTCTGTACCCTTATGCGACAGCAGCGTGTTTGCGATGCCACTGGCGTTGCAAACACCCATAGGCGGCGGTAACTACTAAATTCTAAGCAGGCCATCAGCCTGTCTGCTGTCCTACAGCAATAAAAAAATATCATAATAATATTCTTTAATTAAGACTATATTCTTTTTATTGTTCTCTGTTTCATATTTAAATATTAAATACTAATTTTTATACTATTTTAAATATTATAATATTTGATTGAGTTATATCGTAACATATGTGACCTTCGTCTGTCTGTTACACTTGTTTTAATATTTAATCTCACTTAACATATTGATCAAAACGATTCCGGACTAAGTAAGAAAAACACAAAACTTTCGCAAAATTCATTTTCATTCATCGACATAATTTCTATCTAAGGCGAAATAATCGGCCCAACGCTTCTCTAACTTCTCGATACCATGTTTATAGAACGCTTTATCTTTGGTTGCAAACGCTTTATCTTTGGCCTCAGTTTCGGCAATGATTTCCTCGTTGGTGCTAAATCTTATTCCCCGGAGCATCATTTTCAGGTCTGGGAATAGCCAGTAGTCGCTGGGAGCCAAATCTGGCGAATACGGGGGATGGGGCAGCAATTCGAAGTGCAATTCATGCAATTTGATCATCGTAGCCATTGATTTGTGATATGGTGTATTGTCTTGGTGGAACAGTGTTTTTTCTTTGCCATGCGGGGCCGTTTGTTCTTTTTTTCTTCGCTCAATTGGTCCAAAAACACTGTTTAGTAAGTATTCAAAATTAATCATTTTTCCTTTCCCGAGATAGGTAGTCGATAAACAAAATACCATGCGCATCTCAGAATACTGATGCCATAACCTTGCCAGCCGATCATTGTGTCTTTGGTCGTTTTGGAATGCTTCCACCTGCCTCAACTCACTCAGCTGACGAGCGCTTTGAGTCAAAACTCTGGAGTGTAATAGTGTATACAGGTTTCATCTATGGTCACATACCGACGCAAAAAATCCGCTTTGTTATGGTTGAAAAACTTCAGACAGGCCTCCAAATCGTCGATTCGTTGTTGTTTTTGATCCGGTGTCGACAAACACGGCACCCACTGTGAGTTGAGCTTATTTATTTACAAATTGTCGTGTAAAATAGTAAGCAAGCTGCCATAATGATAACTTTGAAAGAGGTTTTTGACTGAGGAGTTTGACTTTCATTTTGCGGTCTGTGAAAACAATTCTGGGAATTTTTTGACGTTTTCTTCGTTAACATCCGTATTTGGGCGACTACTGCGTTGAGCGTCGTTGACGTCACTACGACCACGTTTAAATTCATTATACCATTCGCAAACGGTTGATTTCCCTGGAGCAGAGTCCGAATAATGCTTATCAAGCCACTCTTTCGCGTCTTTCGCATTTTTTCTGATCAAAAATCAATGCTTGATCAACACACGAAATTCTTTCTTATCCATCTTTTGACAAAGACACCAAAGTTGCTTGGCATAGACAACAATAACTTGAGAACACGTGGTCCAATTGACATGAAATTTTTACACGTACCTTATGAAGGATGGCGCTATCGAATGCTATAATATATTTTGCATATGTGGCGCCATCTATATGTAAGTCCGGGAACTTTTTGATCAATATAGCAAGAATGATCTCTGTTTTATCCAACTGTAGATGTATATAAGTCATCTCAAGTTCTAAGTGTGCGTAAGTTATTTTTATTGCAATGTATAAAAAGGTATCATTGTCTTATAGTTACCACTTTACCCAAAACTCTAAAAAGATGTATATCGTTTCCTTTACCAAAAACCAACAGTATATAGTTAATAGTTTGTAAGTAGTTAGTTAATAGTTTGCTAAGAGAAATATCAACTTTCTAGGTCACCTCATAAACAACAAATTAAATAAAATTAAAAATATTACTGAGTACAATAGCAAAATTTTAAAATCTGAATTGTAATCGTGGCTCTTAACCCTTAAATTATGAAGAAACGAGATATATATACCGGCTACTTATGTGGGGAGAAAATGTCTGGTCATACGGCTTCCGTCGGGCCCCAGCAGATGGGTGCCAATAGACTCACTACCAAGGATGCCAAACTGAGGAACTCGGAAATTGTTTAAATATTCTAAATAATTATTAACTACTAGGTGACCCGGCAAACGCTGGTCTGCCATATGAATTAAAAAAAATGGCCTTTGTCCTTCTCGAAGTTCCATGACTATACTATCTAGTCTAATAATATCTATAACAATACCGAAATTAAACAAAATTGGTTCAGGGGTTTAGGCGTGAAAGCGCAACAAATAAACAAACTCAATTTCGCATTTATAATATTAGTTAGGATTGTCGTATAATGCTTCGTATCGCAGAACTATTTAAACATAAATAAGTACTAATTTATGATCTGTGAAACAGTCGTTTGTTTTGACGACCTTTATTTAATTTTTTTACTTATAAAATACGTCAATGCAAACCCTGAAAGTTTTAAACAATGTAAAAATTATTTAATTTTTCTGTTTTGATTTCTTTTTTAATTAAAGTTTAATCATTTAATCACAATAATTTACTGAATTATACTTTACGTGTGAAATAAAAAAATGCATATGAATGTTTAATGTAGTGTGTGATTTATTTATTTCATCATAAAGACATATTATATTTATAATGTAGCTTATAGATCCGTCCATTAGTTTCGTCTAAAATATGTTTATTAATTTATCTTAAATAGTTACTACTCGTATATACGAGGGTGGTCTGAACTGAAAATTTTCTGGACCTAACAAAGATATGACATTTTTTCAGAATTTTTATTTTTCAACATAGTCTTCTAACTCTACGCACTTCTCCCAGCGATGTTCCCATCTCTCTAACCCGTCTAAATAGCACTTGGAGTTTTTCTCTGCAAAATAATTGTTCACGAAGGTGATTGCCTCTTCATTTGACAAAATCTCTGTCTTCCGAGCGCAATTGTTAGATGAGGGAACAAAAAGAAGTCGCTTGGGGCTAGATCTGGTGTACTCACCAGATCTGCCCCACTAGGTGGATGAACAATCAGTTCAAACCGTAATTCGTGGATTTTCGCCATGGCAACCACTTAGGCGTGAGACGGTGCGTTGTCTTGGTGAAATAGGATTTTCTTTTTCTGCAAATGTGGCCGTTTTTCCGCAAGTTCTGCCTTCAGCTTGTCAAGTAATGATGCGTAGTATGCTCCTGTAATGGATTTTCCTCTTTCAAGATAATCAATTAAAATAACTCCACGACTATCTCAAACATAGTCGCCACCTCTTTCCCAGCCGAAAAAAGCGTTTTTGCTTTTTTTGGAGCCGGCTCCCCTTTTGAAGTCCACTGTTTGGACTGTATTTTTGTTTCGGGCGTATATCCAAGTTTCATCTACAGTAATTAATCGGCGCCAAAACTTAGATTTATTGCGCCTAAACTACGCCAACAGAGCGTTGGAAATGTTCATTCGAACACGTTTTTGGTCTAACGTGAGCAAACGCGGCACCCAACTCGCGGACAGCTTTCTCATGTCTAAATGTTGATTTAATATGTGACAAACTCGTTCTTTTGACATGTTCATAACCTCTGCTATCTATCCAACAGAATCCAACTCTTCTTTGATTTGCGTAAGTGTATTGCCTTTCATAAACAAATATGTAATGACAGCTCGATACTCGATTTTGTTCATTTTCATAAAAGCACTCACACCAACTCACTCAAATGACTGTTACATAACAACTGCTCGTCCAAAATGGCTGAAACTTTGGTGAGTAACTGTCAACAGATGAACAACGAAATTACACTAGCTTTTATTTACGAGTGCTGCTTCATGTTGAGGTGCTGTACTTCATGTTGAGGTGCTGTACTTCATGTTGAGGTCGGAAACTTTTCAGATCACTCTCGTACCTATGATTTTTTCATATAAAAAACCTTTTTGCAGGTTCTTTCGATCGCAGGAAGTCCAACCGGTGGTGTTCGGGACACTTCGGACATACCCATTAAAACCAAGCTGTACTATCGCCTAGTGCTTGGGCCAGCGGAAAGACGACTTGAGCAATACTCAGGCAGATTTTTTTTAATTAGGCTGATTTTTTGTACCGGCGTAGCCAGTAACTTAAGCCATATGATTAATATATAATAAGCTGTATTCTTTTGTCCTGCCGTATATTTTTTCGCCTACTATATTACTTATACTTATATTTAATTTACATTCTCGTTTGTATTTTATTACATTTAACGTTTTGGTTCTCATATTTTTAACATACATAACATACAACATGTGTTAGGTGCCACGCACGGAAATGGGACTATCTTTTAATTTGGTTTTATGAAGATACGCAAAAAAGGTAGACAATTTTTTTCCGTACAGCCCAAACAATGTTAAAAAAAATTGACTTAGTCTACTTACTTAACCATGTGGACATCTCTAGATCGACTTGGATTGGTGATTTCTGACTCTGGAGAGCTGGTAGGAGTGATGTGGTGTATCCCAAAACCATCCCTTGAGCCACCATACTAATTAATACTGCTGATACTGTCCATAACTGAAAAAACTTCAATAATGAGCAACTTCAAAGTGGTTCAAAAGAAAAGCCCGTGAATCAATTTTGATGAATTTTAATACAAAGATAGATTATACCTTGGAGGACATAGGCCACTTTTTTAAATTTATATGGCAGAACAATGTTTGCCATTGTATCATGTTAAGTTAGAATCAAAAGCCTCACCTAAAGGAAATGGCCAATAAACACACCCCGCTCTCCAAGGTTTATTACACATAGCGATGTTGGCATGCTTTCTCACAATTTCTTTCCATAGTGCAAATATAGTAGATTAAGTGAAAAAAAACTACCAAACGTTCCATGATAATGTGGGAATCGAACACGTGACCTCCGGGTTGGTCCCATTGTCGAGCACGTTCCGTAATACAATTTATCATTCATAAATAATGGTGCAATAGGTAAAACGTGAAGTTTAAAAGAATTGAATGTTCACATGGCTTTAAATAATGTTTTATTTCACGTTTGATTTATTACCACAACTATTTATTAATTTTATAATCCATACTTATAAATGTAAAAGTAACTCTGTCTGTCTGTTACGTTTCTAAAACTTCAAACTTCACTAAAACGCTGAACCAATTTTGATGTATTTTTATAGAGACATATTGAACCTTGGAGAAAGGCATATGCTACTTTTTGACGCGATTTTTTTTATTAAGCAGAACAACGTTTGTTAGGTCGGCTAGTTTATAAATAATAACTCCGACGATCTCCATGCCGTATGCAATGGCTTTTGCATGTCGATAAACTGCAGAAGTCACAGGTCGATATCCGTCCCGAGTCTGAGTATAGTATAGTATAGTCTAGTCTAGTATAGTATAGTATAGTCTGTATAATATGTATTTATTTACAAGAGAAAAGCATATACGTAGTATATCAGCTATGTATCTATAACACTAAGGGCGCCTTCAAATTAGCCGCAAAGTGTCGCGCCGTAGCAGCGCGGTTGCAGCGCTGCGGCCGCGCGGTTTTCTAAATCCATATAAATCAAAAACGCGCGACTGCAGCGCTGCAGCCGCGCTGCGGCCACGCATCAGTTCTAGTGACGTGAATCGATTACGATTTTCAACACCGGTATGTACTGATTACTTTGAAAATAAACCGGTTTTCTTTAGGGTTTTTTTAAAAACCAAAATACACTACTGTAATATAATCACAAGAATGTTGTTTATTTTTTTAAAATAATCGCATTAATTGTACATAAGAAATAATCATCAAACAGACAGAATATGTGACCAAAAAAAATTTCTATTTTTATTTTGCATCTGTTGCTAATAAATTATAATTCTGATTTACAAAATTTAAAATTGATTTAGATTTAACTTTAGGCATTTTTCGCAAAAAATATGACGAGAAAAATCATAACACTAAGAGCAGTGTTTCTTCGTCTAAGTCCATCGTGTATACAACACTATGATACTCACTATGTGTATACAACACATGATATGATACAACACTATGATGTTTGTCTTTATCAGTCTTTGTATGTTTCTTATTTTGTAATACTTTTTGAATTTTTACGCACCCTAAGAAAATATTTTAAACCATTGATTTGTCAATGCCGGGTAAATGTGTATATTGTATTATAATACTAGATACCAATTGCAAAATGTATCTGTACTTATATGGTTCATATATACTATAACTAGTTTTAACTAATATACTCATAAAATATATTCTTTTCATTGATATAGTATTGTTCTCTAAGATATCAATAAGCTATAATTCAAGCAATAATATACACAACTTAATTAAAAATCTCTTGGATACTATATATTGTATAAATATTAAATAAACGCCGTATGTAACTACTTCAATTGAAAATTTTATATAAGTATAGCTGTGGGTACATGGGTATGTATGTATATATGTATGTATATATATTTATATGTGCGCGGGTGGGTATGTGTTTGTGTATACATTCTGTGTTACTTAAAAGCTAAATTATTGTGACGTAGTATACGCGCCCTGCCTATTATCACGAGCGGACATACATTACAGTACATGGGGAGGATACTGCATATTCGTTGATACGCCTTTGAATGGGATAAATGTATAATTTAGGTACTATCTCATAATATCAAATAATTGTAATTTGTTTTCACAATCTGCAATTGTAATTATTAATGCAGTTAGTGATCCCTTATATGCAACTATTTAAGAACTTGACTATAATAATTATACATTTAAAGCATATAAATGTGTTGGGTCAATCTGATTATGAGAAATAGTGAGGTTGGCACTGAAAACCAGCGCTGGGTCGGTTAATTCTGGCACAGAATAATGCTGAGTTGCCAACCTTATTTGTCTTAAGCAACATTTATTTATTTTGTGTTTTTGAGTGTCTTTTTATTGTTTACTTTTGTGTAATTAATGTTGTTTTTTGGCAAATAAAAATCATTTCATTTCATTTCACTCGAACCAAGCGATAGCCGCGCGGCCGCAGCGCTGCAGCCGCGCTGCTGCAGCGCGACACTTTACGGCTAATTTGAAGGCGCCCTAACTCTCTACTTCGTACTTTGGGATCAGATGGCGCTGTGTTGTCTAGGTATTTATTTTTAAGTCAACAATTAATTGTGATTCTTTTGTCTTTTGATAATACGTATTATTGCATTATTTTTGTACTAAAACTTTAGTTTTCGATTTTACAAAATCCTTTGTTGTCTGAACTGTGTACATATAACGGCTTATTATTAAATTGTTCCTACATTTTACACTTTAGGATGTACAAAACTATGTTGTTATTTAAATTTTTAAAGTACCCTGCTATATAAAGATCATACGTATAGTTAGTGCTCTGTTGGGATTGAACCCACTATACAACATACTACTAGATCACACACACACACTATTGAACTTGTCTTGACAGGCATTTTAGGTTCACAGATGAGAGTAGTCCATAGCTTAGTCAGTCTTAGCCATTTACTCTGTCCGTGCATTTTTCATGTGTCACTTCACAAGCCTTCATATCATGCATCACACATTCTTACCATCGCGCTTGTACCCAACTACTTTCAGGTTCAACATTCTACAACTAACTCTGCACTGCAGCGGCAGCAATGTTGCCGCGGCACTACCGGTCCCCATACAAACTCTATCGCGCAGCAGTGCTGCCGCTGCATTGCTGCCGCTGCATTGCTGCCGCGTCATTGCTGCCTAGCTCGGAATCTACTCTAATATAAGCTTATAGAGATTGTATGGGGACCGGTAGTGTCGCGGCAGCAGCGTCGCGGCAGCACTGCTGCGTGCAGCGTAGGTCGGAATCATACCATAATACTCCTGATATTATTTTATCTCACGTTCGTATGGTATTTTTCTGAAGTTTCACTTCTACCCTATGTGAATTGCGTACACGCACACACGCACACACTTTTGTAACTATGGAAACACATGGGTACATTTTGTATGCTGTTACAAATATAATTGCCTATTGTTATCTATAGGCCTATAGGTGACCTGTGAAACGACCGAATGGATATATGGATTTAGATAAAGATCTGGCGATACGGAACACAATGCACGTGGGAAAAGACTATTTTGTATTTTAATAATTTCTTTCCTTGGGGTTCACATATATCTAATTTTCTATCATTTTTTATTGCTGAGGATATAGACAATAGACAAGCCGGCGGTCCACGTAATACACTAAGCAGCCACCGTCGCCTTTAGATGTTTGCCAATATTGCGAACACAAGGGTATTATGACGGTATACTTATAGACCAGGGGTGGTAACCATACAGACGGGCTTGGGGCCCTACCACCTAGCTAGGATTGTTTTGTTGCCTTATCTTATCAAAAAAGGCGGCAAAATTCCTAGGTGGTAGGGCCCGTTTTGATGGCCACCACCCCTGATGTCTATCAGGGGTTTTGGCTATATTTCTCTAAATATGCCGCCATAATAAGGGTGGACAATGGACTAACTGTCAAGGATGTCGGAGATCATGCGAGGTGGAGAAGAAAAAGTCGAAAAGCTGACCTTGGCACCGAACCGAAAGATTGGTGACTGAGATGATTTGATGATGTTGAATAACCTAGCGTTGTGTTCCGGCCCAGGTGACCCAGAATTCCCTCTACGAGGTCGGCAGCGTGTTAAGGTTGCGTCGCAGACGTCCATAAGCAACGGTAACTATTTAGTGCCGGCCTAACTGCTGTTCCACAGTAATAAAGTAAACAATGTCAACAATGCTAGGACCCATTTAGGACCAACTATTGGAGCTGTGTTAATATTTATGTACCTATTTTAAAGTATCCTACACATTTCAGGTACATACCTGTTTCCAAACAGGCGATATCCAGGTTGTATTGAACTGAGACATTTTTATTGCCAAATTTTCAAACAAAATTTCCAGTTATATCATTTGTTATTAACATTTAAATACTCAATAAAATTTTTGCTTATATTAAATATTTATGAAAACACGAATATAAATTTTAACATCAAGTTTTAACATTTAATATGTGTTTAAATATGTAATTGAAAATTATTTTTTCTTGTCTTTATCACCGCGGTTGTACGTAAACTAACGCGATACGTCGTTAACAATGTATTAAATGGAAATGTAGGCGTACGTCATGATTTTAATAGAAGTCAGTCGATCCGTTGCACGCGTTTAATCCGTAGAGGTAGACTATTGCGAACATTTTGAAGTATTTCCGCAATTTCTAAGACTTAAGCCAAACGTAGAAAATTTTTAAATAATTATATATTGTGGTCGTAATAACAAGTTTAAAATAAGTAGCGTAAGAGATGATGACGACTAACAGAGGAAAGTGGAAAAAGAAAACATGTTGTACCAATCCCATATAACTTGGATTAACGACAGGAAGAAGAAGAATAACAAGTTAAAATTTAATTAATAGATGTCGCATCTATATGTATTATTAGTTCTCCAAAATACAGGCTATACCTGGTTTGCAGAGTTAATCAATTGTAAAACACTTTAATTTTTGCAGACGGGCTGACGGCCCACTTATAGTTAGCAGTTCCGTCACCTATGGATGTTTAAGACACTAGGGGGCTAGTAGGCTACTGGAATCTGGGTCACCAATGCCGGTACACAACACAATTTATTTATGGAAACCGGTAAGGAGTAGTAGCCATCCAAACGAGTTTGGGGCCCTACCACGTAGGATTGTTTTGTCGCCTTTTACGACAGGCTGACACCAGGGTCAGTATTCTTATGATACTCCGCCTCTTGCACGGAGATGTAATAAAAGACTAAGACTTACGTTGGGTAAGTATCGACATTTGAATTTGAAGTCTATTGGAGTTGGATCACGTTCAACTTATATTGCCTTTTTTTGGAAGTAGGAAATGCTTGCCGCACACGTCGCCATGTGGGAACGGACGGCAGGGTTGTGTAGGACTACCCATGCCCGTGCCCCGGGGACGCACATCGCTGGTATACCCACTAAAACCACCAAAGTGTTCCATCGCGCGTCTGTGTGCCGAGATCGTAGGACGCAACGAACTAGTAAGACCGTGGCCCCGACTGGTCTGACGCTAACCTCCTGCGACGCGTGGCTCTGCGTGAGCGATAGAGCAAACCAACCTAATAACATAACATCGTTACGATAACATTGTTTTTTATTGCATAGAAACAGTAGACAGGCTACCTGCCCACTTAGTTATAAGCAGTTACCGTTGCCTATAGATGTTTGCGACGGTAATAGCACCACGAACACGCTGCTGTCCCACATAAGTTCAGGAACCTGGGTCACTAATGCCGGAACACAACACGGGTTTGGGACCCTACCGCGTACCTAGGGTTATTTTGTCGCCTTTTACGACAGACCGACCACAGTCGGAAGGGTTAGTATTCTTATTTCGCCCTCGTATTAACATTTGATATTGGGATCTAATTTTTTTTATGTCTAATGTAATAATCGATATCTTATATAGACGTCCCTTTATCCTAGAGGCTTCGATACCCCTAGAGTCTCAAACATTCATAGTCGACGGCAACTGCTTACTGTTATTAATAATTGCTTATTAAGTGCCTATCTGCTGTTTATCTACAGTAAATAATTATTGCAAAAATTTAGGCGAATCCCGTCTGATTTTTATCAATTAAAAGTTGAGTTTCAAAACTATTGGTGGGATCTCATATCCTTAAGCACCCTCCTCTGCCGATCCTTAAAAATTCAAGTATAAAACACTTGATATAATAATTTTAGATCATCAAAGCAAAAAAGTATTATATATGAAATGATTGGAGCTATTATGATAAGGCACAAGTTATAAGGTATTTTAACATTCTTTGACACGCGTATCGACATTATAATTCAGGGTTATTTTGTTATATATTTTTACTGAGCAGCACCCTTAATGGGATTGCAAACGCACGCTTTTTTATTTATCTACACAAATCTAGTTACACGTTTTACACATCCTTTATCCTTTAAACAAGATTGTATGTCCGCGAATATCTTTCTTTCTACTCATATAAAATACGTCATAGTCGTAGAATAGTGACGTATCTGACATATATTAAACTTTACAGGACAGCCATTTGAAAAATACACAAGCGTAATTTTACTATGCGCTCCAATCAAATCTCTGTTTTTACCGACAGATTCATTTATTGAAATCCAAAATACATATAATTTTTTCTTTAATGTAGCAATAATATTTCGATTAAGTAGTATCCAAGTAGGGTAAAAAATTTTATTAATATTTTTTTTAAACCGACATTATTCTACGATCATGACGATTAATAACCACACACTGAGACAAATATAATTTTTTTTTGTTTTTTTTGTTCTCGGGGAGAAATCCTCTCTTGACGGGTTCCCCCGGCCCGGGGGGACCGAGGGGTATCCGACTACTCACTAAAAACCCCGCTGTTCTCATATCGCCTACGCCCGGGCCTACGGATATGTGACCTGCCGATCTCGTGGCCCGGGCCGGCGCCGGTCCGCCATTTGTCCCAAGGCGGGCTTCTTTTAAAGTGTTACACTAATATAATTAATGTAACTTGTCGCGTGATTGTTTAAGGACGCGCACTTAAAAGTTTGGGTAAAGGCTCAAATACGATAATTTAAAGATCTTTTCCATTAGTATCTATAATACAAATAAAAATAAATTGCGGAAAAAGGTTTCGGTGGCAGAGAAACTGTTGTTCCTTTTGGACTCCTTTGGATATACATAACTTTAAAAAAAGTGACAAACCGTTATCAGCAACTAGGTTCTCCATTAAAACCAATCACTCATCGCTCCGCTACGATGACACATTTTTGCTTTTAATGAAAAAAGTACGGAATCTTAGCTAAAAAATATAACACATTTACTTTTTATATCCTACTAAGCAAGTTATTTTAAATAAGCATTACTTTATGGGTGTTACGATAAAAAACCTTTTCCATTTACCTCACTAGAACGCCCTTTTGTAAACATATGAATTTATGTAAACCTTTTTATTCTGTAATATAATTTTTTATTTACAAGAAATATGTGCTTAAATTAATTTTAAAACTACACTATATTACAAAAAGAAATAAAAAAGAAAGAAACCAAAAACACGAAAACTATAAATAACAAATTGATTCCAAATAGCTTTCCACCAGAAACTTTTCCAAAACGCTGGCTGTATTACCGCGTTGGACGGCAACACCTATCCTTTGCCCTAAATACAAACCAGTTTTTTGATCCCGTGAGACCTCTGTTATGTCTTCTTATTTTTCATTCATAAATCATCTGAAAAATAAAAGACATTTTAATTCATGACCTGTAATCCACATACAATCAGGGTGGCAACCGGAGATTTGAAGATCGACCGCCGTAGGGTACGGTAAGCTCCGCAACCATCTTGAAGATAATAAATAAAAATAGATGAAGATTGCTTAAATTTGGTTTAGACAGTCTTCAATCTTGGCTTCGTAGCTATGTAAATGGTCTAGTATGATCGGGTTCGACCTCCACGGACGGATATTTGATGATTATAAACATATAAATAAAAAAAATCCCTGCGGGTAAATTGCCTTCGTTGGTATGGTTACGTTTTACAGGGTGACTTTGACAAACCCGTCCAAATTTTTTTTACGCACTAAACATTATTTATGGAACCCATTTTTGCAAAAAAAATTGTATGTTGAATTTTCACCATAAAATATTTAGATATAGGATCATTAATTCAATCGTACAGAATAATCATATGGTGCAAACAGCGTACGTTAACCTGTTATTACCTGTCTCTGTCACACCCGCGTAAATGAGTAGTGCGTATTCGCTCGCCCGGTTCAATGCCGCCGTCCTCGGCCTTTTACTAGGTCAGATGGAGAGGTCATTGCACTCTCACGCCGTATTACGTAAATTGCGAGTTCTTTGAAGGACTTTGTGATGCTGATTACTCAACATTTTTGTACTATGTGATACAAAACTAAAATACATGTTTCTCATAACTTTTACTAAAGATTCTTCTGTGTGAATTTGGATGGGTTTGTCAAAGTCACCCTGTATATATAAAAATGACGGACTCATAAACTGCATCTTTCAAAGTTCAGGATTAATTTGAAATGATTTTTTTAATAAGTATGCAAACTTTTTAGATTAAATTATATAAATATGGAGAGACTGGCTCTTAATCTCAAAAAAAAGGAAAATTTAAAAATAGAACTGCAGTAAAACAAATGAATATAGCCGGGAAAAGAAAATTTACTCGTAGTATCATATTTGCGTGTTATTTATAGCAAAGTTTTAAATTGATTCTCATTGATTTTTTATTCTTTTGTCAATTGAATTATTGTTACCAGCAGAATTGTTGGGTTAGTTTTTTAACTCATCGAGAGTTTTTGAACCATAATATGGATACTTCGTCCGAACAAGCGGCTCAAATTGTAGCATTGGTGCTGGAGGGCTTGGATCAACGAACGATTGGTAGAAATTTAAATTTAAACCAGTCTACGGTTTCTAGAATATACAGAAGGTTTGTGGAGATAGATTCTTACAGAAGGAGACGTGGTACAGGCAGGACTCGAGCAACCACCGGTCGTGATGACCGATTTATTGTTACAACTTCCCTGCGAAATCGTTTCCTCACGTCAGTTAACATCAAAACAGAGCTTAATGAAGTGCGTGGAGTAAACGTGAGTGCACGAACAATAAGAAGAAGGTTAAACGAAGCGGATATCACCCCTTTTAGACCAGCAAATGGTCCAAAGTTGTCTGTAGCTCACAGACAAGCTCGATTAAGATTTGCGCGTGATCACCTGAATTGGACAGAAGAGCAATGGGCCTCCGTATTGTTCACGGACGAGTGTAGGACATGTTTATATGGTGTAGATGGTCGCAGAAGAGTCTATCGTCGACGTGGGGAGCGATATGCTCAAAGTTGCATTGAGGAGCGTGTTCCTTTTGGAGGCGGTTCGTGTATGGTCTGAGGTGGCATATCGATGAATGAGCGAACAGAACTTGTGTTCATAGACATGGTCCGTCAAAACGGTAATAGAGGGGGTTTGACTGCACATCGCTACATAACAGAGATCTTAGAAGATCACGTGGTGCCTTACATGGGATTCATAGGCGAAAATTTAACTTTAATGCAGGATACTGCCCGGCCGCACGCTGCTGCACAAGTTCGACAATATTGCGAAGAGGTTGGGATACGTACAATGAATTGGCCAGCACGCAGCCCGGATCTTAATCCCATTGAGCATGTTTGGGACAATTTAAAAACAGCTGTTTACGCGAGAAACCCTTTGCCCACGATAGTGGCAGCACTAAAAACAGCACTTTCAGAAGAATGGGACAATATTCCGCAAGATCTTTTAATAACCCTAATAAAATCTATGCGGAACCGATTAAAATCCGTAAGGGCACGTGGAGGTAATACACCTTATTAAAACATAAAATAAACCCTTGCATAAAGTTTGTGTCTATTGTTAAAACCAATTTTTTAATTAAACCAATTTTCCTTAAATTTCTGTTTTTTCTTCAAAAAAGTCTTAAGGTCATTTCCAGTACACAAACTTAAACTTAAGGATATGACCCTACGTTGTTTTAAAGTTCACTAACCAATCTAGAGGTTTCAATTTAAATCTGTATAGAAAGTTTGCATACTTGGTTAAAATATTTTTTTCAAAGTCGACTATTACTTTGATGCAGTTTATGAGTCCGTCAGTGTATATATATGTATATACCTAATAGTTTTAATCCTGTATGATATTCAAGACATATATTTAATTCCAGAAAACCAATAACAAATGTAAAAAAAACTCATTCTTAAATTGATATTTTATTTATTCAACAACAAATATGTACATGACCGTATATATAAATAAATGCATTTGTAAATGGCATTTGATTAATAAAATGAAGAAAACATATTAATTATCTAATAATTCACCACACATCTGGAAGATTATCAAGTCTCGATCGGGGCCCCTTTAGGAACCTCTGATCATTGCTTGATATCTCCCGTGATGCACCCTCCAATTCCCGAACGGGCTCGCCCCACCGCGAAGCGGAGAGCGTGGCGCTATCGGTCAGCAGATTGGGATGGATGGCGCGAATTCTATGCGTCCTACCCATGGGGGCCGTTGTGTTTTTCGTCAGGCGATCCTGACACCTGAGCGAACTCGATTGCCAATGTGGTGCTGCAGGGAATGGAATGTTCCATTCCTAACTCTGTAGTGCCCGTTGGTGGTTCGGGAAAACCATGGTTCGGTAGGCTTAGTGCTGAGGTTGTGAAGCTAAAGCAAGAGGCCTTTCGAGCCTGGACTACAGCAAGGGCTTGTCAGGATCCTAAAACCTCTGACCTGAAGAAAAAATATAATGTTGCCTCCAGGACCCTCAAAAAACGAATTGCGAGAGCAAAATTTGGGCATATCGGCAGGATTGGCAAGCGTCTTGCCAGCTATCCCTCCGGGACTAGGGCGTTTTGGGCCCTTGCCAAAGCTATCGAAGGAAACTTTTGTCGGGCGTCCATACCTCCACTACGTGCAGCTGACGATCGTCTGGCTCATGCTGCGTACTCTCAGGATCTGGAATGAGCTTCCGGCTGAGGTTTTCTCAGCGCGGTACGGTATGGGGTTCTTCAAAAAAGGCGTGATAAAATTTCTTCGAGGCCAGCAGCGCGTTGGTATTGCCTCTGGTGCTGCAAACGTCCATAGGCGACGGTGACCACCTGCCAGGGTGGACCGTCTGCCTGTCTGCTGATCTCTAGCTATAAAAAAAATAATACATGATGTTATTAAATTTAAATTTTATTAATTATTAAAGTTATAAAATTAATTGTATTTATTTGTTTTTAATTATTTTAAACTAATATTAATTATATGATGCTTGAAAATTTTGTTTATAAACATTACGTTAGTTTGTGTTAGCAATTATAATCGTATTTCTTTTGTACTTTTCCAATCAGTATTTATAAAAACACCTATGCCCCGATTTACATGGTACCTGTTTTACACGATTTCCCTTTTACACAACTTACAAAATTACGAATTTAGAAAAAAAATTACAAATATTCACATCGTTAATAACATCTTTGGAACACTTGTGGCCATCACGGGGACTCCCCGTATTGTAAAATACAATAAACATTATGGAAAATATGTACCCTTAATACGTACAAGCTTATATTTTTGACTCCACTTGTATTTACACTCCGTTTATATGTATTAGAACTGGTAAGTTGCAAATTTTTCATCTTTTTTGGCGCCGCAATTAGTAATTTGTATCAATATTTCAAGCTTATAAGAACATCGATAAACAATTAAAATATTTCGTAATAAAACAAAACTTTTCTTATTAACTTAAATTTAAATATTGGAACGTTTACGTAATAGAGAAAGAGTAACGGATGTTGCTAATTTTTTTTATGAATATTCTTGAAGATTTCTTTATTTTAATTTTGTTTCTAATCTATAGTGAATGCTATAGGTAGGTTTTAAGATGTTTTACTTAAATACTGACTGACTGAATTGAGCATAAATTGTGCGTTTATTTCGTTCTACATGATTTTACATGGCAAAATTGGAGATTTCATTTTACACGGTTTTGTCGGGAACCTGTCTTATGTGTAAATCGGGAGATAGGTAGAATAATTTTAATGTTCCAGTTAAGTAGAAACTTAAATATTAAGCTATAATTAACTATATAATATAATTTAAATGTCAAATGTACTAAGATTACTATCACTAGATTAAATGTAAGAAACTAGATGTTGAATAAAATATCAAGTAAGAAGGATAAAGCTACGCCATCCCTTTACTAAGCAGGCATAAAAGGCTACAAGGGGGAAAACTGTAAAGTGTAAGCTTGGGTCGCGACAGAAACGAAACGTTTAGAAGAACAAAATTTCAAGCTTACAAATACAATTTAAAGTTAAATACACTTAAATTTAAAATATAAATTACTATAATTATTTTATAGAGTATTAAGTTCAAATATACATAATAATATACAGCCGGTTCCCTCTAGGAGGAGGCTCAAGCCCAGCTGTGTGACGCTGTGGGGCTGTTATTATATACATAATAAATAATAACAATCATAATTTAATAATACTAAGCGTATACGGGACCCTACAAAGACTTTCAAGGTGTACACTGGTGAACAGCAAACGTAACTGTAGCCTATGGATTCCCTTTTCGCATTGCGGGTATAGCGCAGGCTTCTGCAAAAACTTAGTCAAATCTACAACAATCTCTGAACAGGGGCTGAGTAATATTGCCCCCACCGGACGGGGTTGAGCTGTTGTAAAAGGTAACTAAACGACCAAAAATATGGCAAATACCCTAACGATAAATATGCCGTTATGATAACCTTGTGTTGTGTCCGGCATCCAGGTTTTAGTCCCCATAGGCGGTGTCGCAATCTATAGGTGACGGTGACTGCTAACTATTGAGTGGTAAGCTCAGCAATAGAAAATATATTTGTGGACTTCAGGCTCCAAACAAGACAACAAAACAACAACAAACAACAAAAGTTGGGTTAAATGCCATTACCACGGAACGAAAAAGTGTATTAATGATTTTCGCTACAAGTAATTTTTTATTTGATATTATATATTTCATAAGTAGAACACAAGAAAATGTTACTTAAATATAACGATTTCGAACGTAGCATAAGAAAGCGTGAGATAGTTTAATGTAGCATAGTGGTACTTTCTAGCGGTGGTATGGAAGACACCAGTCTTCCATAAATCTTTTTGACTTAGCTTCTCTTTAATTATGTGCGATAAAGATAATTTTTCCACGCCACCATAAAAAAATATATAAATGAAAGAAAGAAAGAAAATATATTTTATTGGTATAAAAATGACAAATACATACAAAAATCTATATAAAATAAAAACAAAGAAAAACATTATATCGTTATCGGTATATATAATAAGTTAGGGGATATCTATTATTATTTTTATTTTTTTGCCAATATCTGTCACTTCTGTATCCAATGAGGCCCGCTCACTCAGCATAATGCCAAGTTGAAACCAATCTAATTTCGACTTGACGCTGGTTTTCAGTGGGAGCCTTAACTAAGATCATAGTTGACCCTTTAGATTTTGATAAAATTATTTGGTTTTAAAATTAATACAGTACGAAACTTAAAAAAAAAAGGGTAAATAGATTATTTTAGCAAAATTATTTGATATTAGACTATATGATGGAAAAATAACAATATTGTAATAGGTACATTAAGTTATTTAAGTAGCAGATATAAATTAACATGATACACAATATTACTTGTAAGTCGTACATTCTTTAAATGAACCTTCATATAATAATATAGAAATTTGAATTATAAACATGAGATTTGGACAATTTAGTACAGTTTGGGACACTTCATAGAGCACCATCTAGTACCAAAATAAATACCTTACAGAGTATATAATAGTTTATAAAACATGTAGCTTAATATAATTTACTTAGTATAATATTATAAAGTTAATAATTAATTTAGTTAATATAATATATATAAACATAAGCAAGTTTACAAGTGCTAACAGGTGTTTACAACATGGGAGTCATTCACAAGGTCCTATATTATCATTTATGTCCTGCACACTTTGGATCCTGAGCACCGCTTCCCCCGGTTTGCGCCTACAAAGCACTCGACCCCTGGAGATCCAAATAAACTGCCATCCATTTTGACGGCCAACATGTCGTGCCAAACCAAATAACTTTCTATTAGTTGTAGTCAGTCTTTCGTTTATGTAGATGCGGTTCGGTTCTCCAGGAAATCCAAAAACTCCAGTATTCATAGACCGATGTGCTCGAGCTTTTAATAACAATTCGTTACGGACACTACGACGCACCATACGCACCACGATAACTCTAGGTCGTGGTTCTTTTACCCCCTCCTTGCGCAAATCCAGGTTATGAGAGTGGCTGCCAACTCGTTCCACGTATCCGATGTCGCCGGTATCTATACTGACACCCAACTTATTGGCTATAGACACTATCAGATGCGAGGGATTTTCATCGCTTGCCTCTGGAATGTTTCGGATTTCCAGGTCATCTGCCAGAAGGTCCTGATCTCTTTTATTTATTTCTGCCCTTATACGATTTGTATTTTTCTCCACCATAGCCTGTGCTCCATTTTGCATGGACACAGCTATCTCCAACTCATCCAATCGAGTTTCAAGTCGTCCCATGCGGTCATTGAAAGATTGCACCTCAACTCTCAGATCAGTAATTTCCTTTTTAAATTCCAAGAAGTCGAGGCGCATGGCCCGAATTTCATCCATCACATCTTTAATGGAAAGATCCTTAACTTCATTGACAATTATTTTTGAAGCCATCTTACTAGGTGTGTTTTCTGATGCCTTACAAGCCTGGCAACGCCAAGCAGGTGGCACTTTTCCTTTAGCAGGAAGGGCCACACAAACCCTATGTTGGAGAAATCCACATGATCCACATCTAAGGTCTTCTGTAGATGACATGAATTTCCTGCACGTGCCACATCTTTCAGAAGGCATATTGAAAACGATATTTAGATTTTACTGAAACTCAAAACAACACTTGATGTTATTTATTATGTTATTTTGTACACTTTCACATTGAAATATTACTTATATTGTACTGTATTTAATTTTAAAACTCGAACAAATCTAAGAACACATGTTATCGGTCTAAATATTCAAACTACCCTCTAAATATATACTAATAAATGGTTTTAAATTCCATAATAATTTAAACTACATGCATTATTTATACTGATATTGTAAAAACTACATTGTAAATACTGATATTGTAGATTCAGACATGTTGCCAAGACAAAACTTATGGATACAATAGTAGGAATCAATAAGTACTTCAATTTAGGGAATGCTTTACAGGTATTCAAACTACTGGACTACTACACCTCCTGTCTTGATTGTGCAACTTCCAAGAAGCTAATGACTGGGTCGACTTTAACTCTTCAGCAGTTAAGGGTCTGCCTCTAAACTCATTCTCAATATCTTGTAAGGTCCTGTCTTTAGTTTCCGGCAAGAAGAAATAAGCAACCACCAAACAATAGCCAACCACAAAAGAGTATATTACATATGCTCCGTAAATACCGAGACTCCCGAAAAAAAATGGCACAGTTTTCATAGTTATAAATAAATTAGACGATAAAAATAAGACACTAATACCTCCAGCCAAACTTCTAAACTCTAACGGAAAGAGTTCTCCAGCAATTATGAACGGTAAAGGTACTGTGCCAGTAGCTATTGTAAACATGTGCATGTGAATCAAAAACACGCCTATAGCTGGATGATCGAACGGTAACATATTCATACTCTTAGCGTAAGTGTATGCGGCAGTCGTTAAAAAGGCCAGTAAATTGATACCAACAGTTAAAAAGAGCATAGTTCTTCTTTTAACTATTTTAATAACATATACCGCGGCAGCGTTTGAAATTATCCTCTGTATATCCAAAGTTATAACTAAGAAAGCAATATTTTCCTCAGATCCAATCACGTGATGGAATATATCCATAGTATAAGCGGCGAGGATATTAGCACCAGCCCATTGCCCTAAAGTGTATATGTGCATCATTATAAAAATTGGCTTATAAAACTCTTTTTTACGTATAGTTATACTAAGATAAGCTAGATTTCTTTTTAATTTATCTAATGTTCTCTCATTAGCAATATTAACATCAGCTTTAGATTCTCTAACAACGATAGCAGCTTCAATCATACGTTCCAATTCTTCATTCTCTTGTTCGCTTCTTAACCATTTAAATACTTTTCTACTATCTTCATATCGACCTTGGTCTGCTAACCAGCTAGGTGATTCCGGTGAATATATGACAATTATTAAATTAACGAAAGCGATACATGCGCAGACCAAGGCTGCGATTTGCCAATGTAAATATGATCCCATAGTATGTACAGTGAGTACCCCTGTTGCGATTGTTAGAGAAATAGTTGTCAGAAATGCTCCACGGTTTGTTGGGCTAGTGTATTCACCGATTAAGACTGGTCCCAACGTTGCGCTCATGCCCATAGAGATACCCTGCAGGAATCTGGCGATGAGGAGGGCTACGACGCTTCTTGCGGTGATGATGCAGAACCAACCGATTATGACTGGTAGTAAACTGGCTATGTTGGCCGTCCTTCTGCCATAGTTGGCCATAATTGAAGGGACTATGAAGTTGCCAGCGACGAGTGCGAAGCCCAAGATTGATGCTGGAATTAACAAAAGAAATATTTAAAAAATATTGACCATGATTTTAATGGTTTAAAGAATAAAATGTCATGTGTGTCAGCTCCGATGCACGATTGGAGTTTACACCTTAAGAACTATTAACATATTGTGTAGACTATGTAAAAATATAAAAACCGTTTCTTAAGGAGTAAATTCTAAATATTATAGCAATAAGACGAAACAAGATCGTTCAAGCATACGTTGCGCGTCGTTTCCACGCAAGAATGCCAAGACGCGGTCGGCAGCGTTCGGTCGTACGAGCGTGCGTCGTCAGGGGACGAAGCGTGAACACGTGCGTCGCGCTCGCAGAAACTGGAATGTGTGTATGCTAAAAAGTTAAAGGTGCGCAAAGTACGTTGCGCAAAAGAACGTAACGCCTCACTTTTAGTTAACGCCCGATTTTACTCCTCATAAAATGTTCATACAGCGAGCTAAATATGAAAATCGTTTCAAAGGAGTATAAACTCCAAAAATATATGTCTCAATCGTTTTTCATTACCTCATTATTCTTTTTAAATATTTGTTTCACGGTGTTATAAAAAAAAGAACTTTAGTCAGAGCCGTGACTTTAGCAGAGTCGTGATGTCACTCCAAGAGCGAGCCTAATGGAAGACTAGCGCTATTTTTAGGTCCTATTTAGGACATATTTATTATTATAGTCAACTTTTTTAAATATATTATATGTATCAATTTTGTTCCTAAATAAATGCTTTTCTTTCTTTCGTTTTCTTTGTTAATTTTTGGTCTAGAAAAGGATTTCAGGACTGTACACCGATGTCAACTTGAAACACTTACTAACCGAAAATTATAAGTACTTTCTTGAACAATTCCTTATATAATTTAAAAAGTATTCATTGTCGTCAGACCCCAAATATTATAAGTACTTTCTTGAACAATTCCTTATAATTTAACTTTGTAATAAAACTTTTCTTTAGTGATATATTAAATACAACGACCACCGTGAAGAAACGGTTTTAGTAGGCTAAGACGTCTGCTGGAAGTCACAGGTTAGATTCTCGTCCTAAGTCTATAGGAGTTTACATAACATGTAATTTGTCACATGTCACATAACACAAGCGCTTTGCTTATTGCTTTAGCACTAGATGGAGCTGTCTGAATTGTCTTAGTATATTTATTTAGCATTAATTGTTATTTATTTATCATAAGTTAAACAGTAAACACATTTATTGAAGGATTAGTTGTAATAAAATTATAAAATAATTTTATAACTTATTAAGTTCAACTTACCTATCCATGACCCTGAACTGTCATCTATAGGTATTAGAGAGTCCGGTTTTCTGAGCTGAGGAAGAAGGATGGCATTGAACCCCATCACCAGACCATGTTGACACATATTCAGGCATACTCCTGATGTTACGAAGCACTGAAATAAAACATTCATTTTAATGATTAGGTAAGTTTGTGAGTTTAAAGCAACCGGGTTCATAGAGCTAGCCTTTACTACATGCTGTGGTAAGCTTTGTCTTAAGGCAAGCACCCCTCTCATAGAAATGCTTTGTTATTGGGGAAATGCTTAATATAATATTAATGATTATTTTATTTGAAAGACACAGAATACATAAGATACGCGGGAAACAAATATCTGGCCATACCGCCTCCAAGGCCGACCCCAGCCGCAGAGGTTAGTATTCTTTCTCCGTTTCTGCACGGATAGGTATATATATATATATATATATATATATATATATATATATATATATATATATATATATATATATATATATATATATATATATATATATATATATATATATATATATATATATATATAGTCAGGTCATAAGTATTGTCACACAGTAAAAACTTTTCTTTTAGAATGCTGGCCACAAAAAAGTTTATTGAATTCGAATTTCGAATTGTTCATGAAAATAAAAATGTATACTTTTAGAATTTTACTCATTTTTAAATATGGAGTGGACGCTTAAAGAAGACCGTGTTGCAGTTATTGCGTTGCATCGTTGCAGTTACGCGCCAATTCAATTTTTTAACATACTGAAAAATTTGAATATAACGAAAAGATTCGTTTATCGTACCATCAAACGATACAATGAAGACTCTAGTGTAGATGACAGGTCAAGATGTGGTCGCCCTCGGTCTGTTAGGACTCCAGCAGTGATAAAAGCTGTGAAGGCACGAATTCAAAGAAATCCCAAACGTAAGCAGAAACTGTTGGCCCTTCAGATGGGGTTAAGCAGAACCACGGTGAAAAGGGTGTTAAATGAAGACTTAGGGCTTCGGGCATATCGAAGAAAAACAGGACATCGTTTGAATGCTCGTCTAATGGACCTGAGACTGAAGAGATGCCGCGCTTTGTTGAAGCGGTACGCGGGAAAATAATATCGGGAAATTCTTTTTTCGGATGAAAAAATGTTTACCGTAGAAGAGAGCTACAACAAACAAAATGATAAGGTGTACGCACACAGTAGTGAAGAAGCGAGCAACCGTATTCCGCGTGTCCAACGAGGTCATTTTCCATCCTCGCTCATGGTATGGTTGGGAGTTTCTTATTGGGGCTTAACAGAGGTACATTTTTGTGAGAAAGGTGTAAAAACGAATGCTGTTGTGTATCAAAATACAGTCCTGACGAACCTTGTGGAACCTGTTTTTCATACCATGTTCAATAACAGGCACTGGGTATTCCAACAAGATTCGGCGCCAGCTCATAGAGCGAAGAGCACACAAGACTGGCTGGCGGCGCGTGAAACCGATTTCATCCGGCACGAAGATTGGCCCTCCTCCAGTCCAGATTTGAATCCGTTAGATTACAAGATATGGCAACACTTGGAGGAAAAGGCGTGCTCAAAGCCTCATCCCAATTTGGAGTCACTCAAGACATCCTTGATTAAGGCAGCCGCCGATATTGACATGAACCTCGTTCGTGCTGCGATAGACGACTGGCCGCGCAGATTGAAGGCCTGTATTCAAAATCACGGAGGTCATTTTGAATAAACTTTAATGTCATAAGAATCTATGTTTTGTTAAGTTCATTTTGGTATATGAATGGTTACATAATGAATAAACTTGTTACAATTATTTTACATTAAACATGTGACAGAATTTATGACCTGACTAGGTATATATAGATAAATTGGTCATACCTTCAATGGAGCAAAGTTCTCCTTTCACGACGAGAGTAAGATCATGCTGTTCGCTAATGACGGAAGAAAGAAGGTGTATCAAAGAGAGGTAGAGCGAAAACGCTCTATAAATTCTTTTCAATGCAGCAGCACTGTGCAAAAGCACAGTGCTGCTGCATTGAAGAATTAATCGGTTACAGTGGCGGTTCATGGATGGTTTGGGGAGGCATAAGCGCCGATAAAAAAAACCGAACTTGCGTTTGTACTCGTATCTGGACCTCAATTATAGTCATTAAATGGGTCACGTTATATCAAAGAGTGTCTGGAGCCTCATGTGGTACCCTACGCACATTTTATTGGCGAAAACTTAATTTATAAGCAGGACAATCCCAGGGCTTATACTGCAGGCATTGTAAATTAATATCTGAGCGAAGTCGGTATTGCAGTTATGGGCTGGCCAGCAAGAAGCCCGGATATAAATCCCATAGAACACCTATGGAATGAATTGAAGAGACGAGTAAGGTCGAAAATCCTGCTCCGGAGACGCTTGGCCAGCTTAAAACAGCTATACAAGAAGAGTGGGATTACATACTACAAGACAAGATTGTGACGCTTATCCGTTCCATGAGGTACAGCATGGAAGCAGTGATAATAACTCGAGGAGGAAATACGAGATACTGAATAAACTTTTTTTTAAAATTTTCTGTTTTACATCTTTCTAACATTTAACAATTTCTTCTTAAAGGGTACAAACATACTTGTTGAACCACAATAGCTAAATAAATTTAATTTTAATTTGAAACATTAATATTCGTTAAATGATATCTTAAAATATCCACAATCAATTGGCATGATTGATATTTTTGGTTAAATGTAAAAAAAAAAATTAAACTCATTCAAAACCAAACTTCAGGGGTGTTTTTTTTGCTGTAGGACAGAGCAGACTGGCTGACGTCCCGCTTAGAATTTAGCAGTTACCGTCGCCTATGGGTGTTTGCAACGCCAGTGGCATCGCGAACACGCTGCTGTCCCATAAGGGTACAGGAACTTGGGTCACTAATGCCGGAACACAACACAAGGTTATTATGGCGGCATACTTAAGACCAAAGGTGGTCGCCATCCAGACAAGCTTGAGGCCCTATCACGTAGCTAGGATGGGTTGTTTTGTCGCCTTTTACGACAGGCCGACCCCGGCCACAGAGGTTAGTATTCTTTCTCCGCCCCTGCACGGATAAATCGATTTTTTTTGATGAGTAGTGAATTTCTTAGTTTGAAATTTTCGGCTTTATAACGTATGTACAGGACGTCTGTCGGATCCACTAGAATCATTGTAATTTTTAATAATTAAATTAAAAGAATTATATTACATAAAATGTCAAAGTTTTAGTATTATGTTATAATATGAATTTAATTGGCCGTGTGGTCCCGGCCGAAGAAAGAATAGGGCCACCCCAAATCATCCCAAGGGAGTCGTAAAAGCCGACTGATGGGTCACTCCCTCTGCCAGCTTGCATGCGGCGAGGGAAGAACACCTCTAGGTTTCCCTTTAGAGGTTGGGAGGTCGGACGGCAGTCGCTCCCGTAAAAACCAAAACAAGCCAATTAAAATATGGTTAGAACAAGGAAAGGATGTGTCACGGATAGGGCGTCGCCGCAAAACGACGCGCAGGAACTTCGCCCGACTCCTGTGACAAGTGGACTAGGGCTGCCGTGCCGTGGGCGAGCACGGCTAAAGACACTAGCCCCATCCAAAAGGAAACTCCGCTTCGCAACGTGGAATATTGGCACGCTAACCGGACGCGCGAGAGAGTTGGCCGATGTGCTCTCCAGGCGGAGGGTGGCCGTGGCGTTCCTGCAGGAGACTCGGTGGAAGGCCAGCAGATCCCGGTTCATTGGGAATGGCTACAAGCTGATCTACACAGGTGCACCTGGTGGGGAGAATGGGGTTGCCATAGTGCTCTCGGAGGAGTTCCAGAACGACATTTTGGAAGTGAAACGTCATAGCGACCGGCTTATGGTCGTTAGGGTGCTTATCGATGGGGTAGTTACCCACTTGATAAGTGCCTATGCGCCACAGGCCGGTTGTGACGACGCCGATAAAATAGCGTTTTGGAATCAACTCGGAGAAGTGCTCCGTGGAATCCCATTATCACAGGGGATCGTTTTGGGGGGTGATCTGAACGGTCATGTGGGTGATGAATGCGGGGAATTTGAGCGTGTTCACGGTGGATTTGGGTACGGTAGCCGCAACGCGGAAGGGGAGGACATCCTCAATATGTGTGCGGCTGCCGACCTTGCTATCGTGAACACGTATTTCAAAAAGAGACCCGAGCATCTCGTCACCTACAAGAGCGGGAGGAATGCAACCCAAATCGACTTCCTACTCACTAGGAGACACCACATCAGCAAAGTAGCCAACTGCAAGGTCATACCCGGTGAGAGTCTCACTGCACAACACCGTCTTCTTGTCATGGACCTCTGCGTGAAGCCCAAAGGCAAATGTGTCGACCGCCTTCAACGCCGAATCAGGTGGTGGCTGCTTGATGAAATCAAGTCCCAGGAGTTCGCCTCTGCCATCGGCGACAAGTGCGCCGGAGGTGAGGGCGAACCGGTTCAAGCTTACTGGGACAGGATTCAGGCGGCTATCCTTGGGTCGGCGAGAAAGGTACTTGGCGTGTCCAAGGGCGGACGCAAGTGTGACAAGGAGACTTGGTGGTGGAACGACTCAGTCCAGAGGGAGACCAGGGCGAAAAAAGCCCTCTTTAAGAAGTGGCAAGCGTCCAGATCTCCTGAAGATCGCGACGCATACAGAGATGCCAAACGCGCCACCAAGAAAGCTGTAGCCAGAGCCAGACGAGACCACTTACAACCACTTTACGATAAGTTGGACTCGTCTGAGGGGCAGAAGCTCATATATAAGTTGGCGCGCTCCAGAGTCAAAGCGGCACAGGATATTTCCAAGTGCCGCTGTGTAAAAGACCCCGGGGGCAACCTGTTATGCGAGGACCTCGCGGTGAAGGAGAGATGGCGCTCATATTTCCACGAGCTGCTGAACAAGCAGCATAAAGAGGTGCAGCCGCCAGATCTTCCTCCGAACCAAGGACTAGTGCCACTGATAACGCCTGCAGAAGTCCAGAATTGTCTTCGCCGCATGAAGAATCGGAAAGCTGTTGGATCCGATGGAGTCCCCATCGAAGCCTGGAAGGCGATGGGCTCTCGTGGTGTGGGCACTTTAACAGACCTTTTTAACCGGACACTCCTCACCGGTACGCTCCCGAACCAATGGAGGCTGAGTATCATTACTCCAGTCTTCAAAGGCAAGGGATCGGTGCAGGAGTGCGGTAACTACCGTGGTATAAAGGTCATGTCCCACACCATGAAGCTCTTCGAGAGGGTTATCGACTCTCGGATTCGACAGGAGTGCACTGTCTCGGAATGTCAGTATGGGTTTCGCCCTGGTCACGGGACAATGGACCCTATTTTTGCCCTAAGGACTGTCGCGGAGAAATACAGGGCGAAGAATACGCCTCTGCATTGTCTGTTTCTTGACTTGCAGAAGGCCTTCGACTGTATTCCTCGCGCGATAATCTGGTGGGCATTGCGGTCCAAAGGGATTCCAGAGGCCTATATTGCGATCATCCGAGACATGTACCGTGATTCCGATTCCGTAGTTCGGACCGCTGTTGGCGACACAAAACCTTTCCCCATCACCGTCGGTGTGCACCAAGGATCCGTCCTTAGTCCGTTTCTGTTTAGCGTGGTATTAGACGTATTGTCAAACAGCATCAGAAACTCACATGAGCAGCCCCCGTGGCTGCTCATGTATGCTGATGATATCGCGCTAGCAGATTCGGACAGGGGTAGGCTGGTGCGACGTGTGAAGGTGTGGAAGGAGTCGCTTGAGAACGGTGGTCTGAAGCTCAATGTGGCGAAGACCGAGTACTTGGCCTGTAACTCCACAGATCCCACACCCGTACGTATAGACGGCAACACGGTCGAGCGCACGGACCATGTGAAATACCTGGGATCTGTGTTTCATGCGTCTGGTGACATCGATTGCGACGTCAAGGCACGCATTGCTGCCGCGTGGGCCAAATGGCGTGAGGTAACTGGTGTCATTTGTGACCCCAAGATGCCGGTAAAGTTGAAGGGACAGGTCTATAAGACCATCATTAGGCCTGTCCTTTTATACGGCTGTGAAGCGTGGCCAGTGTTAGAGCGACACAAGCAAGAACTGCGTGTCACGGAGATGAATATGCTGCGGTGGATGTGTGGAGTGACGCGGAAGGACCGCGTCAGGAACTCCCGCATTCGCGGTAGTCTTCGTGTCCGTGACATTGCAGATAAATTGCAGGAGTGTCGGCTCCGTTGGTATGGCCATGTTTTACGGCAACCGGATGCTTACGTGGGAAACAAATGTCTGGCCATGCCGCCTCCGCCGGGCCCCGGCAGGAGGGGTAGACCCAAAAAGTGCTGGCTTGACGTCGTAAAGGGTGATATGCGTGCCAATGGGCTCACTACCAGGGATGCTGAAGATCGCGCGAAGTGGAGTAGAAAAAGTCGGAAAGCGGACCCCGGGCACCGAAATGAAAGTTTGGGTGGCAACCGGGACTAACGCTAGGATGATGATGATGATGAATTTAATAGGCAACAAAAACTGGCTAAAAGGTGTATGGCATCATGAAAATAGAAAGGGTGACTTTGTTGGGCTTTGAATTTAGTAGTTTCTATTTACTTTTTTTACACGGTTTTATTAGTTTCACCTGTATGTTCGCTTGTTTCTTTGTTTATACCAGACTCATTTGAACTCGATTTTGATCCACGTTAAACGGCCAAATTGCATTTAAACGCTGTAAACTTATCTAGGACCGATAACAATGCAATAATTCGAGAAGATTATATCATTATCTTGATTAGGATCGCCAGGATTTAATAAATGGTTGTTGTTGTTGTAAGTGCCTCTCCTACAGGAGGTTAGTTGTCAGCTCTGAGAATATTTTCCTGTCCTGGGCCAAGCGAAACAGTTCTTTTACGCTTGAGATATTTGTCCACTCTCGGATGTTGCGGAGCCAAGACTTTTTCCTCCGTCCAACTCACCGTTTACCGCAAACTTTACCCATCATAATGAGCTGGAGCAGCTGGTATCGCTTATGTCTCAACACATGGCCTAGGTACGTCACTTTACTTTTCTTGATTATGGGTAAAAGTTCGCGATCTCTACCGACAAGCTGGAGTAACTACTCTAACATTTGGGACTTTCTGAGTCTAGCTAATGCGGAGCATTCTACGGTAGCACCACATCTCGAATGCTTCCAAACGCTTTTGGGTATCAGCTGTCAGGGTCCAAGCTTCGCTACCATAAAACACCACCGACCACACATAGCAAATGCCAAGGCCAAACATAATAAATGGTGACGTATTATAAATTATTCTTGATGATATATTTTTTCAACTGGGAGTTGAGAAATATTTTTTCATCATTTTTTTTTTCATTCATCATCATCATCATCATCATCATTTCAGCCGGAAGACGCCCACTGCTGGACAAAGGCCTCCCCCAAAGATCTCCACGATGATCGGTCCTGCGCTGCCCTCATCCAACCTATCCCGGCGATCTTGACCAGATCATCGGTCCATCTTGTGGGGGGCCTACCAACACTGCGTCTTCCGGTACGCGGTCGCCATTCGAGGACTTTTCTGCCCCAACGGCCATCAGTCCTTCGAGCTATGTGCCCAGCCCACTGCCACTTCAGTTTTGCAATCATCCGGGCTATGTCGGTTACTTTGGTTCTCCTGCGAATCTCCTCATTTCTGATTCGATCTCGCAGGGAAACTCCGAGCATAGCCCTCTCCATTGCTCTCTGAGCGACCATGAGCTTTCTCATAAGGCCCATAGTTAGCGACCACGTCTGCGTTCCGTATGTCATCACTGGCAACACACATTGGTTAAAAACCTTCGTCTTGAGACACTGCGGTATTTGGGACGAAAAGATTTTACGGAGCTTCCCGAACGCTGCCCATCCGAGTTGGATTCGACGAGTGACCTCTTTCGCGAAATTGGACCTGCCTAACTGGATCGTTTGACCCAAGTAGACGTATTCGTCAACAATTTCGAAAGTACACTTCCCAACTGTTACGGGGGTAGGTGCGACATGGACATTAGACATGATTTTCGTCTTGTCCATGTTCATTTTGAGACCTACTCCTTGGGAAGCTGTATTGAGGCCATCAAGCATATGGCTTAAGTCTTCCATGGTTTCAGCCATGATTACGATATCATCTGCGAATCTAAGGTGAGTGATGTACTCACCGTTAATGTTGATGCCCAGTCCGTTCCAGTCCAGAAGCTTGAAGACATCTTCCAACGCAGCAGTGAACAGCATCGGCGATATGACATCGCCTTGTCTGACTCCCCGCTGCAGTCGGATAGGCTTCGAGTTCTGATCCTGGAGACGGACTGACATGGTGGCGTTTTCATACAAACACTTCAACGCTTTGATGTATCGATAATCAATGTGGCACCTCTGGAGAGACTGAAGCACCGCCCAGGTCTCGATCGAATCAAAGGCTTTCTCATAGTCCACGAACGCCAAGCATAGTGGCTGGTTATACTCCTCCGTCTTCTGTATAACCTGCCGCAGCGTATGTATGTGGTCTATGGTGCTAAAACCTTTTCGGAATCCGGCTTGTTCGGGAGGCTGGAAGTCGTCAAATCTGCGCGCGAGACGATTCGTGATGACCCTTGAAAACAGCTTGTAAACATGGCTCAGAAGTGATATCGGTCTAAAGTTCTTCAAAAGGGTTTTGTCGCCCTTTTTGAAGAACAGCACCACTATACTTCCGTGCCAGGCCTGCGGCGTTTTGCCATCGAGGATGACGGAATTAAATAGCTTCTGGAGGATTTTAAGCACAGGAGTACCACCAGCTCTCAGAAGCTCGGCTGTAATTCCATCATCACCCGGCGCCTTGTTGTTTTTAAGCTGTTTAAGGGCCACACTAATCTCGTACAGACTGACGTCTGGGATATCTACGGTGTAGTGTCGGGTTAATTTGGCTCTTGGGTCTTTAGCCTTGTTGTTAACAGGTGCCCGTGTGGTCGTGTATAGCTGTCCGTAGAACTTCTCGACTTCCCTCAAAAGTTCGGGTTTAGACGAAACGACCCTGCCGTCGTCGGTCTTCAGCTTCGTCAGTTGGCTCTGCCCAATAGACAAGTCTCGTGCGAATACTTTAGAGCCCTTGTTACGCTCTATAGCCGCCTTTACACAGTCTGTGTTATGGCGGCGGATATCGCGAGTCAAGGACTTGGAGATCTGTCTATTTAGCTGCCTATACTGGGAAGCATCGTCCGGGGACTGAAGGGTCATTTGACGTCTCACATCCATCAATTTGAGAGTAGAATCTGAGATTTTTCCGGTTCTTTTTGAACGGCTGGCCTTGAAGAATTTAGACCCGGCCGTTTGAACAGCTTCCACGAACCTGTTATTATACTCGTCCACGTCAACGCAGTCACCGAGGCATTCGAAGCGGTTTTGCAATTCGAGTTGAAAGTTTACCGGGTTTTGGATCTGTATGGGTGCAGGTCGGAGCGTAGACTTCACCAGTCGAGACCTCTCCAATTTTGGATTGATATTCAATGTGCCTCTTACTAAGCGGTGATCACTCCCAGTTTTCACCGAATTGATCACAGAGACATCATTGAATATCTGTCTTTTGGTCGACATAATGAAGTCAATCTCATTTTTGGTGGCACCATCGGGACTAATCCAAGTCCATTTGCGTTGTTCTGGCTTCATGAAGAAGGAGTTCATCATATACAGGTCCTCCTTCTCCATGAAGTCGGCCAGCATCTGGCCTCGGGTGTTCCGATTTCCGAACCCAAATTGCCCCACTCTCAACTCATCGCCGCTACGTTTCCCCAATTTTGCGTTGAAGTCTCCCATGACAACGTTAAAGTGGGTTTTAGAAGTGTGGATGGCTGTTGAGATGTCCTCATACATGGCTTCCACCTCTTCGTCAGGATGTGTCGAAGTCGGAGCGTAAACCTGAATGACCTTCAACGAATACCGTTTGGTAATTTTGAGTATTAGGTACGCTACCCTAGTCGAAACACTCCCCACCTCAGTAACGTTGTTCACAAGAGACTTGTGAACGAGAAACCCGACACCACCTTGGGACAGTTGGTCGCCCTCCCGGAAGTAGAGCAGATTTCCGGAATTTAGGATTATTGAGTCCTCTCCCTGTCTTCGGACTTCAGATAACCCCACAACATCCCATCGCAGTCTGCTCAAAACTTCCTCCAGTTCCTCCAACTTCTCGTTGGTCCGCAGTGTCTTGACATTGTATGTTGCCAGGGCCAAAGGTCGTCGTTCTTGGTAGCGAATCCGAACCCGGGGATTCTTCGCACCCCCTGCCCCGTCGCTTATGTGGCTGCTACCGTGACCACCACGAACGGGGCCGCCGGGGACTAGGGGCCGGGGCCTGTGTGTATCTGTCATTTTAGGGGGGGGGTTTTGCCATAATCGCCACGCTTGGCAGGCGGGTTGGCGATCGCAGTATTCGCAGTTGGTGATGCTCTCACGGAAAGATGCTGCTGCCCATCCTCCGTTCTTTCTATCCCTTAGTCGTCTCTTACGACACCCAAGGGAGGAGATGGGGTGGTGCTATTCTGGTGCGACACCACACACTACAACAGTGACAATAAAAGGTAGTAATTAATGGGCAACTACAACATAGTTTACAAAGTATTCCAATTTCACACAACTATTTTTAAACTCTACACATATATATGAGCGACACCAATAAAAATTCCAATAAACTAAAATAAACGATAATGATCCATTATAATACATGATAATGACAGTTGATTTGTATTATCTTTATAAACACTATTATTAATGGAGTATGTTTTATAATAACTTATCTAAATTGTAGTATAGTCTTGAAATGGGTTATATTTTCAGATTTCAAACGTTCAATCACACACATAATTATTAAAATAAGTAGTAAACGATGCGCTATTTTTATATATAGCATAAAGATAAGATCTGCTGATCTCCATTTATGAAAATCTTCTTCCTCCTGCCCTTATCCTACATTATATAGGGTCAGCACAACATGTTGCATGTTGCAATAGTTATGGCTTAGTTTTTTCATTCATCAATTCATCAAAAATTACGTGCAGAATTGTTAGTGTAATTTTTTTCGGCTTATCATGTTTATTAGTACAGTTAATAAATTCCAACCAAAAATCAGATCATGTAGCGTATCATATCTTTAGAAACGCGTGTCGTCAATAACTCGAGTGAATTTTATGATAAAGATTAAGACCGTCATATATTGATAGCATATCAAATCTCCAAGGCTGCTTCCCACGTGAACTTATTATTTAATGATACACATCTAACGTAGCATGTGTCAAAAAATACAGACATATCGCTTCCAAAATCTCAAATCTATATCCACGTCCTCTATGGATATAGCGTACGAATTATGGTGTAACGTCTGCGGTTACAGTATCCATTCTCGTTTCAAGTCTGAATTAGTGTTTATACCGCCGCCATCGGTTGGGAATTCATCTCCATTTCACGGAGCCTCTTCTCTCTTGCATAAAACAGTTCTCAAGAACGTTCATGTGGCGAACTCTCCGGATTTGAAAATAACTTTCAACTAAGGTTTTCCAATTTCCGCAGTACGATAAGGGGTTTTTCAAAAAAGGTCAAAGCGACGGCGACCACCTGATGTCTGGTAGGCTGTTTGCCTATTTACTGAATAACAACTATAAAATAATACATAATAACACTATGTCAGTTGTCCAGTATCTGTAAAATATTACAACTATGGCTGCATAATTTGGGACTAGGACGGCGTTGTTAAAGTTATGACAGTTTAAATAAATAAATTTAAGAAAAATCATAAAAAAATTATATTTTATTCGCCGTTTGGATGTACGGGTACGAATTGTTCAAAAAAGGGGATGAATACAGATTTTTTTTGACTCTGGAATAACTTTCCATTCCGGAAATTTTCGCTTTGAAACAGACAAGCCGATGTTACGTAGATTTTATGACGTATTTTTTAATACAAGTATTGTATCTTTACTAATATTATAAACTCGAATATTTGTATGGATGTTTGTTACTCTTTCACGCAAAAACTACTTAATGAATTTTAATCAAACTTTATAATAATATAGCTTATACATCATAACAACGCATAGGCTATAATTTATAAAGATATTGTGTGAATTGTCTAAAATATAACTATAAGTGTCAAAAAGTAGGTAGGAAAAAATTCTGCCATCTGCGAGCTATTCTGGCGTGCGCTGTAAAAACCGTTAGAGTTAACGTATACAATGTATAATGGAATTGTTTATCTTAAACAGTCCTACAAAAAAGCCCACGACAGTATATATATATCTTTTATGTGTAAGCCATTATCACCAAAATAGTGAACCATAAATACAATAAAAATTGATAATTTATTTCTAATGCACATTTGGTAGTAACATATTGATTCTTATATCAATCTGTCCATCTGTCTGTCTGTTACGTTTTCACGTCTAAACCACTGAACCAATTTTGATGAATTCGGTATAGAGATACAGTGAACCTTGGACAAGGACATAGGCTACTTTTATTATTGTTTTTTTTTAAATTTATATGACAGAACAACGTTTGCCGGGTCAGCTAGTGTGCAAATATGGAAAAACAATTGGAATGACATAATTATTATTATTATTTCTATAGGTAGATATACTAGCCTATTATACTTAGTATCACTGCGTCCAATCTAATGAGCTATTGTGATCGCTACACATTTACTAAAGCTCATTGACAAAGCCTGCCTCACTAATGTAACGAAGCAGTTCTTTGAAAGGAGCCGCTCGTATCTCAACAGGTTTCAGCACGTGCTTTTTCAGAATGAGGCTACGTTTATGCATCAGAGGACAACAACAGCACAGCAGATGTAGATGAGTTTCATCTGCCTCATTATAGAGCCTGCAGGCAGTTTGGTACCAGATGGCGCTGTGTGTTACATATTTATTATTTAACAGCTTTAAATTTTAATCCATTTCTATTTAAGAATAATGGTATATTTGTAGGTAGATTTATAAGTAATTCTTTTGCTAAGTTATTTATTAAGTTTTTGACTTGTTTAATACATTCACTGCCAAACATTTTGATGGTATGTGCAAATGTATGAAAGATTATGTAGTATTTAGTAATGTATAAATAATTTTTATAGTTTGATAGATTTGAAAATATTTTACCGGATGCTTACGTGGGAAACAAATGTCTGGCCATGCCGCCTCCGCCGGGCCCCGGCAGGAGGGGTAGACCCAAAAGTGATGGGTGCCAATGGGCTCACTACCAGGGATGCTGAAGACCGTGCGAAGTGGAGAAGAAAATGTCGGACAGCGGACCCCGACGCCGAAGCGAGAGCTTGGGCTGCAACCGGGATTCATCGCTAAGATGATGATGATGATGAGATTTTAAAATATTTTAGTATTTTTTCTTGCGGCCACTGAAAAATCTTAATTTTGTTTCCTTAATCTTTATAAGCCCCCTAATTACTTAGGGTAATTGTCAAAAAGTAAGTGTCGGTTAGCAGGGACCAACGTGGTGTTTGATGGGTTAAATTAAAAAATAAAAACTAGTTATAACCGCATTCCTAAAGTGTTCCCACCTTCGATAATTCACAATAATTCAAACGTAGATATGATAATATTTATCATTAGATAAAACTAAACATTAATATCATTGTAATCTATATTTACCTGTTATTATATTACCTGGTCATGGTGTTTAGTGTTTTATTTAGTTTTCTTAACGAATTGTAATCATATGACATGCAAAGTTAAGCTGGGATTTTCCCGCTAATTTACCTTCTTACATTTACAGCTTTAACTTTAAAATCTAGTTTAAGAAAATAAATATGATATAAAATAAGAGTCCATAATGACCTACTCCTAGGCTCGGGCCCCCTATAAAAGGAACCGACAGTAACGATGATCTCGGTGTACAGGTTCCCTCATGATGCTTTCCTTCACCATCGGTACATGGCAATTATGTCCATTAGGCGAGAAAACTGCATAAACAGTGCATACCCTGGAATTTAAAACCGGGAATTCCAGATTGATCCCCGAGTTTAACCACTGAGCTGCTGTGGGCGATCTCCCTTGCGATGGACAGACTAAATAAGATCCCTTACCGGTATGCCAGTTGCAGAGGCCATGAGATCGGCAGAAAATAGGAAAACCTGGCAAAGTGTAATACGACGAGTGATGGCAGCCCCTACAGAACAGACATGACCTTCATTAAGTGAAGTAGACGACTAGAAAGATATGCAAGCCGCACGCAATACATATTAATGCACGGTTTAAAGAAATTAGTTTGATTTAAAAGTGTATAATATAACACATTTCGTCACTGTTTTAGTATACATAATATTTTCCATTTAAAGTATATTGTGTTGCATATGTTATTAATAGCACAATCGGTTCCATCGCATATATCTTAATATATGAGTAAATGAGTCAATTGGCTTTGATTGGTTACAAGGTCGATTGCACTTGCTTATAAAAGGTTCGCATAAATTTCCGTTAAAAGGTTATTTTATAAATAACTATTATTAGATTGAGGTTCATGGTAGCTAAGCGTGTATCGCTTAGACAGTTTTTTCAGAGGTAGTCGGGGTAAGCAACAAGCCCAACAGAGGCGTACGTCATCATGGCGGATCCAATTGGCGCCTGGGCGGGAGGGGCACGCGAAAGCCCCGGGTGCCAGACAGTAGAGTAACACTGGGGTGGTTTTAGAGGGTACCAGCGACGTGCGTCTCCTCCGCCGTGTGCCCTTTTAATCCGCTTTGGACATAGCGGGCATTATCCGCTCTCCCTGGAGAAATCTGAGTCCAACGGTGTGACGTTCTGGGTTACATAGAGAGTAACCAAGAAATATCGATCACATTGGGACTAAATCGACATGGCTGGTTAAGAGTTACGTTGCATCTATGGATTCGATTTCCATAGAGGACAAAATATTTGTAAAATTCAAATGGTTCATATGCGCCTATCAAAATATTTTTAAAACAACGCGAATTCTTTTTATCCATGCAGAGGCGGAGAAAGAATACTAACCTCTGCGGCTGGGTTCGCCCTGTCGTAAAAGGCGACAAAACAACCCACCCTAGCTACTTCGTAAGGCTCTAAGCCAGTCTGGATGGCAACTACCGACCCAGATTCCTGTACCCCTATGGGACAGCAGCGTGTTCGCGCAGTGTCGCAAACATCTGTGCGCAGCGTCTGCTGTTCCTCAGCAATAAAAAAAATAGGAACACAGAAGAGAAGCAGTCCTGTTAGTTACTTTTTTCTGACTGGGTCATTTTTGGCCAACTATATGTGATATATGTATATATAACTATTTATATTTATATGTTCTTTACATGACACAAGGGAATCAAACTCAGATGTTTTAGTTTACAACTTCATATATACTTGGAAATTATAATCTCAAAGCATCGGAGTTGTTTATTAACACATTCAAAAATAAATCCCATCTCTAATGGATACAGTTATTTACTTCTTACAAACATATTTTCTTTGGTTTTAAAATAGTTCGTTTAAAATTGAATTTCCATTGCTATGTTTAAAGTGGAAATTATACTGCGATCAATCTACGGACATGTTAGTTTAGTGATGTTTACTCATAGGGATTTGATTTATGTTTTACATGAAACTAAGTTGGCCAAATGTTGGTTATACAAGATCGCTAAATTCAATGCCTTGTAGAAACTAACTAACAACTAAGTAAGAATACTGATCCCTGCGGCCAGAGAGGCCTATCATAGAAATCGTAGAAGAAAATAACCGTGGGTGTAAGGGCTCCAAGCCTTGAGATGGATGAGGGGAGTTACAAAAATGGATAAAATTAGAAATGAGTATATTAGGGGAAGTCTGAAAGTAGCGCAGTGATTGAGAAGCTGAAAAGTAATAGGTTAGCCTGGTATGGCCATATAATGCGAAGAGAGGAGCGTCATGTAACAAGGAGGATGCTAGAAATGAGAGTTGATGAATACAAGAGGAGAGATAGACCAAAGAAAATATAGATGGATTGTGTAAAAGATGATATAGTTAAAAAGTTGTGAATGTTCAGATGACGGCTAATAGAGAAGAGTGGAAGGACAGGACATATTGTGCCGACCCCACATTGTTTTGGATAAGGGCAGGAAGAAGAACTAACTTTGTGTTGTGTTCCGGCATGAGTGACCGAAGTTCTGATTCCACTAGCGCAGTGGTCGGTAAGAGGCGGCTCGAGAGCCACATGCGGCCGTTTGACTCCTCGGCTACGGCTTTTCCGCGAAACGTTTAGGCCATGCAGGGAATATTACTACCATAATTAACTATATTTATTTCAGTAATAATGTCTCCTACTTAAGCAAGATGGCTCAAATCAAAATAGCTCTTTGAATAAATTTCAATTGAGTATTAGATATCTATATTTGGTTCTTTTGGATGACTAGTTCGCCGCCAGTCTATTGTTTTACAGCAATCAGACTTGTGATTGCGACAATTTACAAAGTCTCATTAAGTTTAAAAGTATGAAATAGAGCGCTTGTGCAAGATTTATTAAAGAGAAATACATTTATGTTATAAATAAATACAATTTATACATAAATAATTGGACTCGTGATGGGAATCGAACAGTAGACGTTCCGGCAACACCTGTTGCATCACGGGATTCAATAATAGTACTATTGTATTAGGTCGTCAATGATAATACAATTACATTACCACATTTATCGATAACGAGAGTATAAAATGTCGATTGCAGCAGATTATTAAGCTCGCAATATTAACAGCAGGCGAGTTATCGAGATAAGACATTGTTAAGAAACTAGCTACTTATGTAATCAATAAATGATTAAACACGCCGCCTCCTCAGGACCCAGAAAGTGCTAATCAGCACTTTCTGGGTACGGGTATTACCATTTATGTCTAATCAGACATAAATGGTAATACCCGTGCCAACAATAAAAAATACAAAGGATAAGAAGAACGTTAAAAGTGGAGAATAGAAGTCAAGAGCAGACTGTGCTGCAACTGCAATTTAAAGTTAAGGTGATGTTCCTTCTATATATTTGATTTATGTCATTTAGTCCTGGTTAAACATAAAATAGAGCTGCTCTAGCATTTGCCTAGGGAGTAATAAGAGTTTACTACTTATCCTACAATAGTTTACAGATAATACTGGGGGTCATTTCCTATGGAAGTCACTCGTAATACCAACAGTCTATAATGTCACACTGGTGAGCTCGGACTAGAGAATACAATCCCGAGCATGTCTTTCGATCCCGGGATTACGGGATTCTTGATGCGTAGTCCCGGGATCCCGGGGCCAACCCGGGATAGACTATGTGGTTTCTTATTGGGCTCAAATTTAAAAAAACGAGTAATTTCTAGAAAAATGATTTTAATTTTATTCCACGAGTCCACGACACAAATCACAATATAGTAAGAAAATAAAAAAGACAAAACAAAGATACTATATTTTGTAAGTAAGAAATAACGAGACAAAAAACTTATTTAGAATTTCGAAAATACAGTTGTAGAAATATCAATGCATCCAAGGTTTGACTTCCAAGCCTGCTGGGAAATCCCTTCTAAGTTCTACGACAAACATATTATTAGAGCTGTACCTGTGTAGTACGTATCGTACGCATATCAAAGGTTTGTTTTTTTGTCGATATGTAATAAATGCTATTAATATAATCTAGGCAAGGTCATTGTCAACTCGCAACGGACAACGGAATGCAAACTAGACCTGTTTGTGGCAAACCCGAAAATCCCAAGATTAGCCAAGTACAGTCCCGGGATTTTCGGGGTCAGAAAACGGTCGGGATCCCGGGGTCCCGGGATTCGGGATCCGGGATTGTATTCTCTAGCTCGGACCCATATAGTGAATGGACAGGGAACCAAAGCGTCCAAAGTGAATGAGCGGGTTACTTACCTACTTGACATCACAGAGTGAAAACTATCATCACAATACCAATAGTGGTTTTCGAAAAACAAGAGAAATGAAATGTCTCGATTAAATGTTATATGAGATTATTGTTTTTTGTTACAATATTAACTTTAATACGACGAGCAACGTGTAATCTTTTTTACGAGTACAGTCCGTTGACCGCAACGCGTAAAAATATATAAAAAAACAGATAGAACGACCATCAACCCGTTTTCTATAGCACGCCGAATGAACAAATGAAAAACTCTTTATTTTTCACCTTAATTATACAAAAACATAAAATAAACTTACAAGCTACTGAACAATGAGTGGCCTTATCGCTTAAAGCAATCTCTTATAGCCAACCCTAACTGTAAGGAATAATATTAAATAATAAAGCTATGGAGATGTTGTTAAGGTAAACGAAAAAAAAAAAGATTATGAATCTGCTTTTTAAATAGAATTCTATTCTAAATAGGCTGTATGGACTAAGTCCTTTGCCTGCCAGATTGGCAAATTAAAACAACAAAATCTATTCTAAATATTGGAAAACTTGTTTAATTCACACATTTTTTTTATCGCAATGTGCTTTCTATGTAATTATTATATAACTATATATTTTTTACATATAACAAAATAGGTACCCTATGTTTGTGTTCTTAAATTTTATGGAGTTAATTACTTATGCTTTTTATATACTTACACTGTATTTTAATAACAGAATAAAAACGTATTTAAAATTCATAATAAGTTTTGAATACGAATAAAATATGTAATATTATATTATACAAATAAATTAAAAAGTCAACGTATTTTAAAAGCAATTCAAATGTATAATTTATATAATCAAGAATATATTCCTGTTAATGATTATGTAGTTCCTCAGGATTCCAAAAACGCGTTATTTATCGATATGATCGTTGAAACTTTTGGTACATTATCTAAAAGTCTGCAAAGTTAATCCTTTATATTGCAAAGATCGCTGACCAAGGCAAGCCAGTCACCAGAGTTTATAAGCCTGTTAAAAATTTATTGCTAGAGAAACTAAAAATATTATATTACATACAATAATACGGTGCTCCTTCTTGATACTTTCTTTTACTGAGTTAAGATTGATTAGATGTAAATTGGGCATAGCTAAAAAGGCTACTGATATCTAACACTCAAACCACGACATGAAGACTGAATTAAAAATACATGAAACAAAAATACATCTAATTAGCTATATTAAAAATTAAAATATAAAAGAGTGTACATACTTGTTTCGTAAACGGTGTTATCCATCTTGAACATATAGTCATTTTTTTCACTATTTATTTAATCCGTAAAATACCATCTCACTCCACGTCTCAGAACAGACTGTCGTACCGTGCTATATGAATGTGTATTATCACCAACATCTAAAACGTCTTGATAAAAGCACATCAAGGAATAATACAAAATTATGCCAATTTAACCACTGATTTTTATAATGTTGTGTAGAAGGCAAGTAAAAATGTATTTAAACAAATGAAGTTAGTTGAGAATGAGTCTTTGGCAGAATGCCATACGAAATTTCTACATGTCTATTTACAAGTACTTACCTAATTATATAGATATATATATATACATACATACAAGCGTTGTGTTTACGAAGTTTGTTATACATTGAATCTGGAAGTTCTGTTACAATGTATTTATGATGTAATATGAAAATATACTGAAGTTACAAAAAACTACTAAAATGATTAAAATATATTTGATACAGGTATTTAATGAGACCGGTAACAAATCTATAGAGTCACGCACAATTGTATTAATGAATCGGCTAGTTACATCAGATATTTTTGAAAAGATGTAATTTCGGCGAGTCATGTAAAGCGTGCCGGGGGTGTCGTGGAGAAACCGCCCCCCAGATAAGCTGTAGTAGGTGACGATCAGGGTTTGAGTAGGTATGCTGCTGCGACCACCCTGGCTATATTTAGCTAGCCAGACGCGTGGTCGTAGGAACAGGGTGAAGAACTGCAGTACTGACGAGGTATTTTATTTTTTCAATGTGTGGTAGTTGAAAAATAGATAGATAAATAGATAATAAAGTAAATATTTAAGTTTTTGATACTAAAGTAATGACAAACAGTACATAAACAACATCTGCCTGTCAGGAAGTGTTCACTTACATATATGTGTGTTCTAAACAGCGGTACTGTGATTTTACGAAGTTAAGGGGTCGCTGTCTACGGAACAAGAAACGCAAACCAATATTATGTCTATGTTTGAACAGAGAATGGCACAGTTTGAGAGTGATGAAAAACATACTACATCGCAATCATCTTCTTCAGACAGATTCAATCTAACTAAAGAATTTTCATATTTTAAAACCTTTGTGATGGAAGCTTTGGGGAACATTCAACAGCAAATTGAGCTGCTAACTCTAAATTTAGAAAGTTAGGTAAATGCACTCCCATCGTAAAATATTTCTAGTCCACGGTCTCCCTGAGAACAAAGAAGATCTGGCAAAAACAAGTAACCAAGGTATTGCAGGATAGTCTTAAAATTTATTTGTACTGATGTACCGACGAATCGGTGCCAGAGGAAGGGTCAGCAGCGTTCCTCTAAAAATCCTAGGCTAAGCTTATTGAAATTCAACGATATGGCAGCAAGAAATAATGTGTGGTATTCCAAAACTAATTTAAAAGGAACTGGCATGACCATCTCAGAATTTCTAACAAAATATTGCCATGAGATTTTTGTAGCTGCTCAACAAAAATTCGGCCTGGGAAAAGCTTGAACGCGACATGGACTTGTGCGTGTTATTGGCCTATATGGAACTCATTATCCCGTACATTATTTAAATGTGTTACAAAAGATCCCAGAAGTGACTTCTCAACCAGGATTTGCAGTGAAAGCAGTATCGACAAAATCAAAACGTGTATGTGTAACTAAAAAGTAATCTTACTTCAAAAACAATATTTACATTTATACAATGATAGTATTTGTTTATTGTAATTAAATTTCCTTTTGTTTGTATCCATCAATTACAATATTATAACAACAAGTGTTAATTTTCTACTATTTGAGTACAAATATTTACAAGTTAGTAACTCTTAACTTAATAATACACATACTTTAGGCTAAATTAAGATTTACTTATGAATTAAAATGAATATAATATGTGCTCATAATTGATATTAGTATCAATATTTTAACTTTTCAGTTTACTTAGGGGTTTAATTTAGTTTGTTATTATTATGTTTAGGTTTCTTTAATGTTATGTATTATTTTCTTTCTTTTCTTTTTCATGTTTATATGATTAATATGTGTTGTTAATTGAGAGAATTTAGAATATTTCTGGTTATTGAATCCAAAAATCTTGTTGTTATGGCGACAAAACAACCTTAGCTACGTGGTAGGGCCCGTCTGGATGGCGACCACCTTTGCTCTTAAGTATGTCGCCATAATAACCTTGTGTTGTGTTCCGGCATTAGTGACCCAAGTTCCTGTACCCGTATGGGTCAGCAGAGTGTTCGCAATGTCACTAACACCCATAGGCGACGGTGACTGCTAAGCTCGAAGCGGGCCGTCAGCCTGCATATAACATTTCTCTTACTCAGATTTTTTATTTATAAGATTGTCATAAAACTAATCTTTTGAGTGTACACAACTGGCAAGTATATATTATATTATTATGTATTTTTGTATATTATTATTACAGTAGTATTTTTTTGTATATTTTAGTATTGCTATATAAACAATATTTAATGGCTTCATCTGATATTAGTGATATCTATGAAACTTGTTCTAGCACATCTAATGAGACCAGCTATCTTAGTTTGCCATTGCTTCCTAGCTGTCTCTGCTCGCAGTTTGTTGTTGTTCATAAAACTTTTAACGTTGTTCACGTCAATGCCCAAAGTATTCCGGCTCAATTTTCTAATATGCTGGCGACGTTTGACTGTAAGAATTAGATGCTATCTTAGTTTCTGAATCATGGTTAAAGCTGTGTCTTTCCTTTAATTCTTTTTCTTTATTTGGATATAATCTGATAAGAAACGATCGTAACGAACGCGTGGGGGGGCGGTGTTGCCATTTACCTTAAGTCTTCTCTTTCTTTCAAAATATTAGATAAATCAAGCCAACCACCTCCTACGGACGCAGGTGAACATCTTTTTATCGAGGTAGAACTTAAACACAACCGCAGTCTTCTTAGTGTATACTACTACCCATCTTTGTTATTATATAAAAAAATGTACCTTCTTACAGTCATGCCGTAATAATGGGCGATTTTAATACTTGCCTTTTAAAATATGACTCGCGCTCTTCCACCTTGAAAGCCGTTGTTCAGGCTAATAACCTTGTGGCGCGCATCGGTTCACACCGTTTTGTTCGGGAAAATACCGTCAGGCGCGAACGCCACCCTCTGCTGTCCGGGGGAGCTCATTCGAAATCGCTCGCTACAGCACAGCAGTCGTTAACTGAAAGCCGAAGACGAAAGGCTGCGCGCCCGCCATGTAACCGGCTGCGCGTCCACCATATAACCGACAACCGCAAACGCTATTAGTTTTATCGGAGATCGTATTGTGACGTACTTTCTATCCGTTTCCGTACTTCCTATTCTTTTGTTACTTTTAATGCTTGACAATACGGTGCATCTTTTAGTAATTCCTTTGCTTAATTTCTGTTTTATTTAGTTTTATTGTTTTATAATCTTGGTTAAAGACTCAATAAGCACCCACAATCTGAATTTGCTGCCTTTAAATGCAACTCATTACTACCCCAACTCCAACCCACCTCCTCCTTCTTGACCTAATCCTAGTATCCTCTCTTGAACACGTGGCTGATACTGGTCAATTCTCAGCTGATGTTTTAACCTATAACGACCTATGCCTATCCTATAAACTCCGTTCCCTACAATGTACCTAAACCAAAAATTGTCCGACAGCGCAACTTTAATAATATTGTTCTCAACAAATTACTCCAGGATACCAGTAACATCCATTGGTCACCTTTATATGCCTCAAAAATGAAAAAGATCTATATTTTTAATTCCATACTGCTAAAATTGTATGAAATACATTGTATGTACATGCTCCTATTCGTACGATAAAAGCAAAACATTCTCCGGCACCTTGGTTGACTAAATAGACCGATTGTACTATTTTTAGTATATATATTTTTTACTATTATTTTTGAGTTCAATCCTCCTCCTCCTCGCGTCGGTTTCCTCAGTGCTGAGGGTCGTGATCATCTCGATGGAGTACTTTGGTGTGTATTATTTGCCGCCATCTGCCCCTATCGGAAGCAGAGTGTAAAGCGTCGTGGACAGTAGTTTCCAGGGCAGTGCGAATCTGATCGGTCCATCGCATGGGGCTCCTTCCTCTTGGTCTTCTTCCCTCCACCTTCCCTGTTACCATCAGTCTCTCCAGGTTGTCCTCATCCCTTCTGGCGATGTGGGAGAAGTATTCTAGGACCCTACGCAAGCAGATGGTAGAGAGCCTAGTCACAATGCCCAGCCGTGTGAGTATTGAGTGCAATATAGTATATTTTATTATTATTTATTATTTTAATACAATAATCTGTAATAAATTGGACCTTAAAATGTAATGGCATGATGCTTATGCCTAGTAAGTATTGCTGTGAGGTTTTTGAAAGAGGTCGTCTCTAAAAATATTTTAGCTGGTATTTTTTGTATCTATTTGGTGACATCGTGCATCAAACTCTTGCTTTTGCACTCTTTTTTCAATTTCTGGTCTATGAAGGTATGTCTTGTCATTTTATTTGTTAAACTGCTCTTTAATTTCATATATTATAAGTTTTAACAGTATGCGGCTGCTTCGAATTGTTTTTTACTGCAGGCGCCTTTTTAATAGCCTCATGTGGAGGCGTAGCAGGATCTAACTTGATTCCTGTGCAATATACTAATAGCCCTATAGAAACATTCAACAGGTGACCCCGTTCTTGGAAATAAAAACTCATGATGCATGTCATCATGATGTAGCCTATTGGATAACTAATTACAACATGTGGTCATACGGGTGGTTGTATGGCCTTGTCCATAATGATATGTCATTCTAGATCACTTGTAATTTGTCCCACTCATAGCAAGTCCTCACGAATTTCATATGATAGAAATTTAATTTTTTTTTTCAACCAACGCCTTATATTTAATAACTATATTTCCATTGGAAGATAATTTGTAAAAAGTTAGGCGTTTAATAAAATCATTTTGTGTATATAGCTAGCTTCTAGGTTTATGGTGTTAGTTTATTTTAACCAGTTTAAAGGAGGTAATTTTTTTCAGTGCAGGGGCGGAGTAAGAACGTAAGCGGCCGGTCGTAAAAGGTGACAAAATACTAGGTGGGCCCCAAGCCCGTCTGGATGATAACCACGCTTAGTTTCAAAATATGCCGTCATGATACCAGCATATTAGCAATGCCCTTAACGTCGCAAAAATCCATAGGCAATAACAAGTACTTACTAATAACTGGACAGTCTGTCTGTCTGCTGTCACAATAAACTCCACTTGGGCTTGGGATCACTAGGCATTAGTCTTGATTTGTGAGTCGTCCTTTTCTTTATAAGAAATGCTCTACAGTGGTCTACAGGATTGGAAACTGATCTCACCGACATCAGCTCTTTTTTACAAGTTTAGTAAGAATTGCAATTTAGTTTTTAACACTCTTTTAATAGTTTCACCTATATGTTTGTTTGTTAGTTTGTATGTTTGTTATTATTATTATATTGTTTGTTTGTAACCGACTCCTTTGAACTCAATTTTGTACCCAGTTTAAACGGTCAGATTTCATTTAAAAGTTGTAGACTTATCAAGAACCAATGACAATACAATAATTCGACAAGATTAGTTCAATATATTGATTAGGATAGCCAGAATTTAAAAAATGATGACGTATTATTACGCCTGATTAAATTTTTAAAGCAATTTTTTTGACTAAACTCTTTGGCTATATGTGATTCATTATTCTCAATTGCGTTAGATTTGAGTACGTAATCAATGCTTTCTTATTTTAGTGTATTAGTACCCGGATGACCGAGCTTTGCTCGGTATTTTTTTTATTTTCATAAATTGTGTTTTTTGGAAATTAACAATTGATTTTCTTAGTCTAACCTCAAAGCAAACACTCTTTGACTTCGTGTTACTTAACAACGCCATCTGCTGGAATAGCTTTAGTGTTGTTGTGTCGTTAAAGAAATTAAAAAAAAATAGTATTATTATTCGCCGATAGATGTCAGGAAGAGTCATTTTTCAGTTTAAATTGGGACTACTTAAACGCCACCTTTTTGTTTAAGTTGATAAAAAAAATGATTCCTAGCTAGATCGATTTATCGCCCCCGAAACCCCCCGTATACTAAATTTCATGAAAATTGTTGGAGCTGATTCCGAGATCCCAATTATATATATATATATATATATATATATATATATATATATATATATATATATATATATATATATATATATATATATATATATATATATATATATATATATATATATATACATATATATATATATATATATACACAAGAATGGCTCGTTTAAAGATATAAGATTTGTAATGTTATTACGTTGCTCATTAATTAATTTATAACTGCTCAACTCACAGGTTTTTTAAACTGTTATAAATTACAGTGTTTAATTATAATTATGTTCCTGTTTTCTGTGTATTTATATATTGTTATAATAATACTTATTTTAGATATATCATTTGTACAGTTATTTTTTGCTAGAACAAACGAAATATTTTGAGAAAGGTACACAGGTTTATTATCCATTGTTTGAGAAACACAGGGTGCCTTGTTGATGATGGTCAAGTCTTAAACACTTGGTGAGGCGCTTTCTCAGGTCATGTCGCTGACAGCAAACTCTTGCAAGCTATTAACCTGTTGAAATGAATCTACTTCCATCATTCACTGTCTAGGTTTCACAACTACAAGTCACGCGATAAAAGCAGCGTTCAACGGGCTTTAAGAGGGATTAAACTCCTTTCTTGTTCTAATCTAATTCTATAATCTTTGTAATTTAAATCTGTGTAATGCTAAAATATTTTGCTACTTAGCTACTTTTTTAACACTTTTTGGAGTAAAGTTTAGGATGATTTTGCTCCGTGCAGAGGCGGAGTAAGAATACTAACCCCTGCGGCCAGGGTCAATAAGTCAGTCAATAGTTCAATAAATAAGTCAGTCTAGATTGTTATCTACCACACTCGGACTGTAAGTATATATAAGGGCGGTCGGATAAGTACTTAGCCTAAAAAGAAAAATACAACCTAGTCTCATTTTAGCTCGATACACTTAACCCAGTGATGCTCCAACTTCTTTGAACCTTCTGAAAAATACCTTTTTTGGTGGTCTGCAAAGTAAGCCTCCGTAGCGACGATTCTCCTCCTCATTTGACTCAAATTTCTGTCCGGCGAGTGACTTTTTCAAGTTTGGAAACAAAAAGGCCGCACGGAGCCTAATTTGTAGAATACGGTGAAAGAGTCAGCTGTTCGTAGCTAATTTTACCAATTTGGCCATGGTGACGGCAGAGGTGTGAGCCGGCGCATTGATATGGTAGAAGAGCACTTTTTTCTTAACCAAATGGCTTTTTCTGCAATTTAGTATCGAATCGGCTTAATAATTTGGAATAGTAGAGCCTTGTGACCGTTTTGTCATTCTCCAGATAGTCTATGTAGATCACATATTGTGAATCCCAGAAAATGGATGTTTGATGACTTTTCCGGCCGACAGGACAGACTTAGCCTTCTTCGGGGCACGTTCGCCGTCACGAAACCATGCAGAAACTCCTTCGGATTGCACTTAAACAGCTTCAAAAACTGCTTTGAAGTGGTTTCAGCTATCACACGCACCTACAATCGGCGGTCTGTCAATTGGAGATCGTGTTTTTTGTCACGTTATCCTCCGTAGTAGCTTTTTTCGGGGCATCTGGGCGTGGTTAAACCAGAGAGTTGAAATATAACTAGAGGAGCAAACCTCAATATCTCACGTACACAAAAGTGTAGCCGCTTTATGTGACGATGATGTAGCTTTGAAACTAATAAACATTTTAAATTAAACATATATCCATCTCTCTTACTCTGGTTCACTAGTTATGCGGCGTATCGTTAGATGGATAAAGATGGCAATATTACTTGAAGCAGAACGATTTATGTTGTCAGCTATAAGAAATATTTTACCAGAAAATTTATTATTTAGGCGAAAATTAATAAATAAAATAATTAAACTTTAATAATACGTATGGGCTGCTGTTATATAAATAATTTATAATGGTATAATAATTCTCTGAGATTTTTTTGCTTTTAAACCCATTATTCAAAGAATGATGACTGAATAAATTTGGATTACAAACCCTATAAACCCTAAAATATAAATGAAATTTGCAAACAGTCAGTAATATCGAATGCAACTGTCACGCCATGCGCCTCCGGAATACGTAATTTCGAACCTACAAAGTCCAGCCTTAGCTAAACCCTATTTCATATGATTGATGACTTAAATCTGAGGTTTATTTATTTTTAAAAGTACACCAACAGTACACATTAAATAAGACCATGATATAACAAACATAACAATTATATACATATATACATATATGCATACATGCCAGTAACAGGCATACACAGCTTTGTCTACAGTTTGTCAATGTTAATATTTATTTTAACTTAAATTAACTTATCTTCATGAAAATACATGATTAATTTCCTTAGGTTAACTTATATTTAAAACAGACAGACAAAAATTTGTTTGGTACAAAAATGTTTTGGTATATGTAACGTGTATACGTCCGAATGCACTTAGTAAAAAGCGGTTATTTTAATATTACAAACAGACCCTCCAATTTTATTTTTTGTATAGAAAAAAAGTTGCTCCCATAAAATACGTTAATATGTACAGTGTGTTTGTGTTACATGTAATACTAATAATAATATCAATTTGTCGCGACATAATATATGTATTCGTATAAACAGAATCGTAAAAACCGTGGATTAGAAAGATTCGTGTAGAACAATCAAACTCCACTATGTAATACGAGCTTCGTATATAACTGTCTTTTAGTCTCTTTTTTGTAAGTTTGAGTGAACAATTTACTTTCGTGGTACAATCTAATTTTAATATATTTATGAATAATGGCATTAATCAATAGAAGGGAATGATCTACTTGTAATGATGATAAATAATCTCCTGGATGTAATGCAAAATCTTTTAGTACATAATTGCCTTCAAGTTTTGCTAAAGTTTTTGTTGCTAAATATACGGGGCCAAATTTAGGAGACAAGGAGTTTATTTGTGATAGTGCTATGGTCTGCCTTATAATGCCCTCACAGATCATACATATTTCAAATGCATGTTTCGACGGATAACACAATCCTCCTTTATCTTTGATACTAATTAATTTGTGAAACCACATTACCTCTGTAGCTAATAAAGCTTTTATACATGTTTCACATTTAAGATCATTACCAACCCTATTAACGACAAAGCCAGAAATGTATCCCACGACTTGTTTGGTAATATTTGTAAGGAGACTATTACTTATTTGTTGCTCAACCCATTTTTCTTCTAAATTAGATTCAGACTGCTTCGTGGTTAACTTATCTAAGTCACTGTCGTCACTATGGCGATTAATGGAAGACTGATTTATTTCTTCTATATGGTTTTTGGTGCTCGTAGCGCAGCTCAGGATATTAATTTTTTCGAGAGGTATGCAATTACCTCCAAAAGTGGTTTTTAATTCAAGATGATTCAATATTTTTTTGTACGCTGATTTAAATTGTACAACGTTCGGATTATTGTTATAGCCACCTTTTTGTCGGATACAACCGAAAAATATCTCAAGATGATCTTGTGAAAGTCGATAAGTTGCTATATATTTCATTACATTAGACTCGATTAGCCTTGAATACAAAATTTTCAAACTTTCCAAACAAACGAGGAAACCCAAAAATCCTGTCTTAAACTTGCAGTCTAATACATTTTTAAGATTTTTCTTAATAATTATTTTATCTAACTGTCCTCTTCTTTTGATCGTGTTTTTTGTTGTAATTTCAACTTTTAAATTAGTTATATATTCCTTGAAATTTTCAATCAATTCGAATATTTCTAATTTTGTTTCCCGTTTTAGTGCCTTTTTAAAATCATACGCTTTGGGATCTCCTTTTGAGTTCAAAACATCAAAAATATCGTTATGATATTTAATTAATTCTGCAGTGGGTTCACATTTAGAAAATTCCGGTAATAAATCCTTTGCTAAATGAAGTGATTGAGCAACACTATTGCTCAACAGCTGTGATGCTAATTTCACCTTCATCACTTGATTACGGAAATTGAGATGACGGTTGGTTAGTTTATTTCCCGTGCGAAGTCCTTCAATTTCTTGTATTTCCTGCAACCGTTTCACGTATTGCCAGTTAATTTTTTCGCCATTTTTGTTGTAAAATACTCTTTTTGACGCGAAACTATTTCTTACAAGCTTGAGCATGTGACAAGCATCTAATATCAGCACCACATCGTTTCCCGTTACAGGATGCTTAAATGTAGTTTTAAGATTTTTTGGGTCAGTTAGTTGACAACCCAAAACTCGCATTGCTGCAATATTAGTCTGACTACCATCACATGTCACAGACGCTACATCAACATTAACTTCTGTGCATTTAGTTAAGGCTAAAGTTATTATATTGCAAAGTTTGGTTGATGTAAGGCCATGCGTAAAAAAATATCCAATTGGTATTTTCCATGCTTCGTTTAAACTTACGAGAAGTAGGACTAATGCCGACGATGCTAAATTTTGTACATCGTCTGTGTCACTTAACCCAAAGTCAACATAACCGTGGTATTTCTTTCCGTCAAAAATTTTTTGTTGACGAATAGCCATCTCATCAATCACCAAATTACAAACTACCTTGGAAACAGAATTATCGCTTTTAACTTGTAAAACGTTGAAAGCTTCCGATGTAAAACCAGGATCCCCATTTATTTTACTGTACCAATTTGCCAGTGTCCTCGGATGTGGTAAACAGTTATTTAGCGCAGATCGAACATATTTATAAGCAGCAGGGGAGTAAAAGTTTAATGTTAAGGCAAACTTTTTTAAAGTATAAGGAAACTTTTTAAAAGTGCGGTGTTTTTTATACGATTTTTTAAATTCTTCCATTAATTGTAAAGTTTCACTGTTCAAATTGAGCTGCATTTCTTCCTCTTCGCTCAACATACGGTTGTTTTTAAGCTCTTCTATAATATCCTTTAATTTTTTATTATTTATTTTTAGTCTTCTATTTTTCTGTGATATATTTTTTAATCTTTTTAATCTGTTTGTTGCCGTAATTGTTAATCTATTAATTATTTTCCTCATTTTATGCTTTCTTGGTGTTTCTATTACTTCATTCATCTCTTCATCAGTTTCATTTACATCTACTGCTTGCTCTCCTAAATTAGATTCTTCCTGAAAAAGAAAATAGATATTACTCGAAAAAAAAAAACAGTTACAGCTAAACCGAAAACAAAACTATAAGGTTAAAAATTGAACAGAAATAGTTTTAAAATATTAAATTTATATGACTATAAAGTTCGTCAACAAAAATACAAATATATGTACATGCATTTTTTTTTAATTGTTACATAATTTGATATGTACTTACAACGAGCATAGGAACAGCTTCATTTGATAAGCGGACACGGCCGCAAGCACTTACTGGGCTAATTCTATGTTCATCTCGGAAGTGCTTTGAACAGATAATTGTGAATTTTGTAGGTAACCAATCTGTTTCCTTTCTTAATAATCGGATAATTCCTATCCATTTGTCACGACGCACTGCATCTTTAGGTACTCTACATAAAAAAGAGGTAATAAATGAACGGATTTTACTAATATAAAATTTTCCTATAATCACTCGAAAACCAAAAGATGTTTTATTGGCAACACTGAACCTTAATTTCATAGCCTTTTCTTGATGATCTTTAAAATCAGTTTTTGTTTTATTTATAATGAAAATCAATACAGAATTGATAAACTTACGTGTGAAAAGTAATCCCGCTTGCCTTTTTGTGTATTTCCGTCCTCGAAAGACACTCTTTCACCACACATTTACCCATTTTTTAGGACTTAACACTTGGACGACAGCACACAAGTAACTGAATGAAATAAGCCGGGCATACGTCTGTGGACTTATATTGAATGGTTACGCGTTGACGCGGTAACTACTCATCTTGTATATTTAAATCAATGGGTTAAACCGACGTGCAACCACGTTGATACTCGTTAAACATTTTTTTACGGTCGTCATCGAAGGAGTAGAGTCACCGTACACAGCATCTAAGTGCTCTTTGATTTTACTGCACGATTTCCCTTCCTAAAACAAGAATCGAATGCCCGACCGACATTGCTCTTTTTCAATTTTACTAAAACCCGCGGACACGCCCGCTTCCACACGCGGTCAAAAGTACGAGTCCGATCCGGTTTAAATTTTGACAGTAGCTGTCGACAAGAATGTATTACACGTTTTTTCTTGCGATAGTGGCGCCATTAGGCAGTGAGGCTAAGTACTTATCGGACCGCCCTCGTACTTATAATTACCTTGTATGATGTTCTGGCATTAGTGACTCAGGTTCCAGTATCCCTATACGGATAGCCGCGTGTTCGCGGTTCCCCTACCGTCGCAAACATCCGTAGGCGACGGCAACTGTTTACTATAAAGTGAGCCGTCAACCTGTCTGCTGTTCGTCTGCATTAAAAAAAATTTGAAATAAATTATTCTTGTAATAAAATTAAATATTTTGGACAACTGCCTAAATTTCTTTACAAAAATTATTTTGTTAAACGCTATTTGGGTTAAATGTATACATATTAATAGTATCATTCATGCATTATTATCAACTACTTACCACTCGTATATAATTATACAACGTCGTTTATAATTTAAAATATACAACGTCCGTGTGTATGAACACTAGGGACCAATTGATAATTTATTTTTTTATTTTTATTTATTTGGGAAACATACAATTACAATAAATAACAATATAAGATAACACAAAAATTAATAAATCAGTAAAGTTTCCACTTAAACGATTTATTCTTTACTTTTTTATTTATCAATTCTGCAAAATAAAATACAAGAGAATAAAAAAAATGTTTTCAATGCTACAAAATTATATAGCAACACATTTATCAATCACTGTCTGCACGGAGTACGGAGAATGTGCTCCTAACATACAATAGAATCCCGACTATCCGAAACAGTTAAAACTAGAGGTATTCCGTAAAAACTAAAATCCGGATAATCGAATTCAAAGTTAAATCTAACAATAATTAAATTTTAGTAACTTTTTATTATAAAAAGTGTTTTACATACGTCATTTAGGCAATACGGTGTGTAAGGGACCCTACCAACATCTTCGGGGCCCAAGTCAACCTCACCTGCAAGTCGGCGCCCCCTGCTGAATAACGGACGAGGCTCTGACGACGGCTTTCCTTTTGGGGTTGGGAGGTCAGACGGCAGTCGCCCCCGTAGAAGCCAAATCTGCCAAATCTTATGGAAAGACAACGAATAAGAGATCGATTAAGGGCTAGGGCGCTGCCGCATAACGGAGCGCAAGAGCTTCGCCCGGCTCTTGTGAGAAGTGGACAAGGGCTACCGTGTCATGGGTGGGCACGGCTAACGACGCTAGCCCCAACTCACGCAGCCCAAACATCTCGAAAGATCCGCTTCGCAACATGGAACATAGGCACGTTAACCGGACGCGCGAGAAAGTTGGCCGATGTGCTCTCCAGGCTGAGGGTGGCCGTGGCGTTCCTGCAGGAGACTCGGTGGAAGGCCAGCAGATCCCGGTTCAATGGGAATGGCTACAAGCTGATCTACACAGGTGCACCTGGTGGGGAGAATGGGGTTGCCATAGTGCTCTCGGAGGAGTTCCAGAACGACATTTTGGAAGTGAAACGTCATAGCGACCGGCTTATGGTCGTTAGGGTGCTTATCGATGGGGTAGTTACCCACTTGATAAGTGCCTATGCACCACAGGCCGGTTGTGACGACGCCGATAAAATAGCGTTTTGGAATCTACTCGGAGAAGTGCTCCGTGGAATCCCATTATCACAGGGGATCGTTTTGGGGGGTGATCTGAACGGTCATGTGGGTGATGAATATGGGGAATTTGAGCGTGTTCACGGTGAATTTGGGTACGGTAGCCGCAATGCAGAAGAGGAGGACATCCTCAATACGTGTGCGGCTGCCGACCTTGCGCCATCGTGAACACGTATTTCAAAAAGAGACCCGAGCATCTCATCACCTACAAGAGCGGGAGGAATACTACCCAAATCGACTTCCTACTCTAGTGAGTTGGCCACTTTGCTGATGTGGTGTCTCCTAGTGGAGACACCACATCAGCAAAGTGGCCAACTGCAAGGTCATACTCGGTGAGAGTCTCACTGCACAACATCGTCTTCTTGTCATGGATCTCTGCGCCAAGCCTAAAGACACGCATATCGAGCGCGTTCAGCGCCAAATCAGGTGGTGGCTACTTGATGAAGTCACGTCCCAGGAGTTCGCCTTAGCCGTCGGTGACAAGTGCACCGGTGGTATGGGCGACAAGATTCAGGTGGCTATCCTTGGGTCGGCGAAGGAGGTGCTTGGGGTGTCTAAGGGTGGTCGCAAGTATGACAAGGAGACATGGTGGTGGAACGACACAGTCCAGAGGGAGACTAGAGCGAAGAAAGCCCTCTTTAAGAAGTGGCAAGCGTCCAAATCTCCTGAAGATTGCGACGCATACCGGGTGGCAAAGCGCGCCACTAAGAGAGCTGTTGCCAGAGCCAAACGAGACCACTTACAACCACTTTACGATAAGCTGGAATCGTCTGAGGGGCAGAAGCTCATCTATAAGTTGGCGCACTCCAGGGTCAAAGCGGCACAGGACATTTCCAAGTGCCGCTGTGCAAAAGACCCTGTGGGCAACCTGCTATGCAAGGACCTCGCGGTGAAGGAGAGATGGCACTCGTATTTCCACGAGCTGCTGAACACGCAGCACAAAGAGATGCAGCCGCCAGATCTTCCTCCGAATCAAGGACTAGTACCACTGATAACGCCTGCAGAGGTCCAGAATTGTCTTCGCCGCATGAAGAATCGGAAAGCTGTTGGATCCGATGGAGTCCCCATCGAAGCCTGGAAGGCGATGGGCTCTCGTGGTGTGGGCGTCTTAACCGACCTTTTCAACAGGACACTCCTCACCGGTTCGATCCCGAGCCAATGGAGACTGAGTATCATTACTCCAGTCTTCAAAGGCAAGGGGTCGGTGCAGGAGTGCGGTAGTTACCGAGGGGTTAAGGTCATGTCCCATACCATGAAGCTCTTTGAAAGGGTTATCGACTCTCGGATTCGACAGGAGTGCACTGTCTCGGAATGTCAATATGGGTTTCGCCCTGGTCACGGGACAATGGACCCTATTTTTGCCCTAAGGATTATCGCGGAGAAATACAGGGCGAAGAATACGCCTCTGCATTGCCTGTTTCTTGACTTGCAGAAGGCCTTCGACTGTATTCCTCGCGCGATAATCTGGTGGGCATTGCGGTCCAAAGGGATTCCAGAGGCTTATATTGACATCATCCAAGACATGTACCGTGACTCCGATTCCGTAGTTCGGACCGCTGTTGGCGACACAAAACTTTTCCCCATCACCGTCGGGGTGCACCAAGGATCAGTCCTTAGTCCGTTTCTGTTTAGCGTGGTATTAGACGTATTGTCAGACAGCATCAGAAACTCACGTGAGCAGCCCCCGTGGCTGTTCATGTATTCTGATGATATCGCGCTGGCAGATTCGGACAGGGGTAGGCTGTTGCGACGCGTGAAGGCGTGGAAGGAGTCGCTTGAGAACGGTGGTCTGCAGCTTAATGTGGCGAACACCGAGTACTTGGCCTGTATCTCCACAGATACCACACCCGTATGCATAGGCGGCAACACGGTCGAGAGCACGGACCAAGTCAAATACCTGGGATCTGTATTTCATGCGTCTGGTGTCATCGATTGCGACGTCAAGACACGCATTGCTGCCGCGTATGCCAAATGGCGTGAGGTAACTGGTGTCATTTGTGACCCCAAGATGCCGGTAAAGTTGAAGGGACAGGTCTATAAGACCATCATTAGGCCTGTCCTTTTATACGGCTGTGAAGCGTGGTCGGTGTTAGAGCGACACAAGCAAGAGCTGCGTGTCATGGAGATGAATATGCTGCGGTGGATGTGTGGAGTGACGCGGAAGGACCGCGTTAGGAAATCCCGCATTCGCGGCGGTCTTCATATCCGTGACATTGCGGATAAATTACAAGAGTGTCGGCTCCGTTGGTACGGCCACGTTTTACGGCAACCGAATGCTTACGTGGGTAACAAATGTCTGGCCATGCCGCCTCCGCCGGGCCCCAGCAGGAGGGGTAGACCCAAAAAGTTCTGGCTTGACGTCGTAAAGGGTGATATGCGTGCCAATGGGCTCACTACCAGGGATGCTGAAGACCGTGCGAAGTGGAGAAGAAAAAGTCGGAAAGCGGACCCCGGGCGCCGAAGTATGCAATCTGTATAATACGGTATTCTATGCAATGTATAGAATACCTAAAACGTTAAGGTAATGCATGAAATATTTTTCATTTTATACTTTGCCTAGGCATTCTATACAATACCGAATGCGCTGCCGGCAATGTGTGTAGAAGACGATAGCAGGGAAGGGGAAGTGTGTCATCATTCTCTCATCAGTCTCTAATGAAGTGAATGAACGACGCTCCATACAGTTGGAAATCGGCAATCTACGGGGACAGGTCAGGGATTTGTCAAATGTACATGTAAAAAACTCTGTGATACTAAAAAGTGTCCTTGTCTTAAAAGTAAGATTTTATGCACTCCAAAATGTCACAATAGTTCTTCATGTAAAAATAAATAATAATTTTTTTACTTACTGCATTCTGAGAAGCCAGTAAATCTACTTCCTATTTTTACAGAATTGTTTTGTTTGAATTGAATTGTTATGAGTAAATTAGTTTATGTTGGTTAACCCAGAAGAATTTTAAGTTCAATGTTATTTGATTATGATTTTACTATAAATACCTACCTTTGAATAAAGATTGTTTTTAATCAGAACTTACTACTTACTAATTGTTAATTTTAATAAAGTTGATTTTAAGCAAATCTAATGTGTTATTTTTGTCTGTCATTTTATACCTTTCTACTTACTTACATAACATTGATAAATACAGGCCCAAATATAGTTATTTTACACATTGCCGGTGGACCAGCAGGTACTCTATACAATACCTAGGAATTGTGTACATTAACTAGGTAAAGTATATACTGGAAAATAATATTCATAATATTTCATACATTACCTTAACGTTTTAGGTATTCTATACTTTACCTAGGTATTGTATAGAATACCTAAGTTATACAGATTGCCGGTAACATATACATATTAATTGTATCATTCCTGCATTATTATCAACTATTTACTAATCTAATATAGAAAATTCTCGTGTCACAGTTTTCGTTGCCATACTCCTCCGAAACGGCTTGACCGATCCTCATGAAATTTTGTGAGCATATTGAGTAGGTCTGAGAATCGGCCAACATCTATTTTTCATCCCCCTAAATGTTAGGGGTGACCCACCCACAATTTTTTTTTTTAATTTTTTGACATTTTATTATTTATATGGCAGAACAACGTTTGCCGGGTCAGCTAGTATATATTATAAAAATATGTAAAGTCCAAATGTTGGGTACAAGGGACCAATTGATCACTTTTTTCATTTATCAAGTCTGCAAAATAAAATACAGAGAATATAAAACATTTTCATTGTTATAAAATTATTTAGCATCACATTTATCAATCACAATCTGCATGGATAATATGCTCCTTTATGGTAATATATTAATACAATCTTATGTGATAATTAGAACGACTGATTTTAATTTACCGAAGCAATTGTATAGCACAACACTATTATTTAACTCAGTGCTACAGAATTCAATTTGAAATATACACAAATACCTAATGAACACAAATATTCAGCGAATCAGTGTTATCAGTTGATACTTCAGTATACAAAAGTAACTGACACTGTTTTAGTTAGCAGTATCGGTAACTTTGGCAATCATAAGGAACAATTTTGGTAAAGTACATACGTTTAGACTCGTGTTTAATGAACAAACATTTTGTTGTTTTTTTCAACAGAATCTATACCATATTACTAATTGTTCTAAATAAATATGACGTGACAATTGTTACAGCGCCATCTAATCCCAAAGTAGGCAGCAAAGCACTTGTATATTAGACAACTGATATACTATAATACAAAATTAAAGTGTATATAAAAGTGTTACTTTAATTTTAAAAAATTGCGGAACGGAATATGAACCTGTGTCTACCACAAGCGTGCCAACGTGAGAAAGCTGCTATACCATGTAGGTCGTTGAAAAGAGCAACGCCACTCTATCCCCAGAAAATCGTAAATACGTTAAAAAATTGTGATTAATAGATTTTTATTTGTCCCAAACTCATATTGTCGTTTTACTTGTCCCAAATTCATAATTGAGTCAGGGGGTAAATTTTCCTTTAAATACCAATTCTGTACTTGATGTTATTACATACATTTTCACAAATAGAATAAGGCCCGCACTAAAAGCATACCAAAGGGACGTTACGAGTATAAATTTCAATTTATCTTATGTAAATACAAAAAGTTTATATAAAAGTAACATCTAGAAATTGCAAAATACGTGAAGCAATTACATCGAATTGGCTGTTAAATTTAAATTGAAAATAATTTTTTTAATTACATGATGTGTATCAAATCACCATTTTGGAGACAGGTACTGTTTTAAACACTAATATTGTAAATAGGTTGGGCTGGGTACATCAGATATTAATCTATCGTCCTCTTGAACAACCTCTCGGTCATCTCGTCCGCCTGGTTGAGGCCGGGCTGAATCTCCACTGTCCAGTTTAGATTCAGATCATTCATGGTTACGATCAGGGTTGTCTCTCAACTCCCACGTAGCAAACATATACCCAGACCAAATTATTTGCATCATACAAATATTTCTTCTGTGAGGTCCTCGAGCAAGTATAAAAGTACCAAGTAAGTGGTTTGGATAAAAAACGTTCAATAGTACGAACCTATAATAATTCACACAGTGTCATCTAGTATTAAAATAAACAGGAGTACGCTTGTGATAAGGGAGTTTGTCGGTCATTTAAAAGTATAGCATCCGAATTAGGCTAAAATGTTTGTATTGTAGATAGTTTTAGTTTTTATAGTTCTATTCACTACTTGGATGTAACGCATCCAGTCAACGTCTAAAACGAGCTTGATTAGGTCTAAAATATAATCTAATTGTAAACAAGTGTTTTATTATATGTATCATTTAAAAGGTGTACAAAGTACTTAGGAATGGACAAGGAATGAACAAAGAATTTGAGGAATTAAGACATTCATTTACAAGATCGATAATATCAACAATGCCAAGGAACCTGATATTATAAATAATGCTACAGTGTGATGCTAAGCTGTGAAAAAATTATTTCAATGTTGTATAATTATGAAGATAAATAAAATATGTCTATCCAGAGTCTTATTTAAAACCACATCTGTTTTAACACTCCATATATTTCATCTTTTAGAATATTAAGAAGCGAAATTAAGTAATTACTCTATAAACACAAAAAATCTCCTGGTAATTAATAATAAATAGCACCAACACTGTTCTTAAAAGTATGTCAGAAATATTACCTTACACATATAACCTTCACAAAAAAAAAGAAAATAGATATAGCGAAACCAATTATCCACATGCGAATTAAATGTCGAATGTGTACCTTCTTCTTCCTGCCCTTATCCCTAACTATGTGGGGGGGGGGGGAGGCACAACATGTTCTCTCCTTCCACTCTCCTCTATTAGCCGTCATCTGAACATTCACGCCTTTTTTAACCAATATCATCTTTTACACAATCCATTATATATTTTCTTTGGTCTACTTCTACTCTTATATCCATTCACTCTCATTTCTAGCATCCTCCTTGTTACATGATTCTCCTCTCTTCGCATTATATGGCCATACCATGCTAACCTATTACTTTTCAGCTTCTCAATCACTGGCGCTACTTTCAAACTTCCCCTAATACTCTTTTCTAATTTTATACATTTTCGTAAATCCGCTATCGATTATTTATCTATTTAAATTTGTTTATTAATTCTTCTGAAATGTTTACATAACCAACTGGAAAGCAGGCTTTTGTAAAAATTTCTTAACCCTAGATCACATCGAAGTAGCTACACAAGTGATCAAGAAAGGTAATGAATATTATAAAATTGTAAATGATTGTATAAAAGCATTTGATCGCGTGAAATTATTTGGAAATCTCTAGAATTCAGACAGACAAGGAGTAAAAAGATGAACACAATCTTCCTACGAAATTTATACTCCAACATCACCGCCAGATTTAAGTTGGAAAGAAAAAACAAATGCCCATTCTCGTCATAATTTTTAGCAGCCATACTCGGTTCCGTAGAAATAGACTAGAAGTAAAAATCATAACTAGATTCATAAGGCATTCGTAGTTTGTGTTTTCTGTTTTTATTTATGGCACTATTACAGTTCATCATCGGGTGATGGTCAGATCAGGTGGTTTATACAATGACACCTTTTACAGACATGGGTAGTCTCCGGAGTTTTTGCAGGTCTTATAAACAAAGGAGCAATAATAGGAATGACTACAAGTCTACTGCCAGCAATAATGGCACCCAATTCTTCGATTAAAGTTTGTTTGGAACAAGCTTCTTGGATCGGTAAGATATTTATTTCTCCATATCAAGCAATCTATATTTATTATGAATCATGGTTTAGGTAACAAATTTCTTTCACTGAAACGTGAAAAGTTGTTCATTTATAACTGAAGACAAAAGTTTTGAACCAATTTCGCCAGTAATTACTTAAGTCCGTGTCTAGAGCTGAGGCACTGGACCTTGTCAATCAATCTAAAATCGCTGTATTGACTTAAGAAAGGCGTCTATAAACATTTTTATTCAAATAGCCATTACTAGTATATAAATTTTTATAATTCATTCTGATTTTTTTATAGCTGGAGTTTAGCAGACAGGCCACCCAAAATCAGATTTTCACCGCCACCTATGAACTTTTACAACATTCCGGATTTTTTAAAATCCCGTATCGCATTGCGATGGGAAATGAATACCAGTAGTTCCTTTGACATGCTTTAAACACGTGGAAAAAAATTTGCAGTTTTTTTTTATTCCATTAAGATTATAAAAGTAAATGCTATTTTAGGCTACTACTAATAATAACTAAATTCTAATAATTCCTCTATTTACAGCATCCTGTTTGCCAGTAGCTAGCATCATAGGATTCATTTACTCCGCTATGTTAATGCACAGATTCGGCCGCCGTATTGCTTTTATCGTGGGCTCAGTACTAAACATCATTGGTCTCTGCATTACATATGCCGCTAGAGACTACACAGATTTATTGATTGGAAGAATAGTCTCTGGCATTTCCATCGGAGGAACAGGGGCGCAAAGCGCCGTAGTATTAGGTGAATACAGTTCACCAAAATACAAAGAAATGTTTCTTAATCTCAAATCAACTGCGTTATACGCAGGGAGCACCACAGTCCACTTACTAGGATTTTACCTTCATTGGAGGGTTAATATTTTGTTATGCTTAATACCAAGTCTGTTATCTTTAGCAATTAGTTGGACGTGGCCAGAGAGTCCGGCTTGGCTAGTATCGAATGCTAAAATAAGGGAATGCACAAAAAGCTTTCTTTGGCTTAGAGGCGATGATGAAAAAGCAAAAAATGAACTAAATGAAATGATTAAGGCTTATACAATTAAAAAAAGTGAAACAGATTCAACAAATAAAGTCATTGAAATAGCAAAAAAATTTACAGATAAAACCTTTGTGAAACCAATGTTTATTATATTTTTGGGTTCTGTTTTGTTAGAGACTAGCGGTCGTCATATTTTCCCGGCTTATGCAACTTTCATTATAAACGAAATTACTGGAGATAATAAATATTCAATGTACTATACTCTGAGTCTAGATATTATCATCACAGTAAGTACTACATTTTCTTTTGGATTAATTAAGATTATGAAAGTGCGTAAGCTATTATTTACAACAGGCGTTGCTTCTATTATTAGTTTATTATCAATGTGTCTATATATGTATTTAGCTTCTGTTAATGTAATAACAAACATACCATGGATTTCAATATTATTATTTGTATTATCTGTTATATTACTTAATTTGGGTTGTACTCCTATACCTATGACGTTATTAGGAACATTATATCCGATAGAACATAAAGGTGTAGGACTAACTATGTCGGGTACAATTCTATGTGGGTGTGTATTTGTAACTATGAAAACTACTCCTATTCTAATAGCATATATTAAAATATACGGTATGTTTACACTATTAACATGTATGACAGGGCTTGTGTTATTAGTTCTATATTTTATATTACCAGAAACTAAAAATAGGACTTTGGTAGAGATTGAATATTATTTCCGGGAAGGTGCATTTAAAAGGGACGAAGAAGACATTAAAGATCCAGAAACTAGGAAACGTTTGATAGTATGAATAAAGTTAACAATGTTCATACGATCAAATATGTATCAGAATTGTATGAAAAATTGTATTACTTAAATTTATAATTCGAATTAAATGTCAGTTTTTCGAAGTAGTTGCTTGTGTTTTTATTACGTTATAATTATTATAAATAATAAGTCTATATTTAATGAAGTACAAATACAAATCAGTGACAGTGTTATATATTTAGGTATAATCATTGACAGAGAACTGTCTTGACAGCCTCACCTGACGGAAATAAGCAAAAAAGTTTTCGCATCTTATTTTTCATTCAGACGGTTGAAAAGTTTTCTCTCTATTGCCAATAAAGTCATGCTTGCGTAATCTCTACTTCTCCCTATTCTTGATTATGCTGACACTTAAGATCAACTATATAAACACAAACGTCTCCAAAATCTTTGTATCCGGTTTATATTTGGTTTACGTACATGTGATCACGTCTCTGAATATTGAAATAAGCTCAGATGATTACCTTCTTCTTTTTTGCCATCTTCGCCATAATGTTCATTTACTCTCACTGCTCTACAATTTCTTTTTTAATCTTCATACACCTTTTTACCTAAAGCAACAGTTTACCTTCCTTCATTCCGCACACTCAAATGATTTACGTTCTTGTAAAAATCTAATGTTAATGACACCTGTGCACTCTTCTTCCTTTGTTGCAAATTCATTTCGAGTACAGGTTGCCAAGTTATGGAACTCACTACCTTTGACTATCAGATAAGTTAAATGGTTGCCTACTTTTCAAAAGAGAATCACTGAACACTATTGATATTGGAACACTATTGGTAACTCAAAGTTAAAATAATTAAAATTTAAATAGTATTAAGACAACAATTCTTATACATGTACCAGGTATACCGGAAAGTGATTACCGGTTTTTTCGGAAAAAACTACGTAATTTTCAAGAAAATGGAAAAAATTATTTAACCAAAGTATTGGCCTTTTAATTCTATACATACATAGTCGGGTGAGGTAAGGTCTAAAGAGTATGGCGGCTGCGATAATATGTCCTATCCAAATGCTTTCAACGCTTCCTTGACCGCTTTTGATTTATGAGACGGCGCGTTTGTTGTGCTGTAAAATCACATTACCATGTTGTCGGATCCATTCTGAGTGTTTTTCTATCAATGTATGGTTCAAATTGATCATTTGTTGTCGGTAGCGATCACTATTAACTGTTTCACCAGGTTTCAACAGTTCATATCACCACGTCACTGGTCTCACCAAACAGAAAACATTGTCTTGGTCATTATTAAATTGCCCTAGATAAAAAGAGCACTATAATAATAATATTGTATTTACATCTAAATGTTTACTTAATAGTGAATTTGCGACTTTAATAATAATAGGCGCTTACATATTTATTAGGACATTTTAATGTTTTTTTTATAAAATTTATCTTAGAAATATTGTAGTACTGTTTTATAAAAAATTATATATGGTATTGTAAAAAATAAAGGGAAGTAAATGTAAGAAATTTATAAAATAAAAAATAGAGTAAAAATAAATTGTAGGGAGCCGGGGTACTAAAGCGTTATGGGAACATATTGGAGTGTGAAGATTAGGTGCCAAAACGAAAAAAGTTTAATTAAGTATGCCCTTTTTATGGGCGGAGTGTGTACAAATTTTCTGATTACCGAGGGATATTAATGTAACAGTTTGTCAGTGATGGGTGACCGTAAAAAGGGGTAGCAAAAAAAGTTATTTGAGTATGTCAAATATTAAGAGGACCTGTTAAGAGAACCCAAAAAATGCCCTATTTAAATTACTGACGATTTGGACGCGACCAAAACTCACGACCGATTACATTTGTTAATAGTCCACGTGACTTATATCGCCAGATAACTGTTCTCATCTCCTATATGTTGTCTGGAAGAGATCACTCTGAGCGATAAGGCCGCCTATTGTTTACTTAGTTTCATTTTCCCTAAAAGATAACTAGTTACAAGCAATAAAGACTTATCTATCTATTATTCTACTATGTTCTCATTAATATTTCTTCTACCTGCCTCTATCCTTCTCCGTGCAGGGGCGGAGTACCTTTGCTACTAACCTCTGCGGCCAGAACCGGCCTGTCATAAAAATCGACAAAACAACCCTAACTACGTGGCCCTAAGCCCGTCTGGATGGTAACCACCCTTGGTCTATAAGTATGCCGCTATAATACTCGTAATAACCTTGTGTTGTGTTCTTAAATTGGAATCCAGATTCCTATGCATCTATGGGATAGCAGCATGTTTGCAATGCCCCCTATTAAATGGGCTCTCTGCTACTCCTCAGCAATTAAATAAAAAAATCCTTTATATTCTAATTCATATTTACCCCGATATAATATTATACATGAAAGATAACATATTAATACATAGCGAAGTCTCCTTATCATGCGATGGATAATCCACAAAATAAAGTATATCATTGAACTCATTATATCAAATATAAATTTATTAGTCTTTATTGATCCCAATTAGAATGTTTTTGCACGTTCATTACGTTATCTGTACTCGTTATATAAAAAATATATAAAGACAATTTATGAAAAAATACAAGTATAAATGATTTTCATTTCTTCTAATACTTTTTCGGAATCAACATATTTTAGGTCATTAACGTAGCATAATAATTTATGCATCTTTTTGTATAGCTGGCTTTTGTATCCCTTATGCAAATGAACGCGAGCGAGAGAGGGAATATAAAAGGAAACATTGAATTTAGTTTTTATAGAGACCTATCCTCTGAGTATCGTATTCGAGAAAAACGAAATGCTACCTGTAAACTTGCTCCTGTTTCATTTTTTTAATAACAGCCTATAATGGACAATGTACCAAATATCTAACCATGCCACGTCCACCGGGTCCCGGTAGAAGGGATAGACCTAAAAAATGGTGGTTAGACGTCGTAAAGGGTTATATGCATGCCAATGGACTCACAACCATTTGACGACCTCCTGGCACAACGGTTAACGCACGTCGGTACGCTCGCGGGGGTCACTGGTTTGATTCTAGTCCAGTGTCTAGATGTTCATGTATAATATGTATTTATTTACAAAAAAAAAGTATATAAATAGTATATCAGTTGTCTAGTACCCATAATACAAGTGCAATGCAACTTAGTTCAGGACTAGATGGCGTTGTGTGAAATGTCTCAATATATTTATTATATTTATTTTCCAAGGAGACATTGCTTGAGATATGTGGAGCTGAAGACCGTGCGAAGAGGAGAAAGAAATATCGGAAAGCACAGAACCGATAGTTTGGGTAGCAACCGGGACTTAACACCTAGATGATGATGATGAAATAGACGATGTAACCTTTTCGCGTGTCCAAGGCAGATCGGTGGATTACACATACTGGTGATATGGGAACGAAGATTTCCTTGTAATTTTTTCTTCACGTCCGTGGCAATTAGGTTATAATGTATAATAGGTATAAAAAAATTCTAAGCGGCACATGTTATCGAAGCGATTGACTTGGCTACCATATCCTTATCTTTTACTATTAGAAAAATGAAGAGGTTACCTGATTTTTCTTTCAGGGCAGTTTCGTAGTATTTTTTATTTCACACCCGGTTATTGGCGTCTGCTGCTGAATGCCGTCATACTTTTTACATCATGGCCTGTGATACTTCCATTACTTGCAGGCCGTCAAACTTCAGGTTTGAACTTCAAATGACAATCAACATAAACGGATACCCTTACCTCTCCTCTGACACCGAGTGGCACTTACAATGAATTAGTTATAAACAATATAAATATATGTTTCCCCCCTCTTCCCCTTAAGAGTTTGTAAACAAAGAAAAGGAGAAAATCCACTTCATTCAAGTCAAACAAATTTTATCTGTGCAGTGCAATGTTGAATAATACTTCTGTTACTTCAAATAATTGCTTGTTGATTATCTTAATCAACATAATATTTTATTATTCTCTATATAGAATAACAACTGTTTGTCCATCACATTTTGTTTGTCTATTTAAAATAACATTACGATCTCTTTTAGGCTTAAATCGCAACACCACACAACCGCAGACAAATTTTTCATAGGACCCGAAGAAGTATCTTAAGAGAAATAGATTGATAGAGAAAGATAGATAGATTGATAAAGAAATAGATTGATGTTGATAGAGAAATAGATTCGCTAAATTATAGATATAATGTGACACATTTTTTGATGCTCTCATGATCTCTTTTTACTCGTCGTAACGTCATTACATTGCTATTTATTTTTCATAACTGTATTTACAATCACAGGTGTGTCAAATTTATAACTAATAGAGTTCAAAGATGTTACTATATCTAAATGCCATCTTTCGGTCTAAAATCAGGAAGAACACTCTCTCTACTCATCTCTCACTTCTCATCTTCTGGTCGAAATGAGTATTAGCTTCATTGCAAACTAGCTCCCTAGTATTTTCGTTGGAGACATATTTATGAATCAGTCACCATAGTCGACCTTGGTGCATAAGTGCACCACTAAATTAACTGCCAGAGCAGTGCCTCAAGGTGCCACTCGGTGTACTAAAATCCTTAGAATATGTTTAGTTTTTTGGGGGATTTGTAAGTGAGGATTATTTTGTTACATTCATAATGAATGATATCTCATTTTTCGAGAAAAGAAAAGATATTCGAATTAGAAAGTTTTTTTTAACACCGATATAATATTTAGCCTTAGTTTACCACCCACTTAGAGCTACACTCTCAAGCAACCCGACTCTTAGACTACGGGCTTGGCACCCTCTACGGGAAAACGGCCCCGTTCATGATAACCCTGAACAAAGGTTCATATATAGCCATTTTATTTATATTTATACACAATTTTGTAGAAGATATTTTTTTTATTATTACGAGCAAAGCTGCAGGATAAGTATAGGAGTATTATATTTTTTATAAAATTTGTATTACGCCTTAGTTTCGCGACTGAATCTATTGAGTTCAGTTCGTTCATTATGATCAGATAGTGTAAATATAAAATGGCCGTACCGTCTTTTTTCAAGCAGGTATATTATTTATTAAATTTATTTTTGTTATATTAAAAAATATTAATTTAAATTTAGGGTTGAAATATTATTATTATTTGTTATAAAGTACTGGAATATATTTTTTATAATTATCGTCTTGGCGATAATTCCCGACCAGATCTGTAAAGTCAGTGTCTGGAATAATTTTTGGGTCTTCATAAGAATTTTGGGAAATCTTAGGTTAGGAAAAAGCCTTATGTATAAGGCCTTTTCACACCAGGGTGGTTTTAGTAGGTATACTAGCGACGTGCGTCCCGTAGCCTAGAGAAGGGGACGTGCGGGCGCATTGCATGAGAGCCTCACGCTACCCCACCGTGTGGGAACGGGCAACAGGGTAGTGTGCTTCAAGCATTTCCAAATATCAAAAAAAGTTGTTAACTAGTGTTACCGATTTCGAGTGGGCATAACTTTGGGATGATCTGGGAGATAGATAAATAAATAAATATCCCGTGACAGCGCATGTCCACGCTAAGCAGCAGAGTGCTTCTGTTATAGATGCCAAAATAAATGCATCTTCTGCACATATACTCGTACTCGCATTCAAACCTATGACCTCCGCAAAAGACCAACATCCAAAAGCCGTTGAGATCAAGAGGTCATCAAAGTCTGTAGATATATTAATAGTTATATCTATAGTTATATGCTCAAAACTATATTAAATTGATAATCTCTTGTAGATCAGATCCGCATTTCAATTAGTTTTATGTTTGTATGTTGCAATGCAAAAATGCAGTTGAGATGAGAGCGTTAAGAAGTATGATAGGAGTTAAACTGAGTGACAGGATAAGAAATAGTGAGATAAGGAAACGTTGTGGTCTGAAAGAAGATGTAGTGACAAAAATTGAGAAAGGTATGCTGAGATGGTTTGGCCATGTCGGGAGAATGAAAGAAGAAGGATAGACAAAAAAAGTGTACAAGGCGAGTGTGATTGGTAGTGTTGCAAGGGGTAGACCTAGGCGGATGTTTCGAGATCAGATCAGGGACGTCTTAAAAAAAGGCCAGAGTACCCTCAACCGAAGGGCATGTATGAAGGGAATAATGAAAGTGGACGAAGCGAAACAAGTATTTAAGGATCATAGCAAGTGGAAAGAAGTGGTCTCTGCCTACCTCTACGGGAAAGAGGCGTGATTATATGTATGTATGTATGTTGGTGTGAAGACGGTATCAAGTCACCAGGGGTGTCTTACTCAAACTCTAATTCAGCGGTCACAAGTTTTTTTTTATCAGCATTTGACGGCTCATTAATACCAGACACCGGCACCGCTAATAAACTGCCGTCTATGTTAGTTTAAATAAATAGATATATTGAGGATTTATCGCCTAATGTGCTTATAATAATGACCACGCCGTGAGGATCAGGTACACCCAAGACACGATGAGGATACTGTCCGGTTAATATAGAAGGAAGCCTGCGGTCAGCAACCACTCCAGCTTACTGCCACTTTGTCATGTCGGTGACTTTGATTCTCTGACGGATCATTTCATTACGAATGCGATCGCTCAGAGATACTCCAAGCATTCTCTCTCTTGCTGACCGCCTTTAGGACTTTATAGACTGTTATTTCTTAAACAAGGTTTAATTTGACCTTGAGCTAATTAATTCTGACGATAAAAGAGCTATATTTTATCTCCTATAAACTTTTTCTTCACCTTATCAATTCCTCTTAACATTAAAGCCAACAGCAATTGCGTTGCAACGTTCATAGGGCACGAAAACAGCTTCTCGTTTTGCTGTCCAATAAAAAGGCTTAAGGATCGAATCAATACATTGTTTTTCTACTTTCGTTTCTTTAGCTGTCAGCTCCCATCATCATTAACTATACATAATAAGATAGTTATTAGAAAAACCTTTTTATAGCACCATTTATCGGCATGAAATATTTTAGATATCCAATAATTATTAAAGTGTTTATTAATAACAGACTTGAAATGATATGCCGCAAGAAGTGCAATTCTCCTGCAATCATAATAAAATACGACTTTTTAGAAATAAGACCTTGTTTTACAATTACAGTACTAGAGCGCATTATGCGAGATAATGCTCAACGTTGATGTTTCAAATACGCTTCGCACAATCGAGCACTCTCAAAAGTGATGTGTGCAATCGAATATCAACTCAGTGACAGAAAATTAACAAGTGTTTTTTCTTTAAATTGGCATTGATCGAAATTTTATTTATATATTATCGTTAGTAATATTGTTTATTGTTGAAAAAATTTTTAAAGCTTTCGTTTCGTCGTAGTTTTTTGGAAATACATACATATAATCATGCCTTTTTCCCGTAGGGGTAGGCAGATACCACTTCTTTCCACTTGCTACGATCCTCACATACTTGTTTCGTTTCGTCCACTTTCATTATTCCCTTCATACATGCCCTTCGGTTTAGGATACTCTTGACCTGGCCTTTTTTCAAGACGTCCCTGTTTCTTTCGTTTCTTATCCTATCACTCAGTTTAACTCCTATCATACTTCTTAACGCTCTCATCTCAACTGCATTTATTCTGTTTTCATGTTTCTTCGGCCATACCCAACTTTCAATTCCGTACATGAGTGTCGAAACCAACACCCCCTCATGCACAGCCAGACGAGCCTTGTTAGATACCTTCCGACTGCTCATAAAGGAGTGCAAAGCTCCATTCACCATGTTTCCTGGATTCACTCTTCTTTCAATATCACTCTCACACTTTCCATCTCTTGTAAACTTTGAACCCAGATACACAAACTCATTCACCTGTTCAATTTGTTCATCTCCAATCACGATATTGCAGACTGTCACTGCTTCATCTCTTTCAAACACCATCACTTTCGTTTTCTTTACATTCATCTTCATTCCCTTTCTAACAAAATATCCACTCATAGCAATTACCATCTCCTGCAACTCCTCGGCCGAAGACGCAAGTAATACTTGGTCATCAGCATAGAGAAAACATTTGACGAGTAACTCATTCATTCTCAATCCACTTTCATTCTCTTTTAAATCTGTCAAGCAATTGTTATTGAACAGATTAAATAGCTACGGTGACACTACACATCCCTGACTAACACCTTTTTCGATATAAATATTAAATATTTAGGCCTGTCCTTTTATATGGCTGTGAAGCGTGGCCGGTACTAGAGCGGCACAAGCAGGGATTGCGTGTCACAGAGATGAATATGCTGCGCTGGATGTGTAGAGTGACGTGGAAGACCCGCATTTGGAGCTCGCAGATTCGAGGCAGCCTTCATGTTCGTGACATTGCGAACAAACTGCAGGAGTGTCTGCCTTCGCTGGTATGGCCACGTTTTACGACAACCGACTAACTACGTGCGAAACAAATGTCTGGCCATGCCGCCTCCACCGGGTCCCCGGCAGAAGGGGTAGACCCAAAAAGTGCTGGCTTGACGTTATGCTGGCTTGGCATGATATGCGTGTCAATCAATGGATTAACTACCAAGGATGCTGAAGACCATGCGAAGTGGAAGTTGGAAAGCGGACCCCGGGCACCGAAGTGAAAGTTTAGGTTGCAAACGGGATTTGACGCTGGGATGATGATGATAATGACAAGTTTATTATGGCGGCATATTTAGAGACGCAAGGCGGTCGCCATTCAGATGGGCTTGGAGCCCTACCACCTAGCTTGGGTTGTAGTCGCCTTTTACGATAGGTCGACACCGGCCGCAGAGGTCTTCCTTCTCCGCCCCTGCACGGATAGAACTTCGGGTAATATGGTGATACGTAAGCAAAGCCACACAAATCTCTAGTTCAACACATTCGTATCTGATAGTTCAATAATATTAAAATAGTGATAAACCCGTTCACGACTTTCGTTAACTGTATGGAAACGGCAAACACGATAGCTGTGGAAGATAAATTGGCAATAATTTAAGATCACGACTTTATATGAAAAACTCTATACCTTATCCGTTTTACCAAATAATAAAATGTAAACAAATCGTAAAAAGGGTTTTTTGGATATCGATTTTACAGTAAGCAACGCGATATAAAAATTATCATAGCACCTTTAAATTATTTAATATTGTTAGAAATATCTCCTACATTCTTATTTTTTTATATTACTATTCCTTACTTTTAGAAAAAAAACATAAAATAATTTTATTTTTAGAATTATAAATGATAAATGTAATGCGTATAAAATTTACATATTTACAATATTAATTGTAATAACTGACTTACATTATCAAGAAACTAAAAACACAATGTTTCCAAATCTCTTACTGGTTTTATAAGCTGGTAACTATAAGTGTACTGTTCAACGTACTATTGTCGATTGGAAGGAGTGTTTTATTATTACAGTCGGATTATACCCGCCATGTTGTTATTAACTAATATTTTCAAGTAATAACCTCTTAAAACATCTTTGAATGTGCAGTCGGTTGACAAAAAAGTTTGAGAAACATTGGTTTGTTTGTTTATATTTTATTTTTTGGTAAAGTGGATATAATTATGCCGCTGAAGATATTGAAGAATCTAAATAAATTAAGGAAACATAACAATACGTCTTTTGTTCTACTACTATAGAAAAATATTTCAAAGCCTTGAATTCGATTGTCGACCTCCGTGGCGTAGCGGCTAACGCACTTCGGTACGCTTTCGAAGGTCACGGGTACGATTACCGTCCCTCGTCTGGGTGTTAATGTATAATATGTATTTATTCACAAAAGGAAAGCATATAATGTAGTTTATCCGATGTCTAGTACTCATAACACAAGTGATATGCTTATTTTAGGACTAGATGACGTTGTGTGAATTGTGTAAGAATATTTATAAAAAAAAATAATAACGCGATGAACAACAGATAATGTACTAAAAGAATATTTAATCTAAAATGTAATAATAATAATTATTTATTTATTTGTCAAAAATTTAAAGTTCCTTCACATTACATACATTAATTTAATAGTACAAGAGAAGAATAAAATAATAATCACAACAAGAAAGTATAGATGAGGGTTTAAACATTGACTTTTTTATATTCCACATTTAAAATGTGAATAGAATTTCATTTTAGAATTCGAATCTATACGATATCTATTTTTTCAACCCTGAACTTAGTGCACTCTGGTGGTGCATTTGAAAACTAATTCACATTTCAATTAACCATAAGCATAATTCGGCATTGTGCGCCACTGAGTCGCATTATGCTCTGTAATTGGAAAACAAGGACAGTCACGTAGTTTGGGTATGACAATTAAATGTCATTAATCAATGTCCATCGGTTGACATAATTATGTCAAAAACGAGTCTATCTAAATTTCCTCTACAATTTATAACAAATAGAAACTGTGTTGAAGTGTGTTGTCCTCAGGATTCCAGATAACGTTAGCTTTCGAAACTCCCGCGTTTTAAATTACAGTTTATTTTATTACAACCTGTCACTTTTGTAACTCCGATACTGGCAAAATCGATGCTAGAGGCATTGGAGCCATAACCTTAAGAACTGAACTGAACTGAACTAAATTTCCTCCTCATCCAATCTCACCCCAAATCTATAAAAAAAAAATTGTAAGTTCCTTGCTTTGAATAATATATATTTGTAACCAGTTTACCTTATGTCATCTTGTCCTCATATTCTCAGGAAATATTAGCGGAGACTGACAAAATTTGACTTACTCCGTACTTTTTCTCCATGCAGGGTCGGAGTAAGAATACTAACCACTACGGCCGGGGTCGGCCTGCCGTAAGGGGCGACAAAACAACCCACTTTAGCTACGTGATAGGGCTCCAAACCCGTCTAGATGGCAACCACCCTTGGCCTTAAGTATGCTGCCATAATAACCTTGTGTTGTGTTCCGGCATTAGTGAACCAGGTTCCTGTACCCCTATGGGACAGCAGCATGTTCGCGGTGCCCCTAGCGCCGCAAACATTCATAGGCGGTAAGAGCTTACTGTAAAGTGGGCCGTCAGCGTGTGTGCTGTACCTCTGCAAAAAAAAATTACTAAAGCAATTTTTGCTCTTCTACCACGTGACTTCTTACTGCGACTTTGCGAATCCAAAAGCATTGAAGCCATATGCTACAAAACCAGACTCTGACATTGTTCCATAAAATAGCGATCACGCACCAATACATCATGTTATTCCATGGGTACTTGATGCTAAATGTTTATTTAGATTACTTAAAGTGGGTTTACCTCATCAAATGTCTTATAATAATCAGCCCATAACGTCCCACTGATGGGCACGGGCCTCCCCTTAGAGGGAAGGGACAATATACCCGTCACTCTAGCCCAAGGCAGATTGGCGGGTTACACATACCGGTGATTGGCATGCTGGTTTCCTTACGATCTTTTCTTTCACCGTAGGTACACGGCAATTATGCTATAATATGCATATTAGGTGTGAGATTTGAACCCGAGACCACTACATTGGTCACCAAGTGTAATAAAACTTAGCTACCAGGCGCCTATCAAAATAACTGCTTTGTACTAAATACTTCTGCGATCAACTCCTTTCTTCCTGTAACTGATCTACTTTTTCCAGTTTTATGCTGTGTCAGCAGTATGGATAAACATGATCGGCCAGGGTATGCTGCTGAGCTATACGACCAGCCTCCTCCCAGCATTGAATGCACCAGATTCCCCCATCAAAGCTGACCTGCACACAGCATCATGGTTATGTAAGTAACTATAATTTAACGATGTACGAACATTTCCCCATGACTGCATTCTATGACACAATTGGTCGCTTTAAAGTCCAAGATCAAGAGTAGGTTTCCAAAGATTACATTCCTTCACGTACTAGGGAAATCAAAAGGTCATACTGACCCAAATATGTGACATTGAAAGAAATTAATTCTCCGTACAGGGGAGAAATCCACCCCTAGTCTATTACTATGTCGCCATAATAGTCTTCCGTTGTGTTTTGCTATTAGTGGACGTACGTCCAAGCGGGTTAGGAATCCTACCACGCAGCTAGGGTCGTCTTGTCGCCTTTTACGACAGCATTCCCGTCTTGTACAGAGAAAAACTGCTCGTCAAAATTAGTTAAATTTAAAAGGCGTCACAATAGCATCAGAAAATTTAATAGAAAAGCGCCTAGTTATTAAGAATACTTTTGAAAGTGGGATAGGAATGAATGAGCTACTCGTCAAATGTTTTCTCTATGCTGATGATCAAGTTTTACTTCCGTCTTCGGCCGAGGAGTTGCAGGAGATGATCACTGTTATGAGTGGAGCTTTTGTTAGAAAGGGAGTGAAGATGAATGTAAAGAAGACGAAAGTGATGGTGTTTGAAAGAGATGATACAGTGACAGACTGCAATATTGTGATTGGAGATGAACCAATTGAACAGGTGAATGAGTTTGTGTATCTGGGTTCAAAGTTTACAAGAGATGGAAAGTGTGAGAGTGATATTGAAACAAGAGTGAATGCAGGAAACATGGTGAATGGAGCTTTCCACTCCTTTATGAACAGTCGGAAGGTGTCTAACAAGGCTCGTCTGGCTGTGCATGAGGGGGTGTTGGTTCTGACACTCATGTACGGAAGTGAAAGTTGGATATGGCAGAAGAAACATGAAAGCAGAACAAATGCAGTTGAGATGAGAGCGTTAAGAAGTATGATAGGAGTCAAACTGAGTGACAGGATAAGAAATAGTGAGATAAGGAAACGTTGTGGTCAGAAAGAAGATGTAGTGACAAAAATTGAGAAAGGTATGCTGAGTGGTTTGGCCATGTCGAGAGAATGAATGAAGAACGTATGAGGAAAAAAGTGTATAAGGCGAGTGTGAATGGAAGTGTTGGAAGGGGTAGACCTAGGCGGACGTTTCGAGACCAGATCAGGGACGTCTTGAATAAAGGCCAGGTCAAGAGTACCCTAAACCGAAACATGTATGAAGGGAATAATGAAAGTGGACGAAGCGAAACAAGTATGTAAGGATCGTAGCAAGTGGAAAGAAGTGGTCTCTGCCTACCCCTACGGGAAAAAGGCGTGATTTTATGTATGTATGTATTAAGAATAAGTATTAAAGGAGTTAATAATTCTGCATACTTCAATATGTTATCTGTAGCTACATTCATTGCATTCTATAGCTATACTAGCGCTACATTCTGGCAAGTGTTTGAATTGTACTGTGTACAGCTGGACAATTTTAACTGCTCCTCTATATGAGATGGTTCTCCTAACATACTTTCCACAGTTGTTTGGCTTAAAATTGTATTATGAGCTGAAGAGTTAGGAATTTTACACGTAATGATGTATCACATTGTCAGTTGTTAATAAATAAATTAAATTCCTAAATTATAGGATAAGACTAACATTAGATTTAAAACATTATGTAGTTACTAACCCCTATAAATTATGACTTATGTGAATGATTCGAAATAAAAAGATTATTATTATTATTAATATATAGTATTTAGAGCTCATATAAATTTATGGTTATTGGCTGACACAGGAAAACGATGAACTCAAAATAAACGCTTCGCTGGTCGAATAACAGAAAAAATAAAATGAAAAAGTTTTCGTACGCATGCGCCCTATACCGCTTGCCCCACGTCTCCTATAACTTTATAATTTTTAAGATATCGCAATAAGGGCCAAGTGTCTCAGATATAAAATTTAGAAAATTTTATTCAAATATATCCAGCAGTTTTGCCGTGATGCGCGCACAACTGCAGACCTCTATCATTTTATTTATATAGATTAGTACAAACAGACCACACGCAAGAAGCCACCAGAGAGAACTGTTCCATAGAGTACAATAATATAGTAATGTAATCATTACTTTCCTAACAATATTTAGAAGTTTGATGTCCACTATAAAGTCACAGGGAAATAATTCTACGCTCTTTTGCGTGGATTATTTTCGTTCTCTTGATCAAGAGGGCACAAAAAGATTGTGCCAAATGTGGTTTCTACACGATGTTCTGATCTAGCAACCACGAAAGAATCTGAATGACACGTCAAATAAAAACACTCGTCAATTACAAGACTTCTTCCATCCCACATTATATGGGATCGGCATAACATGTTCATTCCTTCCACTTTCCTTTGTTAGCCGTGATCTCAACATTCACACCCTTTTTGTCTACCTCTCCTTCTGTATCCACCCACTATCACTTCTATCATTTTCTTAGTTATATAGAATATTTATCTTCGCATTACATGACAAGATATTCATAATGTGGGTGTGTTCCATCCGTGCAGGGGCGGAGAAAGAATACTGACCTCTGCATTCGGGGTCAGCCTGTCATAAAAGGCGACAAATAACCCACCCTAGCTACGTGGTAGGGCCTAAGCCCGTCTGGATGGCGACCACCTTTGGTTTTAAGTATGCATTAGTGACCCAAGTTCGTATAGGCGTCGGTAACTGCTCAATTCTGTCTGCTGTTCTACAGAAATAAAAAAAAATTATTTGACGTATTTACAATGTAATCGTTTAGCAAAACATAGTAAAATGATAGCGTGATGTCGTAGCCAAGGATAGATAACTGCGAAAAAATAAATTAGATTCCTTGCTGCACAATTGTTTGTTAATCAGATTAATCGGAATCTATTAAGATGAAATCAATAATTATAATTACTAGGCCTTGGGTCCCAGCAGTGGGACTGCTGCGATCCAAAGCGGATTAGGTTACACCGATGATCTCGTGATGCAGATTTTAGTTTTGCATTAGTGAATGTACCTGTACCCCTATGGAGTAGCAGCGTGTTCGCCGTGCCCCTAGCGCCGCAAACATCCATATGCGACTGGTAACTGTTTACTATTAACTGAGCCGTTAGAATGTCTGTTTCCTCAGCAATAAAAAAAAAAATCAAAATTTATTTCACAATTTATATAATAGAGAAGCTTTTGCCCAATATTGTACAACATTAATTAAAATAATTACAATAAGTTATATTTTGTAAACGTGATGTCAAATATTATAAATATAAAGTTATAAGTCATTAATACATTTAATTTTGTCATAGAAACACAACAACAGAACTCAGTCTTTCATTCATGCCAGAATTCCAGACACCTTGTTAAAATTTTGGCCATTCACTCTCTACTATGTATATCAATTTCTTGAGATGGCTTTATCATTTCATTGAGCCTGATTAGACCACGCACTAAAGGCGAATTCTTGCGGCAAATGATGGACCATCGTGACACAGCAGATAAACGAAGGCTGCGAAACGATGTATGCCTATTAGGTACGTATAATTGGAAGGAATTTGTGAAATATAAACAGGAGGACTTATCACGGTAACTCGACACATAAATTTCAATAGCTCGAAATTAAGCCTTGATACAACGATAACAAGATATCCAAGAAGATAATAGTGGTGAACAAGTAAGGATAATATCTGAATTTTTTCTTATATAAGAAGCGAAGGAATGTCTTCTGTACCTTCTCCAACAAAAGAGTTTGACATTCGAAGTTAGGGTTCCATAAGATTAATGAAGTTTCAATTTTACTTCGAACCAGTGAAGTATACAAAAGATGAATAGTTCGGAGATCTTTGAGGTCCTGCGCATTCTTTATGACAAATCCCAACCTTCGGTCACTATCAGCTGCGAGATCTTTAATATGGTCCCGGAAATTTTATTTCGAATTGAAAGTGACACCAAGATCTTTAACAGAGTCTACACGAGGAATCTCATTATTTCCAAGAGCATACTGTGAAAATAAAGGGGTAAACACCCTAGTGAAAGACATGTAATTTTGAAGTTGGTTGATATGTAATTTATTTTTAAGACTCCATTGATAAACCGTTCGAATATCTTCCTGCAACAGGTGACAGTCATCAAGGCTGTTTACTGCTAAAGTTAGTTTAAGGTAATAAGCATAAAGTTGACATTTTGAATACTTAAGGAGTTTGTCGCTATCATCGATCATTATCATTGAATAATGATAGTTGTGCGCCTAAGGGCAAAAATATACTGCGAACCTGCATTTTAACAAATAAAGAATTATTGTTAATGATAAGACACAATAATTTTTTCCTACAAGCAAATTTTGACGTCAATATTAGTTTACTGAAGTTTTATGGATTCAGACAATGTCGTATTCTATTTTAACGCACAAATTACATTATAATTCGATTTGTTCTAGTAAATAATTATAATTTAATTGCTATTGAATTTTGATTAAGACAGAATCGCTAGATGCTAGGTTTTTTAAATTTAATATTGAAGTTGTTGACAAAAAATGATCATTACACTGTATTCATCTATACAAATAAATAAAATTGGAGGGTCTATTTGTAATATTAAAATAACCGCTTTTTACTAAGTGCATTTGGATGTATACACGGTACATATACCAAAACAACTTTTTTTACAATTTTTGTCTGTCTGTCTGTCTGTTTGTTCCGGCTAATCTCTGAAACGGCTGGACTGATTTTGACGGGACTTTCACTGGCATATAGCTGATGTAACAAGGAGTAACTAAGACTACTTTAATTTTAGAAAAAAAAAATAGTTTTAGCTAAAAATGATCAGTTTCGGAAATTTTAAAATCCAATTTAACTTGACCTCCGATTTATATCATCAACCATGTGAAATAGGGTTCAGCTTAGGCTGGAAATTACAGGTTGTTATTCAATTTAAGTGGACCTCAGATTTATATCATCATATATGAAAAAGGGTTTAACTTAGGCTGGTTTTGTAGGTTCGAACGCACGTATTCCGGAGGCGCATGGCATAACAGTTGCATTCGACAACACTGACTGTTTGCTTAATTCATATATTTTAGGGTTTCTAGGGTTTGTAATCCAAAATAAACCAAAAGATATATCCAAAAAATGCTGCCCAAAGTCACTATTCCACGCGGACGGAGTCGCGGGTACAGCTAGTTCTAAATAAAATATCAACACACATTTGGTAAAAACTCTGTATTTACCAAAATAATAAATAGTTTATACAAGACAGAAAGAGAGAGATTTAGTATATACAATAATATAACATAGTTAGGTGACCAGAGCGATATATTAATTTTTAATAAATTTGTATATTTGTAAAATTTTCAACATTTCATATTCAAATTAAATGAGCGTGCAAATATTAATCAGAATGATGTCAATCATATAAAAATACTAGCTGACCCGGCAAACGTTGTTCTGCCATATAAATAATAAAATGTCAAAAAATTAAAAAAAAAAATTTTTGGGTGTGGGTCACCCCTAACATTTAGGGGCATGAAAAATAGATGTTGGCCGATTCTCAGACCTACTCAATATGCTCACAAAATTTCATGAGAATCGGTCAAGCCGTTTCGGAGGAGTATGGCAACGAAAACTGTGACTCGAGAATTTTATATATTAGATAGAATGTCACATGCATATAACAACAAAATATTATAAAACAGATTTATATATTGCGTCTTCAAATTAAAATTTAATCATTAGTATTCTAAAAGCATTTCTCCAATACCCAAGCATTTAACTTTAATAAATTGTAATTATATGAAACTTATCTATATAATCTATCAGTCTCTTTAAAAAGACCTTTTCGAATAGCTTTTTTATTATTGGTATTATACGTATATTATACGTTATTGGTAACTAGCTGACCCGGCAAACGTTGTTCTGCCATATAAATAATAAAATGTCAAAAAATTAAAAAAATTTTTTTGGGGGTGGGTCACCCCTAACATTTAGGGGGATGAAAAATAGATGTTGGCCGATTCTCATAGATACCGGATAAGCACAAAAAATCACTAACTCAATTTAGTTATCTGCCTACTGCCTACCCCCTAAGAACGATGGCGTGATTATTTATAGCCTATGACCATTTCTAGGTTATCATCTATCACCATACCAAATTTCATCAAAATCCGTTCAGCCGTTTGGGCGTGAAAGAGGAACAGACAGACAGACAGACAGAGTTACTTTCGCATTTATAATATTAGTATGGATTATCCAATATAGATCGGTCTCTTTTTCATGGAGTGGTTTAACAATGGAGAGTTTTAATATTTCGGGTAACATTTCGGTTTTATTATTATTAACACTGGAGCAATAAGTGATATACTTTTTTGATTAACCATGTTGGCATTTTATCATATCCGACCGACTTCGTATTTTTAAGTGACTGAGTAGATTTCAAAATTTGTTCAGGTGATGATGGAGTCAAGAAGATAACTAGGTCCTATGTTGTCAAAGTTGGAGTGAATATTAATGTTTCTGGAATTCTTAGCGCAACTTATAAAAAAATTCATTGAAAGCTGCTGCTATATCAGTTCTTCCTTCTATTATTTTATCCTTATAACATATTTTTTCTATAAAATGTCTTCGATAGAGTTCTGACTCAACATTTTATAATATCCCACGAGGCTTTACATTTATTTTTACTTCTATGTATAAAACTGTTATTGGCTAATTTATTTGCGTGGCGTATACATTTTTTCAGAATGCTAGTATATTTTTATAATGTAAATTATTGGATTAATATTTTTTTTGTCTTTTTATAACACATGCCCTTTTTAGTCCCTTTATTAGCCATACTGGTTTGCTACATAAATTAATTTGAACCAATATTTTTGGAAAAAATAGTTTGAAAAATAGATCAAAGGAGATATGAAACATTGCAAATGCTTTATTATTTATATCTACCTCGTACAAAGGACTTAGAGTTTATATAATTTCTTGGACATCATCATCATCATCTCAGTGTTCATCCCGGTTGCAACTCAAACTTCCGTTTCGGTGCCCGAGGTCCGCTTTCCGACTTTTTCGACTCCACTTCGCACGGTCTTCAGCATCCCTGGTAGTGAGCCCATTAGCACGCATATCATTCATTACGACGTCAAGTGCTGGCTTGAGCCAGCACTTTTTGGGTCTACTCCTCCTACCGGGGCCCGGCGGAGGCGGCATGGCCAAACATTTGTTTCCCACGTAATCATCCGATTGCCGTAAAACGTGTCCGTACCAACGGAGCCGACACTCCTGCAATTTATCCGCAATGTCACGAACATGAAGACTGCCTCGAATGCGAGAGTTCCTAACGCGGTCCTTCCGCGTCACTCCACACATCCACCGCAGCATATTCATCTCCGTGACACGCAGTTCTTGCTTGTGTCGCTCTAACACCGGCCACGCTTCACAGCCGTACAAAAGGACAGGCCTAATGATGGTCTTATAGACCTGTCCCTTCAACTTTAAAGGCATTTTGGGGTCACAAATAACAGCAGTTACCTCACGCCATTTGGCCCACGCGGCAGCAATGCGTGCCTTGACGTCGCAATCGATATCACCAGACGCGTGAAATACAGATTATGTTCTGTGCGTTTGACTGTATCGCCGCCTATGCGCACGGGTGTTAGATTTGTGGAGTTGCAGGACAAGTATTCGGTCTTCACTACATTGAGTTATTACATACATAGAATTTCTTGGACATATTTACCCAAAAAATGTTTCCGTGTGGCAATTATGCACTAAACGCCCAAAACAACCGCCCTATGACAATAAATATAATATTTATTTCTTCAAAGCAAATGTTTAGATCCAACTGGGATCAACTCTTTGAAAATCTATGATAAAATATAATTTTTTAATTTACAGCGTCATCTGCGGGACTCTCTGGCATCCCGGGATTTCTTCTGTCATCAACTCTAATGGACCTCTACGGTCGAAGAATAGCTCACCTCCTCGTCGTTCTACCAGGGACCATCGGGTGGATTATGATATATTTTGCTGCTGACATCCCTACCCTCATGATCGGAAGAATACTAGGGGGAATGACTGCTGGAGCTACCGTATCCTTAGGAGCAGTTGTTATTGGAGAATATTCTAGTCCAAAATACCGAGGAATGTTTCTGAATATGAAAACAGCTTCAGTCTGCATGGGTGGAATGATAGTCCATATTTTGGGACACTTTTATCATTGGAGAACTTTAGCGATGATAGCAATATTGCCAAACATAGTCGCGTTGATTATAATCTGTACCTGGCCAGAGAGCCCGGCTTGGTTAGCGTCAAAAAAGAGATACGAGGAAAGTGAGGCGTCTTTTCATTGGCTACGAGGGAAGAGCGAAGATTCATACAAAGAATTAGAAGAATTAATAAGTGCTCAAAAATTAAAATCGATCGCTGTAAAGAAATTAACCTATTCAGAAAGTATTCTGGAATTCTTTAGAAAATTTACAAAGAAAGATTTCGTAAAACCATTGATAATCATTTTTGCAGGTAGTCTGTTATTAGAAATGTGTGGTAGACACCTTTTCCCGGCTTACGCTTTGCAAATAATCGGGGAAATAGCTGGCAGCAAATCTCAATCGTTTTACTATACATTGGCTATAGATATTATTATAACTACTAGTGCTGTGTTTTCATCATTCTTAGTCAAGATGATGAAACGAAGAACTATATTATTCTCAACAGGTTATTCTGCTTTTTGTGTTTTAATGATAGTTTGTACATATTTGTTTTTAGTTTCCAATGGAATACTATCACCAAATTATCCGTGGATACCTATCGTGTTATTTGTCATATATTTTATACTTGCCAATTTGGGCTGTACCCCTATACCGTTGGCTTTGCTAGGAGAAGTCTTTCCATTAGCTCACAGAGGAGCGGGATCAGCAGTTTCTGGAGTTTGGATATCACTCTGTGTTATGTTAGGTTTACAGTTGACCCCTCATTTGTTGGTGAGTCTAAAAGTGCATGGAACGTTTGCTGTATACGGTATAGTAATGGCAATTACTTTGACTATTTTATATTTCATGATGCCAGAAACAAAAGATAGGACATTACAAGAGATAGAAGATTATTTCAATTATGGTAAATTCAAAGATAATAAGACAGATGATTCTGACGTAAAAATGAAAATGATTAGTTGACGTGTTCTTGTTGGTTAATTTTTCACGCCTATAATACCTAGTCAGGTCATAAGTATTGTCACACAGTAAAAACTTTTCTTTTAGAATGCTGGCCACAAAAAAGTTTATTGAATTAGAATTTCGAATTGTTCATGAAAATAAAAATGTATAACTTTTAGAATTTTACTCATTTTTAAATATGGAGTGGACGCTTAAAGAAGACCGTGTTGCAGTTATTGCGTTGCATCGTTGCGATTACGCGCCAATTCAAATTTTTAACATACTTAAAAATTTGAATATTACCAAAAGATTCGTTTATCGTACCATCAAACGATACAATGAAGACTCTAGTGTAGATGACAGGTCAAGAAGTGGTCGCCTTCGGTCTGTTAGGACTCCAGCAGTGATAAAAGCTGTGAAGGCACGAATTCAAAGAAATCCCAAACGTAAGCAGAAACTGTTGGCCCTTCAGATGGGGTTAAGCAGAACCACGGTGAAAAGGGTGTTAAATGAAGAGTTAGAGCTTCGGGCATATCGAAGAAAAACAGGACATCGTTTGAATGCTCGTCTAATGGACCTGAGACTGAAGAGATGCCGCGCTTTGTTGAAGCGGTACGCGGGAAAAAAATATCGGGAAATTCTTTTTTCGGATGAAAAAATGTTTACCGTAGAAGAGAGCTACAACAAACAAAATGATAAGGTGTACGCACACAGTAGTGAAGAAGCGAGCAACCGTATTCCGCGTGTCCAACGAGGTCATTTTCCATCCTCGCTCATGGTATGGTTGGGAGTTTCTTATTGGGGCTTAACAGAGGTACATTTTTGTGAGAAAGGTGTAAAAACGAATGCTGTTGTGTATCAAAATACAGTCCTGACGAACCTTGTGGAACCTGTTTCTCATACCATGTTCAATAACAGGCACTGGGTATTCCAACAAGATTCGGCGCCAGCTCATAGAGCGAAGAGCACACAAGACTGGCTGGCGGCGCGTGAAATCGACTTCATCCGGCACGAAGACTGGCCCTCCTCCAGTCCAGATTTGAATCCGTTAGATTACAAGATATGGCAACACTTGGAGGAAAAGGCGTGCTCAAAGCCTCATCCCAATTTGGAGTCACTCAAGACATCCTTGATTAAGGCAGCCGCCGATATTGACATGGACCTCGTTCGTGCTGCGAAAGACAACTGGCCGCGCAGATTGAAGGCTTGTATTCAAAATCACGGAGGTCATTTTGAATAAACTTTAATGTCATAAGAATCTATGTTTTGTTAAGTTCATTTTGGTATATGAATGGTTACATAATTAATAAACTTGTTACAATTATTTTACATTAAACATGTGACAGAATTTATGACCTGACTAGGTATATCTCTTGGTATATTTTTAGGTAATCCCACTTTCTTAACTAGGAGAAAATTATAATTATAGATAGATTACAAGTGAATTTTAAAAGAGCATATTAAGAAGAATAAAATAACGAAGTAATAAATAAACGCAAAAATATAGAATTTAATGTGTTAAGTAGGTAGGCCCGAAGAGTTTCACTTACCCCGTCGCTGTAGCAGTTTGGGACTCGTAAAAAGCTCGCAAAACTTTCATTGTTTTCCACAAAAACAATGAAGGTGCTAAGAGCGAGACTTTATATATTTTTACGTATTAATATTACGTATTTTATAAAGAATGTTATTTGTAAATAATACACAAATGTATATAGTTTTTACATATTTGTATGTATTTTTGTAATAAGTACTTAAGTACTTATATAATATTTAAATATTATTAAGGTTTTAAATATAGTCTGAATAAATCAAGTGTATACGAAATAGTTTTTGCATTTCAATCAAAAGTACCAAGTTTGATTAGGTCATCTATTTTAGCATGTTTAAATACATACAATTTTTTTGTTTTATGAATAAATAATATGATATATGACCGAAGGAAAACGTTTAAATGAATCCGTCGATTAGCGTCTACAATGACAAAAGACCCTTTGTTTCCTCATACATGGTTATAAATAATTATCTAACGCAATATAGATTAAGATACCGTGTATGTTAAAAGACAATAAAATATAATAACAAACAAGGTATAATCATGCTTATAAAGGCACCTCATTGTTGCCGATATCTGTAACAGGAAAACACAAGTTCTATTCCAGTCGGTGTTAAATAAATATATAATAATAAATTGTATAGGGCCACACAAAACAGATCTATTAAAACGCATTTTAAGACATAAATCTTGATAATTACCACATCCGTGGCGCAACACCGGCGGGAGTCACGGATTCTATTATTAACACGTTAACTGCCAGAGTAACAGACGAAAATCACAAAAAAAATCAGTGCCAATTGATGTTATGGATTTAAATATATACAGGATGACTTTGACAAAACCGTCCAAATTTTTTTTTCGCACTAAACATCATTTAAGGAACCCATTTTTGCAAAAATATTGTATGTCAAATTTTCACCATAAAATATTTCATTCCAAGGAAAATATGATCACTAATTCAATCGGACAAAATAGTCATATGGTGCAAACTTCGTACGTTAACCTGTTATTACCTGTCTCTGTCACTCCCGCGTAAGTGAGTAGTGCGTATTCGCTCGCACATATGTAATGACCGCCGTCCTCGGCCTCGTACTAGGTCATTGCCAGTTTTTTGCGGTACCGATGGAGAGGTCATTGACACATGCGCGCCGTATTATGTACTTTACGAGTTCTTTGGATGACTTTGTGATGCTGATTACTTAACATTTTTGTACTATGTGATACTAAACTAAAATACATGTTTCTCATAATTTTTACTAAAGATTCTTCTGTGTGAATTTGAACGGTTTTGTCAAAGTCACCTTGTATACGTGTAATGTGAAGTGACAACCTATTGTCCTGAATGTCCTAGACAACCCCAATATTGCCTTCAATGTTTCAATAAGTGCCATTGTTATTTATAAGGATGTGGTGAACTTCATTTTTTGATATTATGTTTTCTTTCTTTCTTGTTTTTTTTTCAAATAAGTAGACAATTTTGTACTAAGACAAAAAAAAATTAATTAAATTACTCGTCTATTTAACTACTCGTTTTATTAGTCTTCCTATTGTAATGCATTTACAGCCATTTATGAATAAATATGGATTTTAATAAACTGAATATTATGTTTTCTTATGTTGATACATTTTCACGTCATTGAAGGTTTATCTTCATTAATTCAAAATATTCTTACGTTACATAGAAACCATATGAAAATTTTACTCCAGAACGCCATTCCAGTCACTTACTAATAGGAAATCTGTGGAAAACGCACCCTAGGGCGCGTAAATCAACTCCAAAAACAGGTTACCGTGAGGTCTCCGGTGTCCTATACGGCGCCTCGATACAAGACCGCCTCCGGTCACCGGTGCCCTACACGGCAATCAATGTGATAATCTTCTTCTTCTTAAGGTGCCTTTCCAACTAGTGAAGGTTGGCAGTCAGCTCAATGTGATAATACATATTTACAAAAGAAAAATATATACTATAAGTACTACATTAGAAGAAAGAAGAAGCTGTCTCTCAACGCACGCGTTCTTGACTTTGAGATAGTAGATGACGCTCTGTGAACTGTCACAGTAACACTAATATCCATACTAATATAAACGTTTAAATTATTATAAATGTGAAACTCTGTCTGTCTGTTACGTATTGTTTACTTTATTACTTTATTTTGTTACGTATACGTCTGTTACGTGGTGTAGTGATATATTGAACCTTAGAGAAAGACATGGGTCATTTCTTTTCCCAAAAATTAAACTTGAAGGTTATGAAATAGGGGTGAATAAAATATAAATAAACAAAGCGCCTGTTATTAATATTAGGAGCAATGCGTTCAAACGGCATCCATACTATTAAATCTCCAACAATGGATGAGACTATCCATTACAAATTTTAATTCATGGCAGAACAAAGATTGCGGGGTCAGTTAGTATACTATGATCAGCTTATCTACCTACGGTAGGAGCAGGTGGTATCCTGATTTATTCCTCTCAACACAAATCTCAAACACAGTATGATGCCGTAATATCTGCAGCGCGTCCCATTTCTGAGCTTGGACCTCTCTATAGAGTGAACGGACACTAGTAGAGCTCATGTTGCACGTTAGCTCATGATATCCACCTTCAGTGAAAGGGACAGCATATTCATCATAAATAATACGCGGGTTACACGGATCCATAGAGTTAGTATTAACTCCATGCACGGATCATAACAGTGTGATTTCTTTAAGATGTTTACTTTCAGCGTTTTTCTGTTTCAACTGTAAACAACTGGATTTTGCACGATTATTGGTAGTTATTGCAAATACTTAAAAAAAGAAAAATAATAGGTATTGAAACGAATATTAAGGTAATTTACATCGTCATTAATTTATCAATCACACTTTACATATAAAACTTTTATAAATCAGACATCAAGAGAGACGCCAAAAACATCGAGTTATAAACTATACAACTTATAGAGAATTTAAAATATGTAACAAAATGACTTGCAGGAAGTTGCAGGGTCTTATTTATCATTTCGACTGTGCTACCGGCACGCTATGATGGCCGTTTTGACGTTTGTCCACTCCATGAAGATTCGTATTAATTAGTAATTACATTTGAAGGAGCAAATTGCTGTTCTTTATTCTCAATAACTGCACGTCGCTATTGACAATACAGAACAGCAATTTGCTCCTTCAAATGTAATTACTAATTAATACGAGACTTCATGGAGTGGATAAACGTCAAAAGGGCCATCATAGCGTGCCGGTATAGTAGATGGTTCAAATTTAGAATAATGGCGGTTTTTATTTATTAAAATTAAATTCGTAAAAGTTTTGTAATTAGAACAAAACTTTTTTGTTGTTTTGAAGTATTTCAATTTTATCTTTATATTTTATTACGTTGAGACAATACATTAATTTAAAAATAAAATACGTAAATGGCATTTATGATACTTAAATAAATGTGGACAATACCTGCACTATTATCTACAAATCGAACGATTAACAAAAATAAATTGCTATCATTCAATCTCTTTCACGTTTGTGATTTGACACAGAATATACTATTCAGTGTATTAACAAAGATAGTGGTTTACACCGGAGAAAAAAAATGTAACCGTTGTTTTTTCTCCGGTTGTTTATAACAACCTCCGGAGAATTCTCAGGAGATTTGAGCTGACGAAAAGAGTCTCTATAGACTGGATGCAAAAACGTTGCGATTTGGCATATTGTCCTTCTTTCATATTCGTGTAAACAATTTGCTGTATTGTTTCGCAGCTTTAAAAACAGAATTAATTCCACATCTGTAGTTATGGTTTGTTTTAATTCGGCAAGGTTTTCATATAGTCCATGAATTATTGGAACTAAAAGTGAGCTAGTAGGGTATTGATTACGGCTTATCATTTTGGTGGCTTGTTCGAATATACCAAGTAACGCCACCACATCTCTTAAAAGGTTTTCTTCCTCCAAATTTAAGACTGCAGGACACTGACACAATTTTTTCTGAACAACGGCCAAGTAATCAGTGAGCTCTAAAATCTTTTTAAACATGTAATTAGAACTGTTCCACCTAGTAGAAACTTCCTGAATTAGCTTCAAAACTGTCAGGGTTTCGATCTAACTTTTCTTGTTTAAGAAGCTCGTGGCCTACAGTTGGCTTATGGAAAAACTTAGCAATGTCTTTACATTTATTAATCATATCTGCAAGCTCTGGTATTTGTAGTTTAATTAGGTGCATTATCAGTAACAACTGATAGGACTTTTGCTTTAATCTCCCATTATAAAACAACTAAAAAGACTACAAACACCGTTAAATAGAAAAGGACGAATATATGGCGATTACAAAAGAGATACCCACGGAATCCCCGTGTAAAAACAATGTATCCTTAATTTTGCCATTAAGTTAAAGTAATAAAGGCAAACACGGTGCTTTATTTCATAGCTAAAACAGTAAAATTGTGCGTGTACTAACAAAAAAATCTCCGGTTATTAAAAAAACCTGGTCTTACCGATTTTGGCAATCTCCGGCTTTTCTCTGATCGAATTCTGGTGAATTCGTCATCGGAGCACCAAACAGAGACAATTTTCTACAAGCAGGATTTGCATATGAAGTCCTGAAGTTACTCCTCATAAACCAGCAAAAATCACTCCAAGTTTCTTCACAGACTTTTTCTGACACACAGATAAAGTTTATTTTCTATTTCTTTCTGTTTATTTGCTGAACTTCAATAATAATAACAATAAGCCTATTTATTCCTCACAAAAAATATTTACAATTTTTTCTTAGGTACTAAAACGTAACTATTGGCCCTTTTATTTTGTAAGGCCCCTTTTTGGGTAAAGGCCACTTCCAACTTTTGCCACTCTGCCTGCATTATTTCGTCGGCCCATTTCTCTATAGGTTGCCCTCGTCCTCTTCAACCTAATGGTCCTGCTCAGGTTGTGATTTTTCTTGTCCACTTATTGTTGGATAGCCGTCCTGTCCCTGCCCACTACCGTTACAACCGTGGAGCGTGTTTGAGAGCGTCTATGAATTTGGTTTTTGCCTTATGGAAGTACAGTCAAAACCTGTTGTAATAACATCGAAGGGATCACTTAAATTTTGTCGTAAAAACCGATAGTCGTAACAACCGGCGACGTTTTCGAAGTGCAAATTCAGCCGGGACCTTTGATGTTAGTCAATATAACCGGTATGTTGTTCTAAGCGATGTCGCTATAAATGGTTTTAACTTTCCTTCTCACTTTGTCCTTTAACTTTATTTTAATATGCTTCTTTCCATTGTACGCTGATCTTTACAGTTTTGGCATAAAGCAAGTGTAATATGTATATTACAATAAAAATATTTAATTTAACATTGGCGCAATCAGATAATGTATGTAATGTACTCACAGATAGTTGACAAGTGACAACATGTAATGACTACGGTGTACAGTGTACAAAAACTCAGGCAAAGTAAATAAAAATCCGGTCCGTGTTCATTTTACCATTTTGATTTAAGATTTATTGAACTCTTATGCAATATATAGTGAGTGTGCACTTTTGGTAAGGAGACATCGGTGACGACACCATCCCAGTAATCTTTCTGTAGCAGCACCGCGCTTATCTAAAGTGGGGCGATACATGTAACCGCCTGAATTTTGACTGTTTTTCAGAGGCTTGTTTAAAAGGGAAGGAATAAATGAATCGTTTTGAAATTCACTACATTTATTTACTATATATTAAAATACAAGAATCACATTCTTTGTTTTTTCAAAATGGCCGCCGTAGTCACTAATCTCCTGTGACCCTTGCGTTAAAAGGCATCGGCGGGATTTTTAGCTTCTCCTATAGTGATCTGAAATCAAAGATTTTGATTTGAACGTGTTCATAAAACATATATCTTCTAGTTGAATCAATAAGAAAACAAAAAAGTCAAGAAATCGTAATTTGGCACACCTCAAAAAAAATCCTCAGAAAAAAGTTAGATTTTTTACCCCTTTTTAATGGTTTTTGGGTAAAAAAGGTAACTTTTAAAAATTTTGCATTGGCATTGACTCTTTTGAGGTTCATCTAGAAGCTAATATTATAGAAAAGACGTATGCCAAATTTCATAAGAATTGGTTGAAAACTTTTAGAGTAATCTTTCCCGTCAATTTAAAAAAGTAGTTTTGAGAAAAACGCGTTTAAAGTTTTGACACACAAACTGTATCATTACAGTGGCTTACCAATTAATCTTTTCTTCTTAAGATCTTCTTGACATACTTAACGAGCTTTTTTGGTCGTCGACCATACAACAGACCCCAAAGTCAGAAATTTGAAAAACAGGCAGCGAGAGTCGAGCGCTCAAGCCCCGAGTTAAGGTGGAGCATTTAAATGAGTTTTTAATCGATAAATAACGCGAATTTCATTCTAAAAGCTGACAGGTATATTTTTGAGATGTTATCTTGAGTATTTATGAAAAAATAAATTTTTGTTACATTTATTGCCCCCCTAAAATGGCTATTTACATACCAACAGCATAAATATTTTTCGCATATACACACATTTAACACATATAACAGATTTTTCCCAAATAAATTGGTTAGACGCTTCGTTGCCTACGGCGGACGTCTCCAATCCCTTCGTCGCACGCGACCGGCCGCGGCCGTGGGCTGTTGGTCGGCCACCGGCCACGCCACCACGCACCACACACCGTCGCTGAGGCGCCGCAAGGCGCCATGATGGACTTCTAGGCCGAATATGACCATCGGGCCGGTCTATGCCTCTCTCCGGCGGCCAAAGGTCGGGGCAAAGAAGATGGCCATTCAGGCCGATGATGAACCATCATCGGCCGCCGCTCACACAGGTGCGCGTGCTCCGGTGGCCAATTACATCACCGGCGGGTAGTCACCCCCTGAGTTGAAGCCGGGGTAAAGGAGCTATGCCTCGATGCCTATGCCCCTACCTGCCCCTGAGTAAGGGGAAGTAGACCCACTACGAATAAATTATGAAATCCTGAAAACGAATGTTATTGTGAACACAACTTCCATGAAGACCTCCGAAGAAGAAATCTGCCTAAAAAACAGCAAACCTATTGGAGGCCAGGAGCCCCTGCACCTCTAAACTTCATATGCCTGGGGTACTTAACTGGCACTGGTAATTGAAACTTCTTGAATATTGTCGAAACTCATTAGACTATCATCTTATATTATCAATACTTAGAATGGTTGAGTTTTAAGAACTTATTAAATTAAGTGTAATATTAACCAACAAATCCAGTAACTTATTTCCTTCCAAGAATGGCAGCACTTTGGCGTTGAAAATGTTTATATACATCTTATAAATGCTTATAAATGATCCGTAAAAAAATAAACAGTTTATTTACGTACGTAATACGGAATAACCGTTTCACTTTAAATCATATACGATTACATAAGGCTATAAGGTTTAACATATTTTAAAGACTCACAAAATAAACTTCCTAGCTATAAATTATTACAAATTTTACGATATTTACTCACCGTATAATGAGGTACTGTGACCATCAAAACAATTAATCACGTTAATCACTGGAGGACATTGATTTTATAATAAACGATAAATTGTGCAAATATGGCACTTGGCTTAATCTGGAGATAGGACCGGCAGTCGACTGTCGAGTGCGTAGATCATGGTAGCTCCGATCTTGAAACAGGTATTTTTTTTAACTTTTTGACAGTTCAGTGCACTATTTCAATTAGTATGGTAGGACTTTTCCGTGCAGGAGCGGATTTTCGTGAACGGCGACAAAAAACCCTAGCTAGGTGGTAGGGTCCCAAGCCCGTGTGGATGGCATAAGTAACCCAGGTACCCCTATACAGGCAGCATTGTGTTAGCGGTGCTCCTAGCGTCGCATCCATAGGCGATGGTAAGTAATTAACTGATAAGTCTCTCTCTCTTCAAGTGTCTCTGCATCACTGAAGGTTGGCAGTCAGCTCCTTGATACTCCTCTTGTCAAGCGCCAATATGAACAGTTGCTCAACGGTTTTAATCCCTGTCCACTCCCTGATATTACGGAGCCAATGGTGGGCCGTCAGTAACCAAAATATATAAAATTCAATAAAAAAAAAAAACATTCAATTGATGGGCAATTACATCCAGAACAGAGTATACTGTTATAATTATTTTGCCTTTCGTGAGTCCGTTTGCCGTGTAGTTATACTGCTTTTATTTGCAGTTTTTGAATAATAAAACAGTTATTTTACTATACATAATTTCGTGGCTAAGCATTTCAACTAAAAAGTGGTTTGGCTAGTGGACTGACCTAAAATGCTTCTTAACACAAGCCTGATCTTATTCGAAGTTTAGCTTTTGTATTTAGTCAAAGTAAGTAAAAATCTTATATGTTAATAACAATCCGATAAACAATTCTGATCAATTTAAATTATTTAATTATTACAGAAAATTATATATATTATATTATTAGGACTTTGAATAAGTTGCCGCTATTTTCACAAAATAAAAACTTTATTTGAAATAAGCAATAAAAACATTTTATTCAAAATATTTTCCATTATTGGAGACCACATTTTCTACAAACCAGTGTCTGTATGTTGTAACCGACAGAACAATGTCGCCGTAAGTCTCGATAAGAATTCCATGTGATTCAGCTTCAGATATTTTTCGAAAAAGCATGTAATAAAATTACTCAAAAGTACATTTTATTTAGCACATAAGTAGACATTTACAAAACAAATTATACATTACTTTATTTACACTATAGTGAATTATCATACACTGAGATTTGGGGTTACCATAAATACAGTACTTTCTTTTAAGTGCATTACCATTCGAAATTTCATGCACGGAGATACTGCCGTCTTTAAAGATATAGACAACAACACAACGATCCAACTCGATTGTTGTGTGAATCTTAGAGTATATAAGGATATAATATAATATTCAAGTGGCTGACCACTTGAATATTCCCACCAAAAACCTTACTAAAGAAAATATACGCCTCGACCCCTCTTCTGCTCTGATTGATAATTAAATAAATTACAATATTCATAACTTTTACATCATAGAAACATGTAACAAATCAAATAAAATAAAATTAAGTTTTAAACAAACAAAATTTTGAGTTTGGTATACAAAGAAACAATGAACTCGACAGCCTGCAGCTGATAACAACCAATTCCACATACCAATTTCAGTTTCCTACTCTTTATATGTAGTTTCCTTCGACAAATTAATAAGGTTTCTTTTACAGTATAGAAACATGTAACAAATCAAATTAAATTAAGATTTTTTAAAGTAATTATAATTTAAACAAATATTCCGAGTTACGCATTCAGAGCGACTATCAAGTCGACTACAGCTCATAACAACCAACTCAATATAGCTTCCTCCGGCATATATATTAAATACATATTTTCAGAATAACAATGTTATCTCAGCTATTTAAGGTACCCGATTCCGCGAGCGAATCTTACAACTTTTATAATTCTATTTGTTTTATCATGCCATTTTAGATATTTTAAAAACATATAATGTTGCTTAAAATACAATTTTACGAACTCATCTGCAATGTTCTATTGTAATTTGTGATAAAAAAATATGCAATCTTATCTCTTTTATCAACGAAAATAATGAATTGGGACAGAGGGCGTAAAAGACAATATTTTAATTAGATATTAAATAAATTGTACTACTACTTGAATTATCACATATTTATAAAGATCTTCGGACTTCACATTCAATTATTTATAAAAATCGATTTCACAGCATGTTGGTGGTACCCGTCTTGTGTTCTAACAGTAAGCTTAATTTCTTCAGCAATAGAGAAACCTGATGGTATTTTCCACATGTCTTTGATCTGAGTCGTAAGATAAAAATTTCGCAAGTGTTTTCGCGATGTTTTGCTGATTTTTACAATTAAAGATTTTTTATAATTAATATTTTATATTAAATGTTTACAAACATTACAATATGGAATTGCGGTATATTGTCTGAATGTTAAAGATAAAATAAAATTATAGGCGGTGGTACCTTCATTTTAAAACCAAAAAATACAACAAAAAAAGCGTTTAAACTAAAATAATCAAGTCGATTTCACCAAAAATAATAAAATGGTGGTCAGATCTCGTTAATGATGATTTGCTTGTGGACCTAATGGACTTTGGAGACCATGCAGAACAGAAAAGCAACCAATGACAATTTAAACTAAAGTTTTTTTATTTTATATAAATTCTTGTCTAAAACATAATAGAAAGTTTAATACATAATCATGAACGTCAAGAATTATACTAAAATATTGTTATACTTTTTAGTCATGGACCGTGTCAGGCGTTTTACTAAACATGTTGGGCCAAGGGATGGTGCTGAGTTTCCCATCATGTCTCTTGCCGGCCTTGAAATCACCACAATCACCTATACAAGCTGACCTTCATACTGCTTCTTGGCTAGGTGAGGTTTTAGGATTATTATTATTAGTATTTTTCCGTATCTACTCAATAACTTTGAAATATAAAATTGTAAGTATATATATAGGTTAGTTTTCATAATTTTGTTTTGCCAATCCTGGTTGCCACCTTTTAGAGGTCATTTCCCCATCTCAGCTGATATGTCATATGCAACGTTTGCAAATACTATCTAAAGAAGAAAATAATAGAAAGAAAGAAAACACCTTTATGGAAATAAATTTATTTAGTTATAAGTGATGAAATCATTTTAAGCCGATAATACTCTGCTTATTTATTACTTAATTCACAAAAATAACAATAAGAAATGAGTTCATTTTGAAAGTATCAGAAGTGTTTGTAATTTTAGAGTTATTAAACTTTGATTAAAAGCACAAATTACACAACCAGGCCAAAAGATATGTAATGTGTAAATAAATAAAGTATTATGTCAGTATGTAACAAATATTAATTTTAGGAGTAACACTAATATTTATAAATTAGTTTAAAACATTTTCCTGTATACCGGTACTTTTACTGCAGGGTATTTTTAAATTTTTGAATTCTAATTGCCATTTAAGGGTTTTGAGTATACTCACAAAGCAAAAGATCTACGCATCTTGCGTCAGTGATTCCATGACAATTTCTTTTATTGATCAATACAATATAGGTAATAGAAAACAGGTAGGATAGATATGGATAAATTTAGATTGAAGCCCTTTTTTGTTGCTTATAGACAGCCCATAGTAATTCAGTCTACTGCCCGCAGGCTAGTAAAAGATCTAAACCATTAGTTGCTTTCACAATGTCTTAAGGTCATCCTAGTGTGTAACCCTATCTCTTTGTCCGGAATTATACCTAGTCAGGTCATAAATTCTGTCACATGTTTAATGTAAAATAATTGTAACAAGTTTATTCATTATGTAACCATTCATATACCAAAATGAACTTAACAAAACATAGATTCTTATGACATTAAATTTATTCAAAATGACCTCCGTGATTTTGAATACAGGCCTTCAATCTGCGCGGCCAGTCGTCTATCGCAGCACGAACGAGGTCCATGTCAATATCGGCGGCTGCCTTAATCAAGGATGTCTTGAGTGACTCCAAATTGGGATGAGGCTTTGAGCACGCCTTTTCCTCCAAGTGTTGCCATATCTTGTAATCTAACGGATTCAAATCTGGACTGGAGGAGGGCCAGTCTTCGTGCCGGATGAAGTCGATTTCACGCGCCGCCAGCCAGTCTTGTGTGCTCTTCGCTCTATGAGCTGGCGCCGAATCTTGTTGGAATACCCAGTGCCTGTTATTGAACATGGTATGAGAAACAGGTTCCACAAGGTTCGTCAGGACTGTATTTTGATACACAACAGCATTCGTTTTTACACCTTTCTCACAAAAATGTACCTCTGTTAAGCCCCAATAAGAAACTCCCAACCATACCATGAGCGAGGATGGAAAATGACCTCGTTGGACACGCGGAATACGGTTGCTCGCTTCTTCACTACTGTGTGCGTACGCCTTATCATTTTGTTTGTTGTTGCTCTCTTCTACGGTAAAGATTTTTTCATCCGAAAAAAGAATTTCCCGATATTTTTTTCCCGCGTACCGCTTCAACAAAGCGCGGCATCTCTCCAGTCTCAGGTCCATTAGACGAGCATTCAAACGATGTCCTGTTTTTCTTCGATATGCCCGAAGCCCTAAGTCTTCAATTAACACCCTTTTCACCGTGGTTCTGCTTAACCCCATCTGAAGGGCCAACAGTTTCTGCTTACGTTTGGGATTTCTTTGAATTCGTGCCTTCACAGCTTTTATCACTGCTGGAGTCCTAACAGACCGAGGGCGACCACTTCTTGACCTGTCATCTACACTAGAGTCTTCATTGTATCGTTTGATGGTACGATAAATGAATCTTTTGGTTATATTCAAATTTTTCAGTATGTTAAAAATTTGAATTGGCGCGTAACCGCAACGATGCAACGCAATAACTGCAACACGGTCTTCTTTAAACGTCCACTCCATATTTAAAAAATGAGTAAAATTCTAAAAGTATACATTTTTATTTTCATGAACAATTCGAGATTCGAATTCAATAAACTTTTTTGTGGCCAGCATTCTAAAAGAAAAGTTTTTACTGTGTGACAATACTTATGACCTGACTAGGTATAATATGTGGCCATGATAGGTAATAGGTTTCAAAACATTCTAAGCTTAACATACGTATAGTGTTTACTCGAATATGATATCCATTTTACTGTTGTAGCACTTACAAACTAACAAACCTACATTCAAGTTACGTATAAATTAGTTGTTTTAATCCCAATCAAAGCTTAATTACTCTTAGTTAAATAAATATCTCATTTTGCCAGATCATCTGTTAAAATACCAATATTATTACTTACAGCCTCATCAGTGGGACTAGCCAGCATGATAGGCTTCCTAGTCTCATCGTTCCTTATGGAGTGGCTCGGACGTCGCATATCACACGGAATGGTCATTATTCCCGGAACACTGGGTTGGCTGCTCATTTACTTCGCTCAGGACATTCCTCTCCTCATGACTGGAAGAGTCTTAGGTGGCATCACTGCTGGAGCCACAGTTACTTTAGGAGCGGTTGTCATCGGAGAATACACCAGTCCAGAACACAGAGGCATGTTTTTGAACCTTAAAACTGCTGCTGTATGTCTCGGGAACACCTTCATGCATGCTTTAGGAAGTCATTTCCACTGGAGGACTGTTGCAATATTTGCTTTGATACCCCATATCCTGGCTTTCGTCATTGTCTGTACATGGCCAGAGAGCCCATCTTGGTTAGCATCCAAACAGCTTTATGAGAAGAGCGAAGATTCATTCTTCTGGTTAAGAGGGTACAACGAAAAATCTAAACGAGAATTTGCTGATCTAATTAAATCACAGAAAGAACAAACAAAAGAGAAATCTTCATGCATTATAAATACAAAGAATTTCTTTAAGAAATTTACAAGAAGAGACTTTTTGAAACCACTTCTAATTATACTATTCGGCGCGATTTTGCTAGAAGCTTGTGGTAGGCACATCTTTCCTGCATACGCTCCCCAAATCATTGGTGAAATTACTGGTAGCAAAACTCAATCATTTTATTATACTCTAGCGTTAGATTTGATTATTACTGCTAGTGCTACATTTTCATCTGCGTTAGTTAAGTTAATGAGACGTCGTACTTTGCTATTTAGTACAGGATTAGCATCTTTAATGGTATTATCTGGTATATGCAGCTATCTATTTATGGCATCTAAAGATATTGTATCAAAAGAAAGATCTTGGATACCATTAAGTCTGTTTGTATTATATTTCATATTAGCAAATTTAGGTTGTACTCCGATACCGTATGCTTTGCTAGGAGAAGTATTACCTCTAGCACACAGAAGTATAGGATCTGCTGTTTCTGGTGTAACGTTGTCTTTAGCCTTAATGTTAGCATTGAAAGTGACTCCATATTTATTAGTAAGTACAGGTGTGCATGGATGTTTTGCAGCGTTTGGATCTGTAATGGCTTTAGCTTTATTAGTCATGTACTTTATTCTACCAGAAACCAAGGACAGGACTTTGCAAGAAATAGAGAATTACTTCAATTATGGCACATACAGAGTTGATGATGAAGAAGTTAGAATGAAAATGCTTGATTTAGAAAAAAAATAATATATTAAATTCTAGTCTTTATTTAAATTGTTAAGATTAATTTTTGGTACTTTTATAAATTTGTGAAAAATAATGACATGTTTACAACGAATTATTATTGTTATTTAGTTTAATAAAAAAAAAACAATTTATTCATAAATATTTCTTTGTCCGCCTTATTAATAGGGTGGTCCCTGCTAGGAATAAGGACAAGGTTACTCTACACTAAGAGCTCGTAACAGGCGTGAACTAGCAAATGGAGTATTTAACACGACTTCCTAGAAAAGGCATGGGGTAGCCTTATTTGATATTGAACCGTGCCTTTTACAGCGTTTTTCTTATACAGAGCCCTGGATCCCGGGCATCTAAATGCAAACCTGTAACCGGGATTAATTCGTTGATGATATATATTGCAAACAATACTGACATATTTAATAAGTTAGTTTAACAATTATATAATTTATTATGTTATGAGAAGTAAATGTTATAAAGAGTCAATGAACTTATAAGAAAGTGTAAAAAGAATACGTGTATGTTAGGTTTTAGAAGAGTGACCTTTGCGGTCCAAAGGCTTTAGACTTTCGTGGCTTTCACACCTCGAAACTTCTGTGGAAGCAGGCGCGATTTTCATTCCATGTATCCAACAATAATCAAGCCATCGATATTTCGTTGTTCTCAACGTATTAAGGCAAGCAACATAGTGTTTGTGTTATGGTTACTAGTTAACTGATAGGATATAACCCTCTTGAAGAGCTCAAAAGGGTTATCGACTCTCAGATTCGACAGAAGTGCACTTTCTCAGAATGTGAATATGGGTTTCGGCCTGGTCACTGGACAATGGACCTTGTTTTTGCCTTAAGAACTGTCGCGGAGAAATACAGGGCAAAAAATACGCCTCTATATTGTCTGTTTCTCGACTTGCAGAAGGCCTCCGACTGTATTTCTCGCGCGATAATCTGGTGGGCATTGCGGTCCAAAGGGATTCCAGAGGCCTATATTGATATTATCCGAGACATGTACCGCGATTCCGATTCCGTGGTTCGCACCGCTGTTGGTGACACAAAATTCTTCTCTATCACTGTCGGAGTACACCAGGGATCCGTCCTTAGTCCGTTTTTGTTCAGCGTGGTATTAGACGTACTGTCAAACAGCATCAAAAAGTCATATGAGCAGCCCCCATGGTTGCTCACATGAGCATACATATGCTAATAATATCGCGCTGGCAGATTCGGACAGGGATAAGTTGGTGGGACGTATGAAGGCGTGGAAGGAATCGCTTGAGAAAGGCGGTCTGAATCTTAATGTGGCAAAGACCAACTTGACCTGCAACTTCATAGATCACACACCCGTGCGCTTAAGTGGCTATACGGTCGAGCGCACGGAACAGGGGAAATATCTGGGATCTGTATTTCACGCGTCTGGTGACATTGATTGCGACGATAAGGCACGCATTGCTGCCGCGTGGGCCAAATGGTGTGAGGTGACTGGTGTCATCTGTGACCCTAAAATACTGGTTTAATTGAAGAGACAAGTCTATAAGACCATCAAATAAACCGAGACCATGATTAGGTCTGTCCATATCACATACGGATGTGAAGCGTGGCCGGTGCTGGAGCGACACAAGCAGGCACTGCGAGTCACGGAGATGTATATGCTGCGGTGGATGTGTGGAGTAACGCGGAAGGATCGCGTTAGGAACTCTCGCATTCGCGGCAGCCTTCATGTCCGTGACATTTCGGATAAATTGCAGGAGTGTCGCCTTCGCTGGTATGGCCACGTTTTACGGCAACCGGCTACTTACGTGGGGAACAAATGTCTGACCATGCCGCCTCCGCCGGGCCCCGGCAGGAGGGGTAGACCCAAAAAGCACTGACTTGACGTCGTAAGGGTCGATATGTGTGCCAATGACTGGCCACCAGAGATACCGAAGATCGTGCGAAGTGGAGAAGAAAAAGTCGGAAAGCGGACCCGGGCAGCCGAAGCGAGAATTTGGGTTGCAACCGGGATTCAACAGTAAGATGATGATGAATATTTTAATCAATGGTGTGATTATTGGTTTTTTGTTCTGTATTCAAATCCACTTCTATCACTGAATTCCAATTACTTTAGCTTCATTTTCAGTTTTCTGTTTAAACCAGTATGAATCCTCTGGATGGTATCTAATACCTTTGTTGAGTTTTTCACAACTTCTACAGGACTTCTTCTCTACAAATTTCCATCCTTTATCAGCAATGACTCCAAGAACTTATTTTTCCATTCAGACTACCCGGCTTCTATTGTAAGCGTTGTTAGTGTTGCCGAGTGCCAATTTAAACATGACTTGTCCAGAAAAAGTCTTAGTATAGCGATCTTCGTATCATCATTATTTGTTAAATGTAATCCAAACAGCTTTCCGAAATTCGGAGATCAACAAAAATATAATGAAAGACATAAAAATAAGTTAATAACAAACTCAATGAATACATCCCTAGCCAGCAAAAGTATATTTGGTATGACACCGAAAATTTTTAATAAATTACCCAATAGTTTTAAAAATCTTGACATGGCAAATTTTAAAAGAAAATTAAAATTATTCTTAATTGAGAAATGTTACTATAATATAATGGAATTTTTGAATGACGATTTTAATTAATATAAATTAATAATATATGAAAGTTTTTAGAATTAAGAATTTATTGTGAAGTAATTAATTAATTTCCCAAATAATAATGTATATTTGTACGCCTGGGGGCAAAAATGCACTGGGAAGAATTTATAAACTGACATCATTTGTAAACAGACCTGCATTTTAACAAATAAAGATTATGATTATGATTATTATGATCATTCAATAAACAAAATTATAAAAATTGTCAATTTTTCTTATAATCAAAAATTCATTAATTGAGTAAAAACATTGCTTATCTTATGCTTGCTTCGTACATGTAATCCATATTATCCTTTCTTGGCCTCTTTGGTTGAGGCTTCTTCTTTTATAGCTTTCTGTTTTTGTCAACTCATTGTGGTTACTTACAAACTTTCCAGCTTCAGGTAATACACACTTCTTATTATCCTCTGTTGTAATAGAGGTGATATAAATTATACTCGTCTTTTTGTCGGTTGGTGATGACACATATATAAAGGCAAATTGCAGTTATTTTGCCCTCTAAACAAGTTAATTGTCGTTTTGTAAGACAATTATTAGGTGTGGTGATAAAATAAACGAAATGTTGCTCTGTAAAAACAGGTAATTTTTAATTATTCACCAATTAATACTTACATAGATACGCTATTCACAATTATTTACTTTAAATATTCACAATCTTACCTGTAAAAACAGGAAACAATAATTAAAGTTTACTACCATCTACTTACCTCCCAAAATGCCATAAAATAAAAGAAAGTATAATATAGTTAACAGTTATTTAACAGTTATTTAAGAAACCAAGAACCTTATTTAAAAAAACTACAAAACACGCTTGAATGATAAATCGCACCAAAAAGTGAAAAATAAATATACTCTAATCGAAATTTGCTTTAAATATTTCATTAGGCGTAACTTATAATACGTTACCATTTTTTCAATCTTGGGGATTCTAATCATGATAATCATCATAATGTTATTGAATTTTTGTATTGTCATCAGTACTTGATGTCTACAACGTTTAAATGAAATGTGACCGTTTAAAGTGGGTCAAAATAGAGTTCAAAGGAATATGTTACAAACAAACAAGCAAATAACAGGTATTACTAGTAAAAGCATGTTAAAAATAAGAAGAATTAAATTATAATCACTAAGTAAGAATCAAACCCAGCCACAGGACAAACAAGTTCAAAAAGAATCAACATAATGTATGCTTTGTGCATAATTATTTATGAAGAAACCGTCAGTCGAATTTACATTCCCGAGCGAGTGACTGTTTACCGAAAGAGTGTCAATTATTATTTTGTTTCAATTAAACTTGTAATTATTAATATTATAATATCAAAGACAATTCAGTGATTTTACTTATATAAAAAAGTGCATAAAATGTTTTGAAATTAAATAACCTTTCAAGTAATATACTTTACGTTAATATAGGATATAAATATTATCATATTATTAATAATTAATATACTGCATCTTAAATAATTACTGATAAACAAAAAATATAATAAATAATTACTTAATTATTCTTAATTAAAATTTTTAATTAGTTTTCTGGTAATTTTATTATAGAATGCTTTTATGACAAGAAGTTGACAATCGTCAAAAATATTTGTGATAACATAGAATCTGCATTATTATTTAAATGTTTAAATGTCTCTGGAACGAAATAATTGAACAATATTAGGCGTGATTTAATTCCTTGGTTGAAAGCGGACTCTATATTTAAGCGTTGGATAAGTTGGCTGAGGTAAGCAAGATTGTAAATCATCTAATTATCAGACAATGTGACGAGTTCAAGGGACACAAAACCTGTTAGAAATATTTGCGGGTGGCGTAAAATTTATATTTTTTATATGAAACCATTTCAAATACTGGAGTATCTAATACTCGTTGACTAAATTTTCATCAAAACACGGTGGAAAACGGAAGGTTCCTCCTTCTTTTAGTATTAAGGAAAGATTTTTGTAAATTCATCTTTAAAGGAAATGAAGGTAACCATTCGGTCACTGCAGTCATTTTTACACCTTATGTGTAAACACAAGTTTATCAAGTATTCGTTTATTCATATACATGGTTTTATTTTCTTGCACCTCATATCATCAAAGCGTTAATCTTGCAGCCTAGGTTCACTCCAAGGACCGTGTTTCAGTACTATCATGGGGCAATAGTAAGGGGTTCATTTTTGCATCGGTGTTCATCCTTGCTCTTATTCTAACGCTATCTACTTTTCATAAGTTTTTCATTCCGGTTATAAAAAAAATATTCCTTAAGACTCTAACATGCGCTACTAAATATAATCAAATCCTTCTTATTTGAGCTTATAGGATACCTCCATTTTCCTGAGCAACAAGCCACAAAATAGATGCTAATAAATGCCAAGTCAAAATAGATGGGATAAATTTTATTTTGATGAGTACATGTGTGACAATCTGATCTTCACAGTCCCAACAAGGAAACTAGTTTTGTTTCTTTGCCTTTAAGGAATAATTATCAACTACTTTCATTTCAGGCTTTTGCGATAGCTCAGAAACAGGTTTTTGTGGTCCGAATCTTATACCAGGAACATCTTGGACATCCTTAACGTAATATTAGTCTTATTAATAATTGTAACAGTACATTATTAATATTATTAATAATTGTAACAGTACATAATCCTTTGATAGAAACTAAAATAATTTTTTCTGCATGCAGCGGTGGAGTAAGTATACTGAGTCCTGCGGCCAAGGCAAGCCTATCGTGAAAGGCGACAAAACAACCCTAACTAGGTGGCAGGACCCACAGCCTGCCTGGATGGCATCCACCCTTAATGTATAAGTATGCCGCTATAATAACTTTCTGGTGTATTCCGGAATTAGTGACTCTGGTTCCAGTATGTGGAGAACAGTGTATTCGCGTTTTTTTTTTTAAATTTATTATAATATTAAGTGCGCTGTCAGCCTCTTTGCTATTCTTCATCATAAAAAAACGTAATGTTCTTTCCAATAAAAAAACACGGTCAAAAACCTACAAACATTGAATTTAGTAAAACGAGTCGAGTATTCGTTCAGCTTGTTGAGTAACGTCACTTACGAAATCAACTGTTCAAAGAAAGGTCATACTTAATGCGATCAGATCGTAAAACCACAGTACATTCGAGTTAGCAGTACAATAGATATAAAATACAGCAGTACGTGAGATATCGATCAACCAACACTAGTATTTATGTATCGCAGCTGGTAATTTACCAGAAATAAAATATATTTACGAAATATAGTGTAAACTATAGAGTTTACATATAGCGAACTTCTATTTAACGAAAATCTCCTTAAAACGTAGAACTTGCTAAGGTTTGTTTGGTTTACATTGTTACCTTTGTTTTGAAGTACTCTTTATAGCGTAGCAACCACTACTCACACTCAACAGCGAAAAAATACATCGATATTTAGACCCAAATAAACATAATTTTCACTCGTTTTCCAACACAATACTCTCACAAAGTCGTAAATAGTTCGTACGTATGAATTCTTAGAAATGTGTTTGTTTATTTTTAAGAATTATTCAATGAAGATTATTCCACTATACCCCAAGCTATGAGTATAATACAACGAAATATACAATTAATATACTGGCAAAGTAAAAAACGACAAAAAAATGAAATTATTAATTTAACCCTATCTTCCGGCAGAAAGAAAAGAAAGTGTTAATCCTGATAAGGACTATGGGACAAAATTACCAAATTTGTGTTACCAAAAAATTTTAAGCGTGGTAAAAAACATAGCATTATTATATTTTTAATATTTATTAAATAAGTGAAAAAAATATTACTTATTTGATATTATAAGTTACTTGTTCGTAAAATTATATTGTTTTTTCCACTCTCCGCTTAATGAAATCTTTTTATAACGCAATAAATTACCCGAATCCTTCAATTTCGCTGTGTAGAGTTTACTCTGTATTATAATAATGTGTCTTTGTCCGAAAATAAGTAATTTTTACTACCGGACAAGACACAGGTACACGACCTTAGTAACAGCATCCTATTGCAGGGCGGTAGTCCTTTTTTCCTGGGGAAAACGGCATGTTACCAGCCTCAAGTTGGAACTTCGTGCAGGGCGGAGTAAGAATACTAACCTCTGCGGTGGGGTTGGCCTGTCGTAAAAGGCGACAAAACAACCCTATATACATGATAGGGCCCTAAGCCCGTCTGTATGGCGAACACCCTTAGTCTACAAGTATGCCACCATAATAACCTTGTGTTGTGTTCCGGCTTCACTGGACCAGTTTCCTGTAGCTATATGCGAACCGCAGGGCGTTTGCAAACATCAATTAGGCGACCGGTAACTGCTTATTACGAGTCAGTGGGCTGTCAGCCTGTCTGCTGTTCGTCAGCAATATAAAAAAAACTAGCAAAGGACAGCCAGGGTCGTGGCGGCCTACTAAGCCAAGCCCTCGCTAAAGATCGTGACAGACTCTGCAAACAAAGAACGGTGGTCGTCCTATTGGTATTACAGGAAGCCGTCATTAACAAAAGCAGTCGTATTTCTTATCTACATTATCACGTCACGATCACGACAAGCGCCGTTTGTGAGTTCACATAATGGTTGCAAGTGAAAGAACAGCGCCGTTTGTATTTTTTTGCTGAGGAACAGAAGACGGGCTAATGGTCCAATTTTTACGACTTTGCGTACGCAATAGGGGAAGTCCCTTCGAGCAAGAACTTTTTTATAGCTAGAGTTCAGCAGACAGGCATACGCCTAACCGTCGCCTATGGAGGTTTGCAAGCGCCTTTTTTGAAGAACCCCATATCGTACCGCGCTGAGAATACCTCAGCCGGAAACTCATTCCAGATCCTGAGAGTACGCAGCATAAACGTTCTAGAGAACCGTTTCGTACAAGAAAGAAAAGGCTCTAAGAAATGGGGATGAACACCCAGCTGATGGCAGGCAGTGTGGTGGTAGAAAGACGTCGAGGACACCATTCTGAATAGTTCTTCAGAACACTATCATTAATAATTAGGCTAAATTACAAAATGTCCTAATTGTTCCTTAATATTAATTGTTAACTGTTATTACTACTAAACTGTTACTGGTTCTAAATTTTATTTTAAATTTGTGTTTTATTTGCATTGGGTATTATTGTTTTTAATTAATTTTATCGAAATTTTAAAGAACGACCTTTTTAGTTTTTAGTTCTAATACGAATTTCCGCCTGTTTTCTTTGTGATCTTTTTTTCAGTTTCTTTCAAATAAGTTCCTAGTTGTTAAGCATTGTTGGAGAGCTAAGAAAACGGTTATATTTTTAAAATAAGCCAAGTTTCATAACGCTTTTTTTTATTTATAAGGCATTTTAGTGGAAAAATTTCTCAATAAAATATTGAAATAATATCGTTTTTCGTCTCGCCTATTTAAATTTGGGCCGATAAGTTTTTAATAAATCAAAAGAAAAAATGAGATTTGAAAATTGTATATTTTTAATAAATTTTTGATGTTGCACTTTTGACTTCTTTTGAAAAAAGCTAAAAAACATGATAACTCAAAAATGGTTCACTTTTGCATAATGCATATGGTGGTTAAAATTATCGCAAATAGTCACCCCTATCACCTCCTTACGGGAATACGTCGAATTACCAATAACCCTGTATAAAAGTTAATAATAAGGGTCATCTTAAAAAGATGAGAGAAAAAATATATACATATTCTATATTTAAGATTACTACTACTTTTCCAAAGTCCAATCTATGATTATACCGAAATTCATCAAAAATAGTTCAGTTGTTTATGCGTGAAATCGTAGCAGACAAATAGAGTTACTTTCACATTTATAAAACTCTTAAACATGTCGATTTTATAATTTAGTTCAGGTTTTACATCGTACAATTATTTTAACCACAATGGTCATGGAACCCACGTATATGACGGTACAAGACCGGCACCAAACCGGGCTGTGAATTTACACATAACGAGGATGAAGGTGAAATATATATAGAGTAAACATGGAAAGAAACCCCCATTGAGCTTGATTTCATCCACAGGAGTAATTCTTGTGAAAAAAAAATTAAAAAGCGTGGGATGCCCGATATCAATCGTTATAATATTTTTTTACTAGTTTCATTCCAAAATGCACAGTTTCAAAATATCATACAAAGCAGTCCACGCTTTTAGAACAGTGACATTAATTTTCTCGTCAGTAATTTTATTCTTATTAAGTTAAGAATTATTTTATAATTTTTAGTTTGATTAATTATAAAAGCGTGTCTCTTAGTTTTTTTTTTTATAATTTATTTTTAACTTTTTAGTTTGATTAACGTAATAACGTTTGCCGGGTCAGCTAGTGATAAATATTTTGTTGGATCTGTTACCTGAATCAAATGATAACATAAGTTTGCGTCAATTGCGTATTGGCCAAAAAGCCCTGCAATATAAAAAAAGTACCGCCACATTGGTTAAAAATGTGATAAAAAATATCCGTAGCACGAATACACATGCAGATAATTAAAACAGTGAGATGAGAATATGTTTTTACTTAAAAATTAATAATAGATACATATAACGAAAAACATAGATTCTTTTTACACAAATAATTGCTTAGTATTTTGTGTTATTTTCCTGTTACGAGCGCTAAATCCACGGATAATTGAAATAATTACAGATACAGATAAGTCGTTATTATAAATTGTGAATGTTTCATACAAATAAATGATTTTACATAAAAATACAGAGTGTATTACAAAAAAGAAACAAGTAAACTGTAAATTTCGTCCGGAAACCTTCCCAAAACGCTGTTTGTATTACCGCGTTGGATGGCAACACTTATCCTTCGTTCTAAATACAAACCAGCTTTTTGATCCCGTGAGACCTCTATCAAGCGTTTCTACAGGTCTCGACAGGGATTATAAATGATTTGATTTATATCAAAAAACACAGTTATTTCAGGTATCAGGTATTTTGATTTATATCAAAAAACACAGTTATTTCATTCTTTAATTTACTTTTTTTTATTGCTGTGGAGCGGTAGACAGGCTGACATGCGTCTGGAGTTCATTATCTCTAAAAGTAACAAATAATTAAATAAGCATTCATTTATTTGTTTACTAATATTTAAGTAATTATTTAAAAAAAAGCTTAGTGACATTTTAGATGACCCACAAAAGACTAGAGAGTACAGAGGTCTCAAGCATGCATATTATACATCCCTTTGGATACTAAACATAGGGAGGTTTTTCAGTAGGTAAGACGGATGTGTCCGCACTGTTCGGATCTAAGAATAAAAATAAAACATAATTTAACACTTTTTCTCCGTGTAGGGGTGGAGTAAGAATACTAACCCCTGTGGCCTGTCGTAAAAGGCGATAAAACAACCCGTCCTACCCACGTGGTAGGCCCCAGGCCAGTCTGGATGGCGACCACCTTTGGTCTTAAGTATGCCACCCTAATAACTTTGTGTTGTATTCCGACATTAGTGATCCAAGTTCCTGTACCCCTATGTGACAGCAGTGGTGCCTCTAGCATCGCAAACATCGTTAAGTGTGCCGTCGGCCTCTTTGTCTGCAATAAAAACACTTTTATTTCTCAATTAAATTAAACTTATATTCTCATATATATAGTATCAATCCATAGATAGTTGCTATGTATTTTATTTCTTGTGCACACCGTAAAAAGCTGCAAACCGATATTGTTCAAGATCAGATTGTGTGCTTGTCATGTTACCTAAGAAATTATGTTGGACTGGTGATAGCGTGTCAAAGCAGATGAGTTCTGAAGTTCTCGTCCTTCAGCTTTGATGAGACAAGAGACGAATTATGTATTGAAACTTAGTAACCTGCGAAGCGGTAGACGAATGATTGATGTCATGTGTCATTTATACATTTGAAAATAGTCGGAAGTGTGAATACCAACTTCTGTCCTTTTTATTTTTTTGTGAATGTTTCATACAAATAAATGATTTTACATAAAATACATAATGCATTATATTCCAATAATAATTTGCTTTTGCAGAATAGAAACTTTAACATGATGAACAAAAACACCATTTTAACAATTAAACGCTAATAAAATAAAATTATTTTATTTGGTACAGACTCACAATAACTTCGAGGAAAAAATGCGATTCAAATCATAACAAATTGATAATAATACAAGATGGCGCTGTCTCCGTTTATTAAACAGGTAAGATTTTATAATTTGTTAACTAGTAATTTATTGGTGTAAGAAATAGCTCCTTTTACATGCCTGATTTTGGGTATGGGAACTGGCCTGACAAAATCGATAATCCGTACGTACTACTAATTACGGAAAAGTCTTTTCCACTGTTTGGATCTGATTGGTCTTTGTTTACATCGCGCACACACAACACACACGCATGTAAACACACGCACTCGGACTTTCATTCTTCATTGTTCTTTATTTAAGTCGTTAATATCCGGAAGTAGACGATGTCAGTTTCCTGTAACTATAGCAGTGCACTGTCACCATTGTGATTGTACAAAATAAATAAAACTTTTCTTGACGATTCCAAGAGCATCTTTAAAGAATGATGTCACTATTCACCTTTGTCCTATTCTGCTGTCTTCTAAAATGAGTCAAGTCTGGGTCACATGCGTATACTCAAAGATTGGCGTCAATAAATTCGCACTTAAGTAGAACAAAGTGCCGGTACGCTGAGCGTGTTCTCCACATGTAGTAATAAAACTAACAAAGCAGCGGAGATTCTCTTCACATTTTACCCACTTCCACATGTTTTTTTTTAATGCTGTGGAACAGCACACACACACGGTTACCATCATCTATGGATATTTGTGTCGCCATGGACTTCGCTTATATGCGGCCGTCCGCGTTGGGAACTGCAAACTGGGTCACCCATGCCAGAATAACACAAGGTTAATGCGGCAGCATATTTGGAGAGATTTCTCTTCTTGCAGGGGCGGAGAAAGAATACTAACCCTGTGGTCGGTCGTAAAAGGCCACAAAACAACCCACCCACGTTTACCTACCCCCACCCCAAGCCCGTCTGGATGGCAACCCCCCTTTGTCTTAAGTATGCCGCCATTGACGACCTCGCTGGCGTAACGGATAACGCACTTCGGTACGCTTGCGGAGGTCACGGGTTCAATTCCCGTCTCGCGTCTGGGTGTTTATGTATAATATGTATTTATTTACAAAAAAAAGTTTGTAAGTAGTATATCAGTTGTCTAGTACCCATAACACAAGTGCTATGCTACTTAGTTTGGGACTAGATGGCGCTGTGTGAATTGTCATAAAATATTATTATTATTATAATAACCTTGTGTTATGTTCCGAAATCTGTGACTCAGGTTCCAGACCCCTATGGGACAGTAGCGTGTTCACGGAGCCCTTAGTGTCGCAAACATTCATAGGCAACGTTAACTGCTTACTGTTAAGTGGGCCGTCAGTCTGTGGGATACTAGAACCTGGGTCACAAAGTCGGTGCATCACTATTGAACAATTAAAGTCGATGTTTTTGTAGGTACCCTGTTATTGCAATTACTCGTTATGTCTCGTACACCTAAAATTATCATCAACACTACCATAAAATCAAATCATTGCAATAACAACATGTATATTTTAATTAACTGACAAGGAAATAAATAAAATGCTGAGATAACTTCGCCACGTCAAAAACTAACACAAAAAATTACATGTAATCGTAATTAAAATTCATGAATGATGAAATTATTTATTTGAGAATAACAAGCCTCTGCGTTTTATGCTGTTTGAAACACTACAAGAAAGGGGGTAGCTCGACCCGTCCCGATGTCTATGATACCTAGAATTGGGATAGTACAAGTGATTCCATAAAATCAAAGACCATGTCTATTTCCATCGTAAATGAGACTCGGGCACTGGCAAGAGCTGGTCGACCTTCCTTAACAAAAGAAAAATCTTCCAAAAAAGCAAACAAAGGTGCTCTTTTTACTTTTAGCTGGAGTATAATCGACTATTATTCTCATATGCTAATTAAAACAGTACAAGCTACAAAAAACATTTTAATTAACTGTCAAAGCAGTTGAATTAATGTAATATAAAATTAACAACTTACAAGTTAAATACTTCCTAAGCTGAAAAAATAATTCGCCTCTAATATAGATAAAGTATTGCATCATTATAATCTTTTTGATTCAAAAATGTGCGCATAATACAAAAATAATACTACTAAATTATACATTGTAAGGGAATAAGAACTTTAGTTTAAAATTCAAAACAATAATAAACATGAAAAATTACAATATTAAATAAATCAGCTTCTCCATAGTATATCAGAATATGTAAATGGATGTAGCTTTTTATGTCATGGCAAGTACCAATGGCGAAAGAAAACATTTTAAGGAAATATGAACCGAAACCACCGGTGTGTGTAACCCGGTTTGAACAAGCATAGCATACTGTTCGTTCCCTTTAGAGGGTGGCCCAACCACAAAAGTGGTACGTTAATCGTCATCATACCACTCTCTCATCTCATCAAATACATCTCCCGGACATGTAACTTTCCCCTGCATCCCCAAGGTAAGCCTGGTGCAGGCCGTCGGGTGCAACGTGCAGCTCACAATTCTCCCATCATTTTTCTTTATTTTCACTTCTCTCTTCTCAAACTTCTCACTTCTCTGTCTCTTTTCGCTTCTAACGCTCGTCCCTTCTCTATCTTATTTATTTGTTTATTCTTTACTGTACAAAAGCTTACAGGTATTATTACACATATTTTAAAATGGACATTGTATAAATGGCAGCTTTATCGCTTGAAGCGATCTCTTCCAGGGAACCTTTGGATGAATAGGAGCGATTAATAAAATAAATAAAAATAAACATGTAGATAATTTAAATAAGTATACAAGCATACACAATCCTACACAAGTAAGTAAATAAATAGATAAAAATTGAAACAGCATAAGAGTAAAGTAAGAAATTAAATAATTAATTTTAAAAAGTGATCGTGCAGGAGCTTTTGAAGGAGTGAATAGACTGAGCATCCCGAATGTTAGAAGGTAGTAAGTTCCAGAGTTTCACAGCAGTAATTGTAAATTATTTCCTATAAAATGTGGAGTTATGTGAAGGCACTGTTAATAGCCAATTTTCTGTAATCTTGTGCCACTTTTCTCTCTTTGCGGCTCCCTCTCTCTTCACACTTATCTTTCTCTCGTTAAACTTCTCTCATTTCACACTTTTATCTCATTTCACTTCTCTCTTCTTCCCTTCTTATCTCTCGTGGCTCTTCTCTCGATTCTCTAGTGAAAAAACTCTCTCTTCTTATACTTATAACGTGTTACTTCTCTCTTTTTAAAAACTTCTCTCTATTTCTATCATCTCTTATTTTCTGTTTTGTATTTCTTCCCTTTTATCACGCTTCTTTACCTCACATTTCTTTCTTACACAATTCACTTATTACATTTCTTTCTTTTCGCATTTCTCTCGTCATTTTTCTATATATTCACTTCTCTCTGGTCTCTCTCCTTCCCTCTTTCTCCTTATTTTGCATTGCTACCATATTATTTGTTTTCATTATTGTACAGTTACAATAATAGTTTGTGTTTTTAAATTTCAGTGCTTCGTTGTTCTGGGAGTATCATTAAACCTCTCGCAGTTTGGCCTCGTAATTGGTTTTGCTGCTCTACTTCTGCCACAGCTCAAAGAGTCTGGTTCCACCATACCCATCACCGATGCATCAGGATCATGGATAGGTATTACTAATATGCAATTAATTACTACTGGATGCAACGCGCCGAAGATAGCTCTACCAAGCCATGAAAGATGCTTATGTTTAGTAGTGGACTTCAGTAGCCTAATGAAGAAGATAATAAACCCAAGACACCTGCTTTTTATAGCTGGATTGCAGGTGGTCACCGTCGCCTATAGACGTTTTCAACACTTGAGGCATTGCCAACGCGGTGTTGGCCTCTAAGAAATTCTACGACGCCTTTAGGGAAAAACCCCATATCGTACTGCGATGTAAAAATCTTACCGGAGGTTCAGTTCAAATCCAGAAAGTACGGAAATATATACATATTAGTCGTTCCCGCCCGGTTCGCTGGTCGAATAACAGAAAAAAGTAAATATAAAAGTGCGAATAAATTTATTTTGTTATTAATACCCTGACAAAATAGAATTTGAGTGAAACTACTCGGCGAAAGGAATATTCTTACCAAATTTCAAGTCTCTACGCCTTATGGTTCCAGAGATAGGTGGAAATCTCTTATATCAAGCCACACCCCTTGTAGTTGGAACTTCGTAAAATCTGTTCTTAGCTGACCTCTACTTGGCGAAAGGAATATTCCTATCAAATTTCAAGTCTCAATATAAAAGTGGTGATTTCACCTACTCTTTCAGCAAAAAGAAAAAATACAATGGTACCTCTAAATTAGCAGAATCTATTTTTCTTTCAAGATACGTAAAAGAATAAACAATGACAGGGAAACTGAAAATAATTAGGACTGACATGGTATTGAAATGTTATATGAAAAATGACAATAATGAAATCAGGAATATTAAAATGTTTTTTAATATACTCACCCTTAAGATTTTGCTTCTAACTTTGACTATTAATCAACTGATGTATTTTTGGAAGTTCTGATAAATCTGTGGTCTCTTCTTCTGGCTCAACTTCTAGAGGTTTCGAGACCAATTAGTAACTGATGAACACTAATCCTAAAAAAAACAATATTTTGAACCAGATATAAATGTAGATTAATGGTATTTTTGACTACTAAACCATGTCTAAAATGTTAATTTAACATATTCTAGCACTACTAGTTGATTTCACTTTAAGTGACAATTGTAACAATTAGCATAGAGTTTGCAAAGTCATATGTTAATTTTCTAACAATAACGTATCTGTAAGAACATAGTCAATTCCGAATTACGGCCGTACATGGCTAAATAAATTTTTAAATTTAATTACAACCGTTCAGTCGATAATGTACCTTATTTTTTTATTGCAGCAGACAGGCTGACGGCCCGCTTAGAATTTAGCAGTTACCATCGCCTATGGGTGTTTGCAACGCCAGTGGCATCGCGAACACGCTGCTGTCCCATAAGGGTACAGGAACTTGGATCACTAATGCCGGAACACAACACAAGGTTATTATGGCGGCATACTTAAGACCGAAGGTGGTCGCCATCCAGACGGGCTTGAGGCCTTACCACGTAGCTAGGGTGGGTTGTTTTGTCGCCTTTTACGACAGGCCGACCGCAGCCGCAGAGGTTAGTATTCTTTCTCCGCCCCTGCACGGATAAAAATTTAATGTATACAGGATGACTGACAAACCCGTCCAAATTCACACGGAAGAATCTTTAGTAAAAGTTATGAGAAACATGTATTTTAGTTTTGTATCACTTAATAAAAAAATGTTGAGTAATCAGCATCACAAAGTCATTCAAAGAACTCGCAATTTATATAATACGGCGCTAGAGTGTCAATGACCTCTCTATCTGACCTAGTAAAAGGCTGAGGACGGCGGCATTGCACCGGGCGAGCGAATACGCACTACTCATTTACGCGGGAGAGACAGGTAATAACAGGTTAACGTACGAAAGTTGCACCATAGGACTATTCTGTACGATTGAATTAATGATCATATATGAAATTTTTTATGGTGAAAATTTGACATACAATTTTTTTTGCAAAAATGGGTTCCTTAAATGATGTTTAGTGCGTAAAAAAAAATTTGGACGGTTTTGTCAGTCACCCTGTATAATAAACCTTTTCATATATCATGCACTTAGTTACATACAATAGTTGAATTCATATTAGACAAATATAAAAACATAGCCTGGAGGATAGTAGACCAAGGTTGAAATTATTTGTTACGTTACGTTTGTTTGTTACGTTTAAGGGCTCATACACAAAACTACGATGCGACGTCAATTCGTAAAAATCTACGAAGCATCGCACGAAGCATCGCAAGAACTTGCGAATTGATTCACATCACGCATTCCTACGATGTTACGTTACACTTGTTGACTTGAAATCTTCTTTGTTTCTTTTTCCTATATCTTCTTATTAATAACAGAAGTGCACAGTTTTCTTACGATCCATGTGACTCGTTTACAATATATGTTCAGTACCATTGACTATCGTCAAAGGAATGGTCAACTAAACCGTGGAAGGGAGACTTTGCCGCGTGAAATCTCATCGCGCCAATTCGCAGTTTTGTGTATGAGCCCTAAAGCGTTAATATACAAATTTCTCATCATCTTGACATAACATCCTAGATGATATCAATGTAAAAAATCATAACAATTGTATTTTATATTATTATTTTTTCTTTTCAGCTTCCATCCCAACCCTTGCTCTGATCATCGGCAACATAACAGTTCCTACAATTATGGCAAAATATGGCCGAAGAACTGGCAATCTAATCAGTGTCATTATCATGACAGTCGGCTGGATCTGCACAGTCACAGCAAGATCCGTCATAGCACTCCTAGTCGCAAGATTTCTTCAAGGGACCTCTTTAGGCATGACTACCTCCCTATCATCAATATCTATAGGAGAGTACACGAGTCCTGCTAACCGTGGAGCATTTTTAACGATTCTATCCTTAATGATATCAGCAGGAACCTTACTTGTACATGCAGCAGGATCATTCCTCCCTTGGAAACCAGCTGCATTAATATGTACATGTATAACAATAGCTGATTTTGTTATAATATATCTGTCACCAGAGTCACCAAGTTGGCTTGCAGAACAAGGAAGATATGAAGAATGTCGAGTTGTGTTTCGGTGGCTGAGAGGGGAAGAAGAAAATGATGAATTAAACAAAATGATTGAAGCCAGTATTTTATCTCGAAAAAGAAGTGACACAAGAGATCCAGGAAATTACGAACGACTGCAAAAAGGGATCGCAAAATTCATTAAGACGGCAAAGAAGAGAGAATTTTTCAAACCTCTTATAATTGTAATACATATGTATATTTTAGGAGCTGCGTCTGGTATAAATATTCTAGCAGCATATACAACTGATATTATAGCTGATGTTACTACAGATATTAATATGCCCACTGCAGTTATAACTTTGGACATACAAAGATTTATAGTTAACACTATTGCTGTGTATATAATAAGAAGATTTAAAAGACGCGTTATTTTATTCATAACATCAGCTTTAAATGTGTTTGCATTATTTTTGATAGCTAGTTATTCGTATTCGAAATCACAAGAAGCTTACACAAATTCAATATTAGGTTTATTATTAGTAAATTTTCAAATGTTTTCAATAGCGATGGGCACTTTACCTTTACCATTTATAATATCTGGTGAATTATTTTCTTTAGAACATAGGAGTTTATCAGGTGGTATTAGTAGTATATTTTTATCTATAACTTTATTTATTACTTTAAAAACTTTTCCGTTTCTAAAACAAACTATAGGACTTTATGGCGCTTATAGTATATATGGGACTCTGATGATATACTGTGTTGTTGTTGTATGGTATTTATTACCCGAGACTAAGGGAAAGACTTTGCAACAAATTGAAGATGAATTCAAGGGTAAACTTTGTATAGAAGATGTCAAGTCTGAGCAGAGTTTGATGCCAAGGAAGCATTAGTACATTACACGAGCTAAGACTGAATTGTGTGTCTTGCATTCGCCCTACTATATGTATTTTCCCCAACCAGTACAATGTCACCCGCAAAGAACTACTCAAAGAAGAAGTTACTGCACCTAGCACCAGGGGAAATAGATAAGGGCTAAGAATTGATCCGTGGTGTAATATTAAATACAAAGTTTAACCCAATATTTAATACAACGTTCAATATATGGATAGATTCAGCTGTAAATTTGTGTGCATCAAGTTACAATGAAATAAAATAATTGATCTCTCTTAACTCTTAATTTGTGTAATTATTATTTTACGGAATTATATAATATTATTATAACTATCCTTTCCTGCTGTCGCAAAGATTAAAAAACAAATGTAATATAATAACAACCCGGAATCCTATGATGAATGTATTGTACTGTATTTCGCGCACAACTGAAGTGGCTACCCATTCGCTCTCGGCGAAATGCTCACATCCTTTTCCTTCTATACAACATTTTGTTTAATCCCAAAACTGCCAATTACTTAAAGGAACGATTCCAGTTTCTCTAGGATAGGCATTCTAGGGCCTTGAGGACGTCATTGAAACAGTGTTTAAAAATGCCCCGTCACACTTCCCAGTTCTACGATAAATCTTTTAGAGCACAAGCAATAGCAAGTAGATTGTGGAACATACATATTACCAACTGACATAAAACAAGCCAAGTCTATGTCATCCTCTAATACACTTGAAAAAGAATATTATTTAAAAAGCTAATATACTATCACTACAGAATTATTTATTTATCTTGTGATTATTATTTTTATAGTGAAATTATTACAATTTTATACATCTAAATAAATATGTGTACAATATTCATTTATTACATCAATCAAATATTGCAATATATGTATATTATGTATGTATACATGTATATGTAATGTTGATTATTTTATAGCGCATATCGTTTTATAATTTTGTAAATCCTGTCCATCCAAAGGTTGTCTGGCAGAAATCGCTACAAGCGATAAGACCGCCTATTGTACTTAGCATACAAATTTATGGACGTATTAATTTAGTCTTGAACTGTGTATGAAGAAATATTATTATTATGAATGAATGAAAATGTGATAATTCCCAGCTGCACTTCTGAGGTATGGGATAGGCGTGATGATGTTTGGTTTGGTGAGTTGGGCAAACCAGTAATCTCGTACACATTTCGTCACAATATTTTCTTTCTCCCCATAATGATCACATAATTTATGGTTATTATGTTACAGAACAGATGACGTGTGGTCAAAACTCAAAACTCATGACGATGTGTATACACGTTTATGATTAGTTTTGGTACAGGCGTATCTGAGAAGGTACACTGGGATGATTTTAGTGGATATACCAGCGACTTACGTCCCCCAGCCCGAAGAAGGGACCCACGGGCACATTGCGTGTGGATTCTCCCCGCAGCCCTTTCCCACGCGGCGGGGTATGTGTTGGGCATTCCTAACTAAAACACTAAAGACGTACAAGTTATAAGAAGTAAAAATGTAAATGGAGTTATCAACTGCGTTTGTGTTCACTGAAAATCTCCGTTGGTGTCTAGAAAACAGGTCACGACATCATAACTCCCCTATTGAGCAAAGAAAGTGTCGTTAGCCACTTCTTTCCACAACCAGGAGTTAGGATACCTCCTTACCATGTGGTAACGACTTCGAAAGTCAGTCATGCAAAATGATCACGAGATTCTGTGAATATTTATTTACGTCTAGTTTTTTTTTTGCGTCTGTATATTCAAACAATTTCAACTCAATCTTGATTAATAATATTTAGTGACGAGTAAAACATAAGTTACTAATCCTCATCATAATCTTAGCGTTTAATCCCGGTTGCAGCCCAAACTCTCGCTTCGACGCCCGGGGTCCGCTTTCCAACTTTTTCTTCTCCACTTCGCACGATCTTCGGCATCTTTGTTGGTCAGTTCATTGGCACGCATATCAACCCCTACGACGTCAAAGCCAGCACTTTTTGGGTCTTCCCCTGCTACCGGGACCCGGCCGTGGCCAGACGTTTGTACCCCACATAAGTAGCCGATTGCCGTAAAACATGCCCATACCAACGAAGACGACACTCCTGCAATTCATCCACAAAGTCACGGACATGAAGGCTGCCGCGAGTGCGAGAGTTCCTAACGCGATCCTTCCACGTTACTCCACACATCCACCGCAATATATTCATCTCCGTGACTCGCAGTGCCTGCTTGTGTCGCTCCAGCACCGGCCACGCTTCACATCCGTATAAAAGGACAGGTCTAATGATAGCCTTATAGACCTGTCCCTTCAATTTAACCGGTATTTTAGGGTCACAGATGACACCACACCCTATTTGGCCCACGCGGCAGCAATGCGTGACTTAAAGTCGGTTCAGTGTAAACAGACGCGTGAAATACAGATCCCAGGTATTTCACCTGTTCCGTGCGCTTGACTGTATCGTCGCCTATGCGCACGAGTGTGGGATCTATGGAGTTACAGGCCAAGTAATCCAGCAAAGCTATATTTATGAATGGGGTATTAAGAAAAATAAAAAAATCATATATGCGTAAGTTTTTATAGCTGCCATTCAATAATGTTTCAAAACGTGCTTAAAATCCATAATAATCTGACGACCTCGGTAGCGTAACGGATAACACACTTCGGTACGCTTGCGGAGGTCACGGGTTCGATTCCCGTCTCGCGTCTGGGTGTTTATGTATAATATGTATTTATTTACAAAAAAAAAAGTATATAAGTAGTATATCAGTTGTCTAGTACCCATAACACAAGTGCTATACTACTTAGATTGGGACTAGATGGCGCTGTGTGAATTGTCACAAAATATTATATTATATAATCAGTTTTAGTAATGAATAACACAAATGATTGAGATGCTGTAATGTTTCATTTCAGTTGATACAAAAAATAGCAGAAACGTTCTTGGCAAACGTTAACGAGTTAACTATCTTTTATTAAATAAAAACAAAGTGGGGATACGTCCTTGATATACTTAGTTCAATACCAATTATTGAATTGAGTGGTACTTTTTGCCTGAGCACATGCTTGCATAATTATGTAGACTTTTGTAAATTAATTATATAAAATTTCCCACTTATCACCAAAGTAAGGATAATGGGATGTAATTAATGTTTGTGATTAAAATATTTTACTGTGTAAGGAAAATTAAAATATGTCAAAGAGAAAATGGATTACTCCGTTCGCAAAACAGGTAATGTAACTTGTATTTTTTTGTTCAAATTGTTATAATATTTGTAGACTGTTTATTTTATTGCTGTAGGACAGTAGACAGGCTGACGGCCCATTTAGAATTTAGCAGTTACCATCGCCTAAGGGTACAGGAACTTGGGACACTAATACCGGAACACAACACAAGGTTATAATGGTGGCATACATAGGATCAAAGGTGGTCGCCATCCAGACAGGCCCTACCACGTAGAGTCTGTTAGCATGTGTATATTTCCAAAACTTTTAAAAACAATAGTAATCTACTATACTTGATTTTGTTTTAAATTTCTATAAAAGTATATTATAATATATATGTTGAATCATAATTTCTATAACTTAATCTAGTACGTGGTAGATAAGTATGACGTATGACACACGGAGACCTACTTAGAGGTCATGGGTTCGAATATCACAATAGCGTGCAACTGTGCATAAAACTGTCAAGTAGCAACTGCGAAAGAAATCATCGGGAAACCTGCATACCGCAATCCACCTTGGACAAGTACTCCCTGTTCCCTAAAGGGGAATGTCCGAGCATAGCAGTGGGATCTATTATTGTATTCTATTTCAACTAATTTTACGATGAAAGGCGTATTATTAGTTAGTTGTATTGGAGGCGTTATGAATTTAAAATTGACCTCGGCGCTTATTCTGTTTAAAAACATTATCGGCCAATCTGTTACTTTTTTTAGTTGATGTAGGACAGCAGACAGCTGACGAACCGCTTAGAATTTAGCATTTGCCGTCGCTTATAGGTATTTGCAACGCCAGTGGCATCGCGAACACGCTGCTGTCTCATACAGGAACTTGGGTCACTAATGCCGGAACACAACACAATGTTACTGTGGCGGCATATTTAAAACCAAAGGTGGTCGCCGTCCAGATGGGCTTGAGGTCCAACCACGTAGCTAGGGTGGGTTGTTTTGTCGCCTTTTACGACAGGCCAACCCCGGCCGCAGAGGTTAGTATTCTTTCTCCGTCCCTGCATGGATAAAACTGTAACTAATTAACTCACTAAGACTGTATTATAAGTTATTCGTTGTGCATTATTACTATATTTTGTAATACTTAAATTTTTGAATCAAGCTTTGTTAGATTTACTATTATAAATCTGACAGTTTAAGAGTTAAATATATATATAATCGTGGCGTTAAACCGTATACTCTCAAATCGGATATAAGAGATCAAAACCGGTATCGCTTTGGAAGTTTTCACCGATTCTGTATATATTATGTATTGACATAATGTACAATTGCCACGTATATTTTCGTTTATTTACACAACATTGAAATACAAATACTTTATACTAATACAATAAATTTAAAAATAACTAGGCTAACCATAAAAAGGAAAGAAGAACAGTTTAAATATAAAATAGATTCATTCATGCACAGTTTGGTGAGCATAAATGAGCGTAACAGTCCGTTCCAAGGAAGATTTAAGCTCCGCTGTGCTGATACAAAAATAACTAGAACTTTGATATACTGTTATTTTACATATAAATATTTCGTTTAAGTGACCTCACAACAAATATTTGACATTGAAATAAAAAATTAAGGAAACTAATTATCCTATTTAACTGATATCAAGTCTGCATGTTAATTCAGTTCCAAGTTTATTTTGTAACATTAACAATATTTAACGACCACCATTACACACATTTTTTTCCGTGTAGGGGCGGAGTAGGTATACTAACTTCTGCGGCCGGGTCGGCCTGTCGTAAACGGCGACAAAACAACTCTAGGTACGTGGCAGAGCCCAAGCCCGTCTGGATGGCAACCGCCCTTGGTCTATAAGTATGCCGGAACAGTGTTGTATGTTGAGCAGCAGCGTATTCGCGGTGCCCCTAGCATCGCAAACATCCATAGGTAACGGTAACTGCTTAATTTAAAGTGTCTGCTATACCTTATGCATATGTCGCCATAATAACCTTGAGTACCGGCATTAGTGACCCAGGTTCCAATACCACTATGTGGACAGCAGCATATATGCGGTGCCTCTGGTGTCGCAAACATCTATAGGCGACGGTAACTACTTTTTTTTTTTTTTGGTCATGGGGAAAAACCTCTCTTGACGGGTTCCCCCGGCCCGGGGGGACCGAGGGATATGTGGGACTCCGGGAAAGATGATTGGCCATCCGACTACCCACTAAAAAACCCCGCTGTTCTCCTATCGCCTACGCCCGGGCCCACGGATATATGGCCTGCCGATCTCGTGGCCCGGGCCGACGGTAACTACTTACTATTAGGGGTTAAAGTATGAAATTGCTGATTTGTACTGAAATATTGAAACTTGTTTTTTTCTAAGATTTAACATATTTATTTAATGAAACTATTTACCCTCATTATCTATACATTGCTGCCATCTAACCGGAATTCATTTATGCCTTGACAGTTAGGCTTAATAAATCTTACGATAGAACTCTGGGGATCTATATTCGACAAATTATGTGAAAGCATTTTGTACTGCCTCCTGGAAAGAAAATTGTTTATTACGTAGAAAATTATCCAAATCACGAAAAAAATGGTACTCCGTTGGAGCAAGGTCTGGCAAGTACGGTGGATGACGTATGGTTTCTAACTTTTTTTTTTTTTATTGCTATAGAACAGCAGATAGGCTGACGGCCCGCTTAGGATTTAGCAGTTACCGTCGCCTATAGGTGTATGCAACGCCAGTGGCATCGCGAACACGCTGCTGTCTCATAAAGGTACAGGAACTTGAGTCACTAATGCCGGAACACAACACAAGGTTATTATGGCGGCATACTTAAGACCAAAGGTGGTCGCCATCCAGACGGGCTTGAGGCCCTACCACGTAGCTAGGGTGGGTTGTTTTGTCGCCTTTTACGACAGGCCGACCCCGGCCACAGAGGTTAGTATTCTTTCTCCGCCCCTGCACGGATAAAAACTGCAGCTCTTGTAGAGTTACAACGGTTTCTCATATAGTGTGAGAGCTTGCGTTATCATGGAGCAATAATGATGAAGATCGATTCATAAGGCGGGGTTGTTTCACTGCCAGTTTCGCCATCATTATTGAAAGTTCGGCACAGTAAACATCTGCTGTTATTGCGTGACCAGACCTAAAAGAGCTACAGGGAAAAACACCATGAAGAGACCACCAAACAGTTACCATTAATTTTTTATTGGTAAGCTTTGCTTTAGGGCGCTGTTGCAGCGATTAAATCCACTGAAAAGAATCCATATTTCGTCACATGTCACAATTTGATCCAATATTACTTTATTTTTGTACCGATTCAACACGTATTTCTTTTTATAGATCAGTCAAATCATGAGGCACCCATATGTAATATCTTTTTTATGTGATGTGGTGGAAAGGCGCCACGGCGCCCTAACCTTCCGCCTGGCGCAGGTCCTCTCGGGGCACGATTGTTTCGGGAGGTACCTGTGTCGCATAGAGCGTGGGGAGAAGACATCGGTGCCACTGTGGCGCGGGCCACGAAGAGGACACGGTGGATCACACTGTCGCCGTGTGCCCTACGTGGCGCGAGGAACGCCGCTGGTTCTGTTCATGGTCGGGGGCGATCCTGCATGTACGGCTGTCGCCTCCTTCTGCGAGGCAGTCATGTCCGCAAAGGAGGCGGCGGAGCGGAAGCGGGAGTTGACCACCACAACGCAGGCCATGCTGGCGGTGCCGGAGGGCAAGTAACGACCTCCGGCCGCTGCAAAAAGCGGCCGCGGGCGGCCCCTCGGGGGAGGATCCGCCGCCCGCACTATTGCCGCGAGGGAGAGGGCTGCGTGCTGTTCTGCGGCCCCCCTCAACTGTTGATTCAAGAGAGCGCCGGGAGACGAAATCCTGACCTCCTGGCGCCAACAATTTAGAACGGGCCCGCCTTAAGACAAAGGGCGGGCCGGCGACGGCCCGGGCCACGAGAGGGCGGGCGTATTATATCATATATATAGGCCATATATCCGTGGACCCGGGGCGTAGGCGATAGGAGAACAGCGGAGTTTTTAGTGGATAGTCGGATGGTCGAACATCTTTCCCGGAGTCCCACATATCCTTCGGTCCCCCGGGCCGGGGGAACCCATCAAGATAGGTTTTTCCCCGAGACCAAAAAAAAATGCAGCTAATTCCTAAGTAATTTGCTTCGGATCGGCTTCCACCATCTCCTTCAAATCAGCGTTATTAACGTGCGTTTTCCACGTGGCTCGTTCTTCAAGTCGAAGTTTCCATTATGAAAGCTTTTAAACCAAAAACGCACGGTGCGTTCATTAGCAGTCTTCTCTCTAAACGCAGTAAGCCGTTTCTGCCGCGTTAGTTCCGCGTCGGAATTCGTGTTCAAAAATGGCTTGGATTTTTGGAGTATCCATCTTTCAGGTCTAAGCTGAATAAAAAAACAATTGAAAGTCGAAAATCGAATGTTGCACAATTTTTAAAAGAAGAACCTCTTCATGCAAAATAAGTTTCACTCGAAAATCTCACGCCATAAAGGTTTTATATTAATTCAAAGTATCTATTACTATACAACGGCAATTTTATACTTTAACTACCTTTATTATTAAGTAGGTAGGTCGTCAGCCAATCTGCAATAAAAAAACCCGTATAATGTGGAATAAGAGTACCAACATTATACTGTTGTCAGCAAAACAATTACGCTTCCGTTTTAATAAATGTTTCAGTGCTTCGTGACATTAGGTGTATCCCTAAACATGGCCACTGCTGGCCTAGTAATGGGCTTCACCACTGGACTATTGCAGCAGCTTCAAGCAGCTGACTCAACCGTACGTGTTGACTATTCGTCTAGCTCGTGGATAGGTAAAACCCTAATATGTTACTGTTAATAGTTATAATTACTGAAGTGGTTATCTCGATTGCATCTAAATCTCACACTTTGAAGCCCGAAGTCCACTGTATTAATATTATATTTAAGTAAAAATATTACCGCTTACGACGAATTTTTCTGGGTCTACTCCTCCTGCCGTTGGCTGTAGCATGGCTGTGTGGCCATGTGTGTATATGTTCTCCACGGAAGTACTGTGCCCACTTTTGAATACAGTCTCATGGTAGAACTTTAGTGTATTTTTTTACCTTTCAGTGACTTATTCAGCATCTTTTTTTTACTAAGAAGGCGCAAAATAAAAGTATAGAGACAATTAACACAACACAATTTAGACCCAAACTAAAACACTTGTTACTACCACACTAGACAATCGATATACTACTTTATTTACATTGACTCCACCCCTGTGAGAAGAGAAAATAGAGTATCGATAGAAAAGTTGAGTGACTTAAAACGACGGCATTAACATGTAATTAAATTTTACAAAAAGCGCTAATGTCAATGCTACTGCATATGACAATCCAGATCAGAGTTAACACTAAAAATGTCATTTCCATATCTAACCTGTCAGCAAGCGATCCGTAAATCTCAAGTTCATTACGACAGGAACAAATAATCCTACATCAGCCGCAACCTCCCGTTACGTGCATTATTGTATTGTGTTTGAATAATAATAATAATAGGGAATAATGAAAGTGGACGAAGCGAAACAAGTATGTAAGGATCGTAGCAAGTGGAAAGAGGCGTGATTTATATGTATGTATGTATGTAATTTAAAAATATTTCTTTCAGCTGCTCTACCTGGCTTGACTCTGGTCGCAGGCAACTTCATCGTTCCTAGCATCATTGCAAAATATGGCAGAAGATCAGCAAACTTAATCAGCATTATTCCTCTTATTATTGGATGGATAATCATCGCAACAGCGACAAATGTCACATCTTTATTAGTAGCTAGATTTATTCAAGGATTATCAATGGGCATGGCCACTTCATTAGGGTCTGCTTTGATAGGAGAATATACAAGTCCTAATAATAGAGGAGCGTTCCTTATGACTATATCTGTTTCAATAGCAATATCTGTATTAGCTGTCCATACAATGGGATCGTTCTTGACATGGGAATTTACTGCAACAATATGTGCATTGATAGCTGTAGTTGATTTGGTAATTGTATTTTTCTCACCTGAATCTCCTAGTTGGTTAGCAGAACAGGGTAGATATGAAGAATGTAGAAGAAATCATAGATGGTTAAGAGGTGATACTGAAGAAGAAGAATTGAAGAAAATGATTGAAGCTAGTATTATTATGAAAGAAGCTAAAACAGATTCTAATATTTCTAAATCTCTAGCTAAGAAATTAATATCAAATTTAGTATATTTTAGTACTACAGTCAGGAAGAAAGAATTTATAAAACCAATTATCATAATGATACATATTTACACAATAGCACAATGGAGTGGTGTAAATGTTATGGTGATATACACAGTAGATTTATTTCATAAAGTTGTTGGTAAAGACACAAATATACCTTTAAATATTATTGCATTAGATAGCCATAGGATAGTAGCCAATATGCTAGCTATATACATTATTAAAAAGATAAAAAGACGAACAATGTTGTTAACTACAACGATTATTAACATTTTTGCGTTATTATCTACAGCTGCATACACACTTGCTAAGGAAAAGGATAGTCTACCATACGACTGTCCAGTAATAGGTACAATATTAATACACATAATGATGTTTGCCATAGCTACAGGCACTTTACCTTTATGTTTTATAATAGCAGGTGAAATATTTCCATTAGAATTCAGAAGTTTAGCAGGAGGCATTAGTGTATTATTTTATTCTGCAAACATGTTTATATCAGTGAAAACTTTAAATAGTTTAGTATCAAGTTTAGGTATTTATGGTACATATATATTATATACAGTAATATTAATATATTGTTTATTAGTATCTTCTTATTTATTACCAGAGACGAAAGATAGAACTTTGCAGGATATAGAGGATGAATTTAGAGGTCGAAAATTGACTGTTGAGGAATTAAAGTCTGTACAATCATTGGCTTCTTTGAAGAATTTTGATAGAAGATGCAGCACTCCAGTAGTTGTATAAAATTATAGCTTCTACCTGATTATTAGCGAGACGTGGCTACCTACGGAGGAACTGATTTACAGACTTGACATTCAGAAGGATCCGAAATGAGGACATCCGTAAGAGAACCAAAGTGATAGAAATAGCTCGCTAAATATACAAAGTGGCAATGGGATAGTCACTTCATTTCGCAAAACTGATGTCCATTGAGTCAAATGATATTTGGAATGGAGACCGCATCTCGGTAAAAGTAGAGGAGAACACCCCCTAGCCCATGGACCAAATACCTGTGCATGATTACCTGTTGGGGCTGAAGGCGTGGGACCAGGATGTGTGGCGCACACATCGTAAGGCTTACGTCAAGCAGTGGACGACGATTGACAGACCCTACACCGGATTATTTGATTGAATAACTACAAAGTTCTTATTTATCGATATTAATAAATATATGTTTGGTTTTTCTGTTTTATTAACTAAACTTGCCGAATGAGGCAAACAAAGCCGTGAATATTTTACATAAATAAAGAGAATGTATTTACATGTATGTTTATAGTATACAAAATACAACTTTGACTAAGTTTATATATTAGTAATGTATATATATAGTAGTATGCTTTAACACAAAAATGGCGCTGGGCAGGGCATATGCCCAGCCCATTGCTATATAGCAAGATTGAGGAATAAGAGATGGACAATAGAGGCCATACGGGAAGGACCAATAGGCAAAAGAAGAGAGGCCGCCCAATGAACAGATGATATTCGACCGATGATATTGTGGATATTGCTGGGATAGATTGGAACAGTTAAGCCATGAGTAGGAAAACTTGGAGAAAGCTGGAGTTCTAAGAAAAAAATTTAGTTTAATTTTTTTTAATAAAGAGGCTTATTATTATATATTAGTAAACATTTAACAAATATATATATATATATATATATATATATATATATATATATATATATATATATATATATATATATATATATATATATATATATATAGTTATTTTAGGCTAATTTACATTTCAAATAAGAATAAAGCATTTAGTATCCCTTGGGCTTAGCAAAAATTTGTTTTTAGCTTAAACAGCTATATATAGTCAATATATAGCTATATAGTCAAACTATTGATAAAATATTAATTATTTTTCACTTGTGAGATATGACAACTAATTTTGGAGGCCATTTTGTATTTGTAACCTTTTAATAAATTTAATAAATCACAAAGATGCACATAGGTGAAATGTCCTTATAATCAAAACAATGATGCACAAAATTATTTATAGGGAAAATAAATGTTGTAAATGTGAAAATAAACCTTATAACTGAACAAAGAGATTTTACGTCTCTAATAGCTACTCCAGTTCAAGAAGACAGAAACTTCGCAGGTCGGTCCTGCTGTACTGTCTTACGAGGCCTGTCTCCATACCATGACTGCTACCATTGCTTTCCTAGACACAAATCAGGATTATGATTTGTTTGCAGATAAGTAGAACAACTTTATCACATTCATCATCATCTCTGCGTTAATTCCCGGTTGCAGCCCAAACTCTCGCTTCGGCGCCCGGGGTCCGCTTTCTGACTTTTTCTTCTCCACTTCGCACGGTCTTCAGCATCCCTGTTAATGAGCCCATTGGCACGCATATCACCCTTTACGACGTCAAGCCAGCATTTTTTGGGTCTACCCCTCCTGCCGGGGCCTGGCGGAGGTAGCATGGCCAGACATTTGTTACCCACGTAAGCATCCGGTTGCCGTAAAACAACTTTATCACATTGCGTATACAATATAGTGAAACATTCAAAAATAATTGCTGTACAAGCTGTAATTAAAATGTATCAATTATTATTTATGAATGTAACAGACTTCGACCGTTTTAATTAATTTTAATAAACGCAATATTTGTTTCATATCATTGCATTTCAACAATTTCATTTAGTTACAAATATTTAGACGTCTAGAGCTCATACCGTAATCTTTATAATTTACAATGCGCATTGCTATCCACGCAGAAGCAGCATGCGAATATACATATGTCATTTAATGTCCCAGTGATATAACTTGCGGTTTTATCGTTGAGCAAGTCAAAGTTTAATTGCTCTCAATCAAAACATGGCAATGAGTTCGTTTCAACACATGACGGTGAAGTCAATATTATTATAAATAATGCACGCTCTATCTTTTTATATTCACTTTTATGAGAAAGAGATACAATATAATTAAATTCGTATGGGGCCGTTCATGAAAACGTTCGCATACAGGGGGGGTCGTGCCAAGATGAGGTCGTGTCGGGTGTGATAAGATGTGACAAGGGGGGGGGGGGGGGCAGAGGTTCTACGGCAACGTGACGTTCGCTGTTCATTATTTTTCGACAATCTACATGAGCGCCTAGCTCTGTGCCGCGGCTCTAACGGCGTTGGGATCCGTCACAACTGGTTTCTTTGTTTTTCCAATTCTTAAATAAATAATCACTTCTATAATAAACAATAAAAAAATCCACTTGAGAGAGTAACGTTTCCACGTGCCCTACACTCTCGATTCAGTAACAAATGAAAATATTGTTTCTCATGTATTTATTATTCCTTCATTCGCCATTTAGCAGTGAACTAATCATCATCATCTTAGCGATGAATCCCGATTGCAGCCCAAACTCTCGCTACGGCGCCCGGGGTCCGCTTTCCGACTTTTTCTTCTCCACTTCGCACGGTCTTCAGCATCCCTGGTAGTGAGCCCATTGGCACGCATATCACCCTTTACGACGTCAAGCCAGCACTTTTTGGTTCTACCCCTCCTGCTGGGGCCCGGCGGAAGAGGCATGGCCAGACATTTGTTTCCCACGTAAGCATCCGGTTGCCGTAAAACGTGGCCGTACCATCGGAGCCGACACTCCTGCAATTTATCCGCAATGTCACGGACATGAAGGCTGCCGCGAATGAGGGAGTTCCTAACGCGGTCCTTCCGCGTCACTCCACACATCCACCGCAGCATATTCATCTCCGTGACACGCAGTTCTTGTTTGTGTCGCTCTAACACCGGCCACGCTTCAAAGCCGTATAAAAGGACAGGCATAATGATGGTCTTATATACCTGTCCCTTCTACTTTACCGGCATCTTGGGGTCACAAATGACACCAGTCACCTCACGCCATTTGGCCCACGCGGCAGCAGTGAATTAATACAGACGCTTTTTTCATATTTCTCAATTTAATACTCTTTATTACGTTAATTACTTTATACTCTTTATTGTCGAAATTTGTAACTCCTGGATTTAATAGTTAAGTTATATATTAGAAAACAATGATATCGATAAGAGGTGAACTCTATCAAAACATTTTTAACACTTATAAAAATTCAACGAAAAATCCTTGGACTTCTGATTAATAGAAATATTATTTATATGTTTGTTATAAAATATATTTATTGATTTATTTAAATTTTATTATAATCAGTAAATAAATACTTTTAATTCTCAAAATTTGTGTACTATATTTGAAATTTCAATCATACTCAAGGTCTTAGTTTTTTTGACGAAATATTTAACACAGTGTGACAATAGGGGGGGTCAAACAGTGTCAAAAAAGCTGATTTTAGCGTGACGTATTTTATGAACGACCCCTATGATGTTTTTTTTGGAATTTTTAATTCTCATATATGACATGTTTATGTGATGAGTAATAATAAGCCAAAAGTCAAAGATGAATTGATTAATAAATTCCTTATTCTGAAGAATACACAAAGAAAAAGTAAAGGTATAAAAGCAGGCTAAAAGCTTAAGCTTATGAAACAGTCGGGATTTAAGACTGTAATGTTATGAAAACGACGACAACGACGACGACAAAACCTATTATAGTATTCTATTTCTATCTAAATAATTTTTTTTTTGCTAGTTCTTAGTCATGTTAAACTTTTTTTTATGTGTAACCTGTGACAAATGTTGTTGGGTTTATATTAGTACTAACATATTAAATAAGACAATTTACTAATCCTCATATAAATACTGTTTGTCCAATAAATGAAAAAAAAAGAAATTAGCAACGCAACTATCTATTTAATTAAAATCATTTAAATATCAAGTATATACAGGAAAACAAAACATTCTATATTAGTCACACTCCAATAAAATCTCAAGGACACGTATGGCGTCGCTTTGGCGTCATATTGCCTGGCTACCTTATTCTATATTAATGGCAGCTCCACACTCGCGTTATAATATCTGCGAATACCCAAATATGAGACAGAGACTTGCCTATAGGCAAGAAAAATGACTGAACAAGCTAAATTCTTTCAGTGTAATCAATGCTGTATTAATAACATCTTGTAATTGTCGAAAATTTCCAGTTTCCTACATTTTACAATATAACTTAAAAATTCTAGCAGTTTATTGGTGAGGTGGGTATACTATTTCCAATTATGTAATAAAGACGACGATATTATTAAAATTTGTTTAAGTTGTATGTAAATATTACAATTTTTTTTAATATTAATGAGAGTTCCCTTAAAATATATTGAATCAGTAACATGTCTTAAAAAGTATACTATATGTGCATAGTCAAAATATTTTATTAAAGTTAGATTAAACATTAAATATAAATACATTGGGACATTGCATACAATGCCATCTAATCCCAAACTAATTAGCATAGCACTTGTGTTATGGGTACTAGACAACTGACTACTTAAATACTTTTCTTTAGTAAATTCTATACAAATTTCAAATTAAAAAGAATATATAAATATTTGGTGATTTTTGACCCCCATGTAATGAGCTATAACATTTAATTATACCGCCCTCCCTCCTATTAAAACGTTACGTAACCACCATGTGACCATTTTTCTTCTCTATTTTGTTCCTTTTCTGCTCTATCACAAATTTTTGAAATGAACACCTTGATAATGTCCCTGGTTGCTGCCAGAATTAAACGAATAGATATAAATTTCGCATAATAAACTATCTGACATACGTCTGGTGGTTACCCAATGGTACATGGTACTAATTCATATAATCCTAGCCTAAAATATAAATTCCAGCCTCAGATTACTAATACATTCTTTTACAAGCCCTAATAGGGGGAAAATATAGGAAACGCTAGCTTACATCCTAGACGAATCCGAAGACGTGTAATTTGAGCAAATGCGATAATATTTCGATAATTTTGCTAATATATAAATAGTATATGTTTTTATTTCTTTTTTTCTAATTATGTGGAAAAAAGAAGTTAAGTATGTTGACAAATCAACCGCTAAACACCTAACGACAAAATAAATAATAAATAAATTCACAAAATAATTTATATGACAATATACATTTCCCGCTCGCACAGACAGACGTCTCGAATAATTATAAACCAAATCGCATAAAAAAAAACCAGTCTGACCTCCAAACCGTCGGCACAACACGTCTGTCTAGAATTTAGGAAATAATAATGTCTACAAACTACATTTTTGTGACGATATTGAAGATTTTTAAATTGTTGTAATGTTTTTGGGTAATTAGTGATAATGGAGAGGATTTTTTCACCGTTTTACAGACAGGTTAGTGAGTGTTTTTGGATTAAAAATAGCTTTTTTCGGCGACGCGTAATGATTACACGACATACATACATAATGCTGTACACATGGCATTATTTACACGGAAAAATATTGTAGTACGTTTAAAGTCAATTGATATAAATTGATAGATTTAATAAATAATTTAAAATTCGAGATCTTAAAGTAGTTATTTATAATAACATTTAAAACTTTACATGTGTTTTTTAAATAGTCACAATTAGTACAAGGAATTAATATTCAGTTAACGTTTAATTTAAATCAATTAATATAAAAATAAGCTCTGAGTTTACGTAGGAACTATTTATTAATCTGTGTCTGAGTATAAAAGTTGATCTGATTGTATTTATAACATTTATATTAATGAGTGACACGTGTATTCTGCTTCTAAATTAGTAAATTGTATTCAGTCATTTTATATATTTATAACTTTCAGTGTTTCCTTTAAACTCGGCACTCAAATAAGGCAGTTTGCTGCTAGAAGATGTTGCTTCCGCTATGTCCGCTACTAATAAATCCTTAATCAAATATACTTAAACTATTTGTATTTAATTTCACTAATATAAGTAATTTTCGTGTCAAAACGAAACTTCCATTTTTTTTTATTGCTGTAGGACAGCAGACAGGCTGACAGCCCACTTAGAATTTAGCAGTTACCGTTGCCTATGGGTATTTGCAACGTCAGTGGCATCGCGAACACGCTGCTGTCGCATAAGAGTACAGGCACTTGGTCACTAATGCCGGAACACAACACAAGGTTATTATGGCAGCATACCTAAGACCAAAGGTGGTCGCTATCCAGACGGGCTCGGGGCCCTACCACGTAGCTAGCTAGCTAGCTACCCACCCTAGCTAGGGTAGGTGGGTAGGCCGACTCCGGCCGCAGAGGATGGTATTCTTTCTCCGCCTCTACATGGATAAATGTAGAAATCCATGAAATAAATGTAGATTTTAATATTTATTAAAAATGATATAATTCATTTATTACATGACGTTTAAGATTATGTAAAAGGGGTTAAAGAATCTTTGTTTTAAGACCCAATCTCTTAACTTCTAGCATAATTATCAGGTTATTAATAGAAATACAAAACATCTGTCAACTAAAGCTCCGTGGCGCAAGGTTTATGCATCTCGGATAGCGTGTGGGGGTCTCGGATTCCATTCCCTTCCCAAACTCGCAACATGAATGGAACCTAAAACATACTTAACGGGTTTATTGAATCATATGAACCTCTGGATTAGTTTTGTATGTTTATTTATAGTAAATACCAGCTATTCATTTTTGCATTAAAAATGAAAAAAAATTTAACTATTAAAAGGTAATAAACATACAAACAGATAAGCGTTATTAGTATGGATTTGATGCCAACCCACTTTTTATTAATATATAGTATCAATAACTTAATATATCACATATCAGTATGTTTTATGACCAGCTTAACCGACCCAACCTTACGATATTTAACGCTTAAATGATAAAATTGCTATGTAACTCCTGCCAGCAATGAGATTGCGCTACTTTTGCTTATGGGTCTTTGTATGATAGTTCATAAACCATAATATCATTTGGTTTTCCAAACTTGCACCAAATTTATTGCCTATATCCTATTTTATTTATGGTCGTAACCACACAACCTCCTTGGATACTGAAGTTATTCGTTACAACGATCTCTATACTTCAATTTCGTAAGTCGAAACGCTATATACAGGATGTCCGGTATGATTTATGTTTTTGAAAGCTTTATTAACTAATTCAACAAATGCAGAGATAATGCGGATTTTACATTTTAAAAATGATCTCATCCAAATGCTGTCCATTTAGAAAGAAAAAAAGAAAATAATTTATTTAGGACAAGTACATAACAAAGACATATTAAAAACATAAAGAAAATATTATATACAAGGATCGTACAGTCCTAAAATTGGACCTATTTCAGCATAATGCTGATTTTTATACAAAAACCAGCGCTGTTCTTCCAATAGGCCCGAAGAGAGATGTCACGGACATCGACATATATAGGTATAAAAGAATAAAGCGTATAAAAGAACCAAATAAAATAAAAGAACTAAAGAGAATCTAATGCCCTACTTGATAATTCTTAAAAAACTTCTATATATTGCGGCAAACTAACACTATACAAAATGATACATTACTACAACAATACATGTTATAAAAACATTATTATATTGCATATTTAGACGCGCACATTGTTGAATACGGTCCACCGCATTACATGCCACGCGCTGCAACAGGTTCGGCTGGATTTGCTGAATTTCATTGCGGACATTTTCCTTCAACTGCACAACAGACCGAGCCTTATTGGCATATACTTTGCTTTTAAGATAGCCCCATAAAACTAAGTCCATGAGTGTTAAACCTGGTGACCTCGGTGGCTACGGTATGTCCCCAAAGCGACTTATCAATCTTTGTAAATCAAATTTGCGAAGCAAATCCGTAGATGTCCTGGCTGTATGCGGAGTCGTCCAATCTTGCTGAAAAGACGTGTGCGTCGAATAGGATGGATGTGCTGGCAAATTTGGTAAAAAATTAATCAGTGATAGTTTTCACTTTTCGTCCATAGTTTTCACTTTTGACATTTACAGCTTGACCCCTTGAATTTTCAAAAAAATAGGACCTGATGATTCCGTTCATCAATAATGCACACCGAACAGTAATTCTAGGGCAATTCAGGGGCCGTTGATGTTTCAGTCGCAGATTACGTGTTTGTGAAGCCTAGTAACGACAGTTTTGTTTATTTATGTGAACGTGCAAATGAAAATGCGCCTCATCAATCCACAAGATGCAATTTACAGTGCGAATTCTCTCCAACACCCGTTCACAGAAGTTTTTTTTGTAAATTTAAGCCATTTTCTTTAACTTCTTTGACTAATTGGATCTTAACTTTGTCTTTTTTTAACTGAATATGCTATGCTAAGCTAGGGTGGGTTGTTTTGTCGCCTTTTACGACAGGCCGACCCCGGCCACAGAGGTCAGTATTCTTTCTCCGCCCCTGCACGATTATGTAGTGTGAATTGTCACAATATATTTATTTATTTATTTAAAATTTAGTAGCATGTGGTCAAGCGAAGAGAACAATTACAATGTAATTCATTAAAATGTGCAAATTAGTTACGACCTTTTAAATGTTAAAATCCTATTACGCAATACCCTTGACATTATGTTGTTATCAGTTTGTAATATTGCTCGCAATACACGTAACCAATCTCTTATCTTTATGTATATATATGTACGGATTTTCAATATATAAAAAATCAAACAAAAAGTTTAATAATAATTTGGCTGATATTTATCTTAATTAATCGCTAAACGCTGCATGCCATATTTAAATATAGCTCGAAAAAGCACGAAATTTAAAGGATATTTACTACGTGACGAAACTTAAGCCCCACCTCCTCCTCCCTGTGACCAAGCGTGGGATTTTAAAGACCTCCCTAACCCTCTGAACGAGTCACGTAGTATGGGCACGTTCCCTAATAATTTTGCTACAAGTCAAAACTATAAGGTACATGGTAGCTAAGTGGACTACCAACCGAGTCGGAGACCTACCTAGAAGTCCCATTCGAACCTCACGATGTGCAAGCACCACTTAAAAAGTTTATTTCCTACTATACATGTAAGACAATTATTATGTGTTGTGATAAAATAAACAAATCGTTGCTTTGTAAAAACAGGAAACGACAATTAAAGTTTACTGTTATCACTTTTTATAACTCCCAATGTTATTTAGAGTCAGAAGAGACTATCAAAGCAATTATTTAAATATAATATTACATTTTACTTATATCTCTTCTATACATTATATTCACATACAATCATTGTTTCAGTTAATAATATGTATCATATATATTTTTCTTTCCCTTCTTCTTTCATTAATATTTTATTTTAAATTATTATTTATTTTTACTACTATATCTCATTTAACTACTATATATTATTTAATTATTAATATAATGGTAATTATTATATATTAGTACTTATGTTAAAAATACTAGCCCACTGAGATACAGTATTCACTAGTTCAGGGGCCAGTGTAATTTTCTCTAAGTCAAATTAGTTGTTGTACATGAACTGCTGTGATATGTATCTTTTATTTTTAAAATTTGTATGTCATGTATAAATAATTAAATAAATAAATAAATATTATAATATATAACCTTTAATTTTTCAATGATATGTATAAACAGTTGTCTTATATTTCGCACGTTAGCTGTTGTTCAATTCTTAAATCCTACCTACTTATATTAAGATAATAAAGACCGCGCGCCTCGCATAAGAAGCGCGGTAAATTCAAAGCTAAGGAAAGTAAGTATACTTTCATTACATACATATTCTCACGTACCGAAGGTGAAAACATCGCAAGGAAATCTGTGTACCAAGATCATATGTTTAACTCACCAATCCGACTTGGACATACGTGGTGGGTTTACGGTAGATTCCTCCTAGACGTCCAGTAGTAGGACGTTATGAGATGTTATTAATAAGCAAAAGGTCCAAGCGTGTGCTAGTTTTTTTTTAGTTAGTGTTCAGCAGACAGGACCACTAGAGACATTACCAACGTGCTGCCGGCCTCGAAGAAATTATATAACGCCTTTTTTAAATAACCCCAAATCGCACCGCGCTAAGAGAACCTCTGCCGGAAGCTCATTCCAAACCCTGAGAGTACGCAACATGAACATTCTTGAAAACCGTTTCTTACAAGAAAGAAGAAGCTCCGAGAAATGGGGATTAACACCCAGCCGATGGCGGCTTGTTTGTTGGCCATAGGTGACACTTCTTGCGCTGAGATGTTTAGCATAAAAGAGTATGTATGCATTGAGCTTAGTAGAGTAGTGAGTCTGCAGTATTTCCCTCAAACTAACTAACTAAGAGAATAATCTAGCTAATAATAATAGTTATAGCTCCGTTGCTTAATAAGATAGACTGACTAGTGAAAATAAACCATTTTTTGCCAAGACTTTAGAAGTCTTGGCAAAAATAATAGATTCTAATCTTAATGGATGTTAAGTATTTTTCTGAGGAAAAATTTTAATTTAGCCATATTGAAAATCACCACGAAGCGGAAAACTTATGCTTAGGTTAGTTAGCTTGATCTCATAAAATTCTTCTAAACATAGTCTACCTGCATAATGAGAAATTTAAACATTGAAAATTGATTGATTGATAAAATTATCGCTTAACCGCTTATCAAACCTTAAGGCCTGGCTTAGACCTATATCAATGTGAGCTGGTCTTTAGACAAAGTAGCGTTGAACTTCCAGTATCTATCACAAGATTTATTTAATAAAATAACACAGTTTAATAAATAATACAACATAAAATACTCGCATTATTTTGACAGCTAAAAAAAGTATCAAAATAGAAAGTCTTGTATCAGATTAGGACTACTATCAACATTGACTATTTTCGAGTTCTGTTTTAATTTTTATGGGTATCTTTATATGCTAATATTTTTAAGAAAACTCAATTCCCACACAAAAATGTCCCTTCAAAAAATTGGCTTTAATATCTACGTACGGCCTTTTGTTATCTATGGGTTAAGCCTCAAGTAGAACGCAATATTTGGAGGTTCTGCAATTTTTTTCTGATCTGGGTGTACAGATGTATTAATTTCATATTAGCATTCACCAAGTGCAGGAAACTGATTAAAAATGCCAGTCTCAGTTAGCAAGCGGTTTATACTGATCTTGATAGTAGACCAGACATGTATTACATACGGTAAATAAAGCTATTTTTTGCTATCTATAATCAAGCTGTCAACCATAAGTTCTTTATCGACAATTTAAATAACGTTATCTGACACGTTTAACGGATACATTACACGGCTTATTTTCACATGAAGTACTCGAACGTTTGCTTTGCGGCATTTTATTGTGCATTACATCATTTACATCACTAATGATGATATAATAAAGCGACAAAATAACATAACTAGATGGTAGAGCTCCAAGCTCTGGAAGGCAACCTCTGGTCTCTAAGTTTGACACCATAATAAACTTTGATTATGTTTCGGCATAAGTAACCCAGATTTCAGTTCAAATAAAACTTTTTTTAAGAACACTGAAAGCTCGTCAGAGTATCCCTTGAAAATAACCCTGTATAATTTTCACTTGTTAATAGTAATATTTAGAGGTGGCGCTTTTTAACTTCTGTTTACTATTTAATTACTATGAGATTTTTTTTTTACATTTTGATAACGAATTACTTTACAAGGAAAATAAATACACGTTCTTATAGAACATTAAGTCTTATCTTGTTTCGGGGCCGAGAAATATCTCAGACACTTTCGACCCAATGGGATATTTTGTGTTCCCCTAGATGAAGCGAGATCTTTGTACCTATTTTGACGATTATATTCTCTAATTGAATGTCAAAATGGAATGAAGCTTTGGAATTGTTTTTATTTTCAAATATAAAGAAAATGGTGTATATGAAATCTGAATCCATTTACTCTTTCCTATTTGTGAAAATAGTATTTACAAAATGCGAATATATGGTTATGAAATGGAAAATTAACTGAGTAGCTATCTTGAAACTTTGGATTATAGAGGTATATTGCCTTTGACAAAAGCCTTTGACAAAAGCCTTTGACAAAAGAACTCTAATATATTGTAGTTCAAACTTAGAAATTAAATGAATTATGTTCGAATATTGACCACTGGGCGACCACTAGTTTGTAAGAAACATGGTATATACACAGGTGATTTATCCAAATTTATAAATGAACAACACGTTTCACCATTTCTGGCATACAAATTTGTTTAACATTAATATTATTTTATATAGTTTATATATTTTTGTGGTCTCTAATTACTTTCATTATATTAAATGTCTATAAAATAAAATAACGTTTGTCAGTATTTAAAAATTAATGTTATTATTATAATTGAATTTATTATATGTTACTTGTTTAGAATTATATTTCCATTCACGTGTCCATAATACCTGAGTCCTATTATATATACACTTCTCATCAAAAAAATCGAAACACCCCTGAAGTTTGGTTTTGTATGAGTTTATTTTTTTACATTTAATCAAAAATATAAATAATGCCAGTTAATTGTGGATATTATAAGGTATTGTTTAATGAATATTAAATGTTTCAAATTAAAATTAAATTTCTTTAGCTATTGTGTGTACAGGTAAGGTTTTACCTTTTAAGAAGAAATTTGTTAAATGTTAGAAACATATGTGTAAAACAGAAAAATGTTAAAAAAAGTTTATTCAGTATCTCGTATTTCCTCCCCGGGCTCTTATCACTTGCTTCCATGCGATTCCTCATGGAACGGATAAGTGTCACAATCTTGTGTTGTAGGATGTTATCCCAATCTTCTTTTATAGCTGTTTTAAGCTGGCCAAGCGTCTCCAGAGCAGGATTCTCGCTATGACTCGTCTCTTTAACTCATCCCTTAGGTGGTCTATAGGATTCATACCCGGGCTTCTTTCTGGCCAGCCCATAACCGCAATACCGAATTCGCTAGGTATTCATTTACAACGCCTGCGATATGAGTTCTGGCATTGTCCTGCATAAAAATTTAGTCTTCGCCAGTAAGATGTACGTAGGGTACATAAGGCTCCAGTCACTCTTCGATGTAACTTGACCCATTTAAGAACAGCAACTGAGGTCCAAATAAACGCAAGTTCGCTTTTTCCCTGAACCGCCACCGTAACTATCTCTTCAATGCTGCACTGTACAAAACGCTCTCTCTCTCTCTCTTCGATACACCTTCTCTCTTCCGTCATTACCATACAGCATGGTTTTACTCTCGTCAAAAAAGAGAACTTTGCTCCATTGAAGGTATGAACAATTTAAGTACTCAAGTGCAAAGTTGAGGCACGCTCTTTGGTGGTCTACCGTCAATTAAATTGGACCATTAACTGGTTTATGAGGTTTTATAACATCCTTCACCAATCTTCTTCTTATAGTAGAATCGCTTACAGTCAATCCTTGATCATCACAAAGCCACTGTTGCAGATGAATAGAGTTAAAGTGGCGATTTTTTAGAGAAACTGACACAATCTAGCTCAGCTGGCAAAGCACCCAGCTCCTGGCGTTGCAAACATCAATAGGCGGCGGTGACTGCTTAGTAAGTAAGCCATCAGCTTGAAGTGCTATTGCACAGCAATGAAGAAAAAGTATGTTACAGTTGTAACAGTTGACATGTCTGCATTGCTTCAGTGTTAACCGATAGTCATCCACTGTTAGATGAAGAACTCCTAATTTGCGCTACAATCCCAAAATAGAATAAATATGAACCTTATCTTCTGTACTTTCGTTACTTTGTGTTAACGGTCTAGTAAAACAAAAAATATTGTTTGTATGTACTTTATTGGAATAAATATATTTTTTCTTAATTTTTCTTAATTTTTATTATTTTTGTAACCTAACCATATGCAAGACGAATTTAAATATACTGCAATTATCTTTAAACCTAATTACGGTTAATTTTACAGTTTATTTCACAAAAAGTTATTCTTATCAACTATAAATGCCTCGTAAAAGAAAGACATTCGGTTAAGGACATTTCTACATTTTAACGGATAGTTACAAAAAAGCAATTTATAATCTAAATCATCTTTGAATGTGTGAAAATGAGAAATTGTGTATTCTAGCTTTGGTCTAATTTGAGAATCGCAAGATACCCAGCCGCTGCCTTTACGAACCTAGCGTTCTTAAGTCCGCGGATCCGAATCTGTTTTTTTTTTGTTGAGAAAAATCTTTCCAAGTCCTCCTGGCCGCGGGGATTTCAGAGGGGGGGGGGGCCTGTATGTAGTACTTCGTAAGACTACTCACTAGAAAACTCCGCTGTCCTCACCTAGTGGCGGGGCGGACAGACAACTGGCCGGCCATTCTTGTGACCTAGGCCGGCGCCGTCCGCTCGTGTCAAGGCGGACAACTCAGTCGGCCAGGGGAGTCAGAATTTTAAGACACCCGGAGTTGTCTTGTGTCAATCCAGGGATTAAGGAAGGCACTCGGAACAGCATGCTCTTACCCTCACGGTGTAGCTTCCCCAAGAGGCTTACTAGGACCACATAATTTTTTATCGCCATCTACTAAACTAGGTATTATTCATTTTTTGATCTAGGTAGGTTCACTTTTTTTATAGCTGGAGTTCAGCAGACAAGTTTACTTGTCTTGGCTTACCCGATAGCAGGTGGTTACCGTCACCTATGGACATTTGCAACACCAGAGGTTTTGCCGACGCCCTGCTTCTATAACGCCATTTTTAAGAACCCATATGATACTGCGATAGAAAAACCTTAGCCGGAAGTTCATTCCAAATCCTTAGATTACGCAACATGAACGTTCTTGAGAACAGTTTTGTACAAGAGAGAATAGGCTCCAGGAAACGGGGATAAGCACCCAGCCGATGGTAGGCAGTACGGTGGTAGTAAGACGACGAAAGCACTATTCTAAACAGTTAAACTTAAACCGCCTAATAACAAGCTTGACTGTATGGAGGGGTTAACAGGATTTGTTAATTTAAAAAAAATGCGCTTGATCTCCACAGGTAAAGGAACTGCTAAAATTCTAGTTTCTTTTACACATCCCAATTTTTTATAAGAACATCCTTGGACAAGAACCTTGCTTTGGCCTTAACCAATTTAAATTATTGACTTCAATATGCCCTCGACATAATAATGTCATCCGGATTTAAAATAACACATCTTATTTCTGTGAAGACCTTTTTGATTTGTACACACAGCGAGGTTTACCTGCTTAAAATAGCGTTTTAAATAACTCTGTACTCATTTTCTCATCATTTTTTGTTAATACTTTCAAAGCCTATTAAGAAAGCATTGCCATTCCTGAAATATGCTGTATCAATAGAAGAGTCTGTAGGCCTTGACCAAGAGTCGCCAATCTGGCCAGCAGATCTATACTTTGCTAAATTTATGTCAAAGTGACTAGTTTTAAATTTATTATGATATAAAATCTACAAAAGAAAAAGAAGTAAAATCTAAATAAAAATGGCGGACTTTTACCCTCAAGACTACGAAAAATTTGCAGTATGTCCGATGTTAGTGGCCCCTTGTCCAACAACGTGCTGTGAAGATCCACCTATGTGCTATCCCTGCTTGCCACGATGTCTTTCGCAGAAGGTTATTTATTGTTGTGAAAAGAAGCCGCGAGTTTCAGCTACTAACTTGCCAGAGGAAGATTGCCGTGAGCAACCACCAAAATATATAATGGACGCCTTGTGCGCAAGTTGCCTGTGTCTGCATTCAAGCGCAACGGAATGCAGGACCAAGTGCATTCGAAGACTTCAGTACTGCGAATTTCCTATTTAGAAGGCCTCGTGACGTAGTTGTCGAATGTGAATTGTGCACGGACCCCGTAAAAGTCCAGACCCCGGCAAAAGTGCTACCCTGCACACCCAAACCGACACTCGATGTTGTTTACTCGAGAAGAAACCAATAAAAGTGTTGCTTGAGGATATATTAGATGATTGACAACGAAATTTTGTGACTTACTTTCAATGTGAAACGAGAAAAATAATTTATATAAAAAGGATGACCGATTTATCCTCAAAAAGGGGTTAGTTAACGTCAGACAGACGGCCGGTTGTAAAAACTAAGCCACAACTTTACAACATGTTGTTATAAAAAAAAAATCCTATCGCCTACGCCCGGGCCCACGGATATATGGCCTGCCGATCTCATGGCCCGGGCCGGCGCCGGCCCGCTCTTTGTCTTAAGGCAGGCCTCTTCTACAGTGTTGGGGCCAGGGGGTCAGGGTTTCATCCCCCCGGCGCTCTCCTGTATCAACTCTAGAAGTTGAGGGGGGCCGCGGAACAGCACGTGGCCCTCTCCCTCGCGGCAATAGTGCGGGCGGCGGATCCTCCCCCGAGAGGCCGCCCGCGGCTGATTTCTACGGCGGCCAGAGGTCACTGCCCGCCCTCCGGCACCGACGACGCGGCCTGCGTTGGCGGGAGGGGAGTGTGGTGGCGGACTTCCACTCCCACTCCGCCGCCTCCTTTGCAGACACTGCTGCCTCGCAAAAGGAGGCGACGGCCGTCCATCCAGGATCGCCCCCGACCATGGACAGAACCAGGGCCGGGAGCGGCGGCCAATTCCGGACGGCACTCGCATCCCCGTCGCGTGCTAGTCAGGCGTGTGTACGACTACCAGACGACACTCCAGAAAAACCAGAGTGTCGCCTGACGTCGTAGCCGGCCCAGCAAGACCAACCGACAGCGAGGATGCGATTCCCGCCCCGGGAACACTCTCTATGCAGGCGCAGCCGGGGACCACGCCACGAACAGAGAGCTAAGTTGGAAAGGATGTAGGAGGTAGACGGGAAGAAAGGTAGGACTCTGTCGCCTCAGACGGAGAGGGGAGTGAGACGACGGATGCTCGGGCACCTCGGGTACGCACACCCGTGCACTCCTCGGACAGAGGAGCACCCCTGAGGGGAAATGTTGTGCCAACCCCATATAATGTGGGATGCAGGAGGAAGAAGTTGCAATTAAAAATAATTCGTTCAACATTCCTTATTTGAATTTTTAGTGTCATTATACGGAAACCGTGGCAAATCGCGTTTAAAAAACGTTCATCAATAAAAAAAAACGCAATGTGTATAGTTCTACGAGTGTAAACAGAACCATCATAACGAGATTTACTATATTGCGTGTAAACAATAATTATTTCTTCGAATTCCTTTACAGATGCGCGTGTATGGGCACGTAATATATCTCACACACATATGTTCAATAGTAGTATTAAGGCAAGCTTCGCATATTTCGCTCGTCCGTTACAGATTTAAGAAAATATTGTGCAGTGCAATCGTCCACTTTACATAAATTCATGTAAACAAGTGTTATTATTTAGCGACTTAAATAAAAACGTAAGTCATTTTATAATAACTATACAAATTATTTGTATTATATTCTAGAAGTTTATTTTAGTTCTGGCCTCTACAAGAGAATCGCTTATACTGGTATGATCTGTAAACATCTGGTAGCCATATCAAAATGTATGATAGTAATCTATAAAATATGAGCTACCATTTACGAATTTTCTACAATATTTTAAGATTAATATTCTATTTGACTGCTATATGAGAGAAGATAGATAGATCGTTTAGGGGTTAAAAAAAAGCAGATTTTCCGCCATAAAAGATAAAATGACAATGATCTCATTGATTAGGGATAATAAAACTAAAAATTCATCAAAATATTTAATTCCACATAAAGACTGTAAAAAATTATAACTGTATCCTAGCAAAAAGGCGTAAATTTTCGTTTAAAATTACGGAAACGAAAAAAGCATACACGTTTTTTATGTATATTAAAATAAAATAATATTAAGCTTTTTTATTTCCATTTTTACACATTATTTTTAGTTATTAGTAGTTTTAGTTAGTACAATAATAGTAGTAGTTTTATATAAGTTTTAGTTAAGTTACATATATTAACATAGTTTCCCCTCAAACTCTTTCCATGTTTTTCTGTTTCTCCCTAAATTTATCCAATGTCTTATCTTTATCAATGTCCCTGTGGACCTCTCCATGATGTAGTTCTTACACCTACTTTTTATGTTTAAGAAAATTCAATCCTTAAAAAAGAGCAGTTTAACATGCAACAATAATTTGACACCATAACGTCATTTCTCGATCACATATATATTGTGGCGGATGCATTTAATTGTTTATCTTTATATTTTTACCAAACTGGCTTCATTGACTAACTATAAAATGTAACACGACTTTCACTTGAAACCAGTCGTGTGAGTAAGTTGCTTCGTGTCCGAAGTAAAAAAAAGGTAATGTACTTTATACAAATAAAATTGAAACGTCTGCTTAATGTAGTCTACTAAAGTGTATATAACATTATATATATATGCACTTTTTTGAGAGATCAACATTTTGACTATTATGACTAGATTGCGACCGAAACTTTGATATCTAAAAACAGCTCTGTGATTCTAATCGTTACATTTTTTTATTGCTGTAGGACAGCAGACAGGTTAACAGACCGCTTAGAATTTAGCAGTTACCGTCGCCTATGGGTGTTTACAACGCCAGTAGCATCGCGAACACGTTGCTGTCCCATAAGAGTACAGAAGCTTGGGTCACTAATGCCGGAACAAAATACAAGGTTATTATGGGGACATTCTTAAGATCAAAGGTGGTCGCCATCCAGACGGGCTTGAGGCCCTACCACGTAGGGTGGTGTTTTGTCGCCTTTTACGACAAGCCGACCCCGGCCGCAAAGGTTAGTATTCTTTCTCCGTCCCTGCGCGGATAATGGAAATAAACGGAATACCTAAACGGAAATACATTAATATAAATCACTTTTAAAGAATTTTTTTATAAGATTTTATATGAGAATATTTTTTCCATATCTCATTCAACTGCACATAGCAGATATTGGTTTGACAACGACGATATGTATAACAGAATATGTATATAACTAACATTGCATAACTATATTGTCAGTATCAAATACAGTCTTATACTCTACTACTAGTTTGATCTACTGATGATTTGTTCTACTACTAGTTTTTATCCGTACAGGGGCGGAGAAAGAATACTAACCTCTGTGGCCGGGGTCGGCCTGTCGTAAAAGGCGACAAAACAACCCACCCTAGCTACGTGGTAGGGCCTCAAGCCCGTCTGGATGGCAACCACCTTTGGTCTTAAGTATGCCGCCATAATAACCTTGTGTTGTGTTCCGACATTAGTGAACCAAGTTCCTGTACCCTTATGGGACAGCAGCGTGTTCGCAATGCCACTGGCGTTGCAAACACCTATAGGCGACGGTAACTGCTAAATTCTAAGCGGGCTGTCAGCCTGTCTGCTGTCCTACGCAATAAAAAAAATACTTCAGCTTTTTGTCATTGTTTTTTTATGACCATGGACTTTATGAAAAATGCTGGAATGCATGTGCTAGAGTTTTAGCAACTCGTGTTACCTCCCCGACAAGTGAAATTTAATATTACCTAATGCATGTTTAACTATCTGTAAAGTAGCAAAATAATTCATCTACGACCTACGTGGCGCAACAGCTTTCCCGTTGTATCCTGCGGCAGTGGCGAGTTCCCGTCTCCAATCTATATAATTATGTATGATGTGTATGTATATATTTACAAAAGAAAACAACATAATATATCAGTGGTCCTTTTTTTTCGAGGAATTGTTGTGAATGACTGAGTGTCCTCGACCCGGGGAGACCAAGGGGTTAGTGGGACTCCGGGAAAGATGGTCGATATCCGACGAAAAAACCCCGCTGTTCTTCTAGAGCCACCGCCTGAACCGACGAATAAACTGGCCCACCAATCTCGTGGCCTCGAGCATTTTCCACAGATTGCACCGAAGGTCAGGTTTTCCTTGCCCGGCAGGCACTCTTCTGCTTATTCTGGGACTGTGTCAATTGTCACAGTATAATAGTATATAGTGTATTTATTTATTTCAGGTATCAATAATGGATTTCGGTAAACTTCTGCAAACCTTCTTACTAATCCTGGCAATGGTTATATTCTCGGAAGCCCACAATAGGACCAACAAGGCAGACGTTGGCCCACCCTCTGGCATGAAGCCTGAAACGATGAAATTCTTCGAAAAATACTTTAAGAACCGGAATCAACAGGCTAACGATAGTGATTAAGCCTCGGATCATTTTTCTATTACGAGACTTTTGAACATAAAACAATATTGTTAAAAATATGTAATAATTTTTAATTTCTTCGAGGCCAGCAGCGCGTTGGTATTGCCTCTGGTGCTGCAAACGTCCATAGGCGACGGTGACCACCTGCCAGGGTGGGCCGTCTGCCTGTCTGCTGAACTCTAGCTATAAAAAAATATGTGTTTAATTAAAAAATATATGTCAAATTATACTCATCGGTGTTACTCATAAAGCCTGACAAATATTTGGCAAAATTAAATCATGATATTATAAAATTAAAATTCGTTTTCTAAAAAAATTTGCCAAATATTGGAAGGAACTAAGTTTGTCAAGTCATTATATCATTATATATAAGTTATTATCATAAGTCATTTGGCGATTTATTTTTGAAAAGTATATTACGAAAATGTAATACGTTTAATATAGATACTGTATTGTGGTATAGTTTGGCATGTTATTATTAATTTTACGTTACACTTTGTTATTACACTATAATCGTTTTTAGCAAATAAAATCATGTTGAATTAAAATGTATTTTTTGCATTATCTATTTTTGTTGTTTCAATTTTTATTCTGATTATTTATTTACAAATTGAAAGCCCTTATGTAAACAAATTAGATAATAAAAAAGTCTAATGCGTCTACCTTGTTAGGGTCATAATTAAAGAACAAAACAAGATTTTCGACTTAAAAAATAATTTAATTTCTGCATTTGGTTAGGACTAGATCAGTTCTACTTTATCTAAATTCTGATTAATTTTATAATATTAAACATTTTTATAAAATATATTGCATATGGAGATAATAAGGCTTTTAACGAAGTAACTGCTAATTTGATATGTTAAATTCAGAATCCAAATCTCAATTTATATATTTTCGATTGTGATCTTCAAAATAATTATAAGTATGTTATAACCCGCGTGTTTTTGCCGTGAATCTATATATCCTTAGCGTGTGTTTCCTTTCATGTATTTACTCTAATTTTTTTCTGAATCACTGATTTAAAATCAAATTTTTTTATATAATATATAAACATACTTATAAAAACTAAACGATGTAAGTATATGAAAGATTTGATATTTTTTTCCTTTTTGATTTCATCCAGCAGATGCCTCTGCAAAAGAACCCGCAAGAGATACCTTGAGGATTTTTTTTAGATAAACAATATAAATAATCTAAATATGTATTTATTTACAAAAAATAAAGTATGTATATAAGTAGTATATCAGTTGTCGAGTACCCATAACACAGGTGCTATGCTACTTATTTTGGGACTAGATGACGCTGTGTGAATTGTCACAAAATATTTAAAAAAAATATCAATAATAAATATCTCTCGCTACTTTACTCCTTAGAACGATTGGTGCACAACCAAACGTGACTACTCTCTTGTTGAAGTTGTTAATAAGGAATCACGCCTACTATACTACTACTTCGTCTTTCAGACATCTTTCTTTTATACGCCTCAACTGGATTTGAATGCAAAGACATTCTAGCTTCTATCTCCTCTGGCTTTAACGGTCTACCTCTAAACTCATCTTCAATCTGCTGCAACGTCTTTCCTTTCGTCTCCGGTAAAAACAACCATACTATAAATAGACAATAAGTTAATATAAGACCATAAAGTATATACGTTCCATGAATACCAAGAGATCCTACGAGTCCTGGAAATGTTTTTAAAATTAGGAAAAATGTTATAGATAATGTAGCTAAACTAATACTTCCTCCAATACTCTTATATTCTAAAGGAAATACCTCACCACCTATAACGTTTGGTAAAGGTAACATACCAGTGGCTACTGTAAAGAATTGTAAATTAACCAATAAAGCTGGAAGCCAAACAGAATCATAAGTAAGTATACCTTGATTTTTGAAATATACGTAAGCAGCTATAGCAAATTGGCTAAACACTGACAACGCTCCAGTTGCAAACATCATTGTGCGACGTTTGAATCTATTAATCACGAATACCGCTATAGAATTTGATATCAATCTTTGAGTATCCAAGAAAATCATCCAGAAATTCACATTTGCATCTGGTCCCATGATTAAAAGCAAAATCATCGTTGCATATGTCGACATGGTTGTTCCCCCGGAAAAGTTTATCATGACATATGCGTGCATCATTAAAGTTATAGGTTTATAAAATTCCTTTTTCTTAACAGTTTCTATTGCGTCTTTGAAACGATTGGTTTTCGCGCCAACATGTCCGATTATTTCTTTTTCGAATAATATTCTGGCTTCAATCATTTCTTCCAGTTCCTCGTCTTCATCATTACCACGAAGCCAACGAAAAACTGTTCTGCATTCATCGTACCTCCCTTTTGATGCTAGCCAACTTGGTGACTCTGGAGAATAAATTGTCATAACCAGACTTAAGAATGAGAAGAATAGACAAATTAAGGCTGTTTGCTGCCAGCTTAAAAATGATCCTATAAGGTGGACGAAGAATATCCCAAAAGACTGCGTCAATGATACAGTTGTTAAAAACGCTCCTCTGTTTTTGGGGCTGGTGTATTCTCCAATCAATACTGAACGTAGAGGTGCAAGCATCCCTATTGATATCCCTTTCAGTATTCTTCCGATAAGGAGAGCCTGTAATCAGAAATGTAAAACTGTAGGTTAAATTCACATCTCTATAATTAGGATTCTAAAACAGATGAACCCAATGGAGGTTATGACCTCAGATAAGCTTGGGTCTAACTTTTGTCAAAGGTTCGATCAACGACCGCCGGCTTTTGTCACTTAAAACGCTCTTAGACTAGGCTTGTTTATGGCAGTTTTTAATCCCATAACTTGACGTTTCTGTTGTGTCGTTGAAATAAACTTTTCATCATCACAAAAAAAACTAGATTATTCTAACCTCTATCTAATTTTTTGATCTTCTTCTAGTTTACTCTAGTTGGAACTTAATTATAGAGTGAAAAAAGGGAAGAACAATGTTATATATGAATGAATAAATCGCGTACCTCGAATCCTGTCGCTAAAACAGTGGATAACCACCCCACTAACGTTGGTACGAGCACCGCGTAGTGAGCTATTTTTCGTCCATAACGGCTCATGATCGGGGGGCTGATAAAGCTGCCAAAGAGCTGTGTGATGCCCAAAATCGAAGCTATAACATAAAATAACAAATTTTAGTTCTACAATCAGCGGCTACCGACATGAAAATCAAAATACTTTTTGTTGGTGGCCGTTCATAACATAGATGCAACGTTTTTAGTCCGCTGTAAGCTTAATTTACAATAGCAAGTGATATTCCACACTGAAGTTATTATTTTCATGTGTATTTATAAGTCTAGATTGAAACGTCTAACTTTTTTAATTTATACATCGACTTATTAGTCGTATAGCCTCGACCAATAAAAACAGAACTACCCTACTACTTACAAATAAATTCATATAATTGTTGACTGTTCCTGAGAACAAAAAACGATGCTTTAGGCTTTTCCTCGCAGGCTGGGCGTTGATATCTTCAACAGCACCAATAAACATCAAATTTAATCTCAATATTTTCCCAAGCCACTTTGCACGAGAAAAAGAAGTGTTGTGGAAAGATAAACTAATGTTGTAGGAATTTATTTTAAAAAAGACCATCAAACAATTTCTACGTAGCCGACAGCATGTTGGCGGTGCCCCTGGCGTTCGCAAGCATCTAAGCGACGATAACTGCTCACCATTAGTGAGCTGTCAACCTCTCTGTTATTCCATAGCGATTAGAATAATCTTCTAGTTTCGGATCCTGGGGTTCAACCTTACGTAACAAGGTTCAAATGCTTCTAAGAAGTAGAAACGATCAATATTTCGTTTGTCAACTTACCAACCCAGGTAGTTTCTTCAGGACCTAGCTTGATTTCTGAGTTAGGAAGGGCTATTTGTGGTAGAAGAACTGCAGGATACCCGAGTGCACATCCATGGCCAATGATGTTCAGGCCAACGGTAGTTGTCACGAAGGTCTAGAGCATAGCAATACCTATACATATGTTATGGCTGATTCAACACAACACGTGGTGGTATAGCCTCATGAAAACATCCCATTGACATCATTGCCATATTCTCATGGTAAAGGAAAATATATTTGCGAAGTCTGAGATCATCGTTACATATAACTCACCAATCCCTCTTATACAAGAGTGGTGATCTGTTCGTTCTCTCTAGGAGGAGGCACCAGTCCATTATTACGTTATGCGCCATCTATTTGTAAGTATTAAACAATTTCAATAACCATTTGCGAAACCGGAGAAAGGTTTAGTATTATAAGTTCAGATGTACAAAATCACAATATATTTTTTATTGCTGTAGGACAGCAGACAGACTGAAGGTCCACTTAGATTTTATCAGTTATCGTTGCACATGGGCGTTTGCAACTTCAGTGGCATCGCGAACACGCTGCTGTCCTATAAGTACAGGAACTTGGGTCAGTAATGCCGGAACATAACATAAAGTTATTATGGCGCCATACTTAAGACTAAAGGTGGTCGCCATCCAGATAGGCTTGGAGCCCTACCACGTAGCTAGAGTGGGTTATCGTTGCTTGTCGCCTTTTGTGAAAGGTCCCGGCCGCATAGGTCAGTATTCTTTCTCCGCCCCTGCATGGATAGAATTTCATATTTAAGGTATTATGGTCCTTAAAAAAATAAATAAGTAAAAGCCTCATGACCACTGTGAGAGACAACACAACCAGCAAGTCGCTGAGCTGTCGCCAATTTTAGAAAAATAAAATAAGAGTAAGTTTTATAAACTCATTTTTAATTTTCTTTCTTTCTTTCTTTCAAGTTCAATACAGAAGTACTTACTATACGTACACACTTACTTGCTTTAAAAACGGTGTATACCAACTTTGAGTTTTCGACATCTTTAATATGCACTAAAATCACTTATTTAAATTATTTATTATACATATTATTTATTTATAAAAAATAACATTATTTCACCACTTTAAAATATTTTAATACATTATTTTATTCATTATTTGTAATTTTTATGAACACTTTTTTTCACATACTACCTCCTAATAAAACTAATATAACACTTTAAGAATTGTAAAATTAGTATAATAAAATGTAATCTTATTTTATGTTGAAAAAGATTATTTAATCGGTATCAAAGTACCGTTTTTGGACTTTGTGATCTTACAGTGTCGTCTGATTCGATAATCGCATTGGATATTTCTGAAATATCTTAAGGTAATTTTTGGTTAGTGTGATTTGGTTTTCCTTTTTAAGGTTCTGCACGTTTAAATTTATTGAAGTGTCTTCTTTAGCACCGTTGGGATTTGAAAATTTAGTGAAACGAAGCGACACTAAAATGAGACAAACATATTTATATATAGGATTTAGCTTATGAAAGAGTGAGATAGAATACAAGTACAGTGTTTCCTGTAATCTTCGTTTCCTCTTTGTTCGAGCTTTCGTAGCTTTTATACACAAAATTTTATCTTCTTTTCTGAAGTTTCACTTTTACTGTATGTGAATTGTACGCATACGATCCTTTTTATTTTCATTTTTATGTTGATACCTTTTTATCCGTGCAGGGGCGGAGAAAGATTACTGATCTCTGCGGCCGGGGTCGGCCTATCGCACAAAACAACCCACCCTAGCTACGTGGTAGTGTTCCAAGCCCGTCTGGATAGCCACCACCTTTGGTCTTACGTATGCCGCCATTATAACCTTGTGTTATGTTCCGGCATTAGTGACCCAAGTTCCTGTACCCTTATGGGACAGCAGCGTGTTCGCGATGCCACTGGCGTTTCAAACACCCATAGGTGACGATAACTGCTAAATTCTAAGTGGGCCGTCAGCCTGTCTGCTGTCTTACAGCAATAAAAAAATACATACTTTATTTCTATTTTATTCGAGGTTTATAAACTCAGCAATCAATTGCCTTCCACGCCTTGGGGAGTAAGTGATGTTGAAAACATTCATAATTACATAACTACACATAAAATTTCGCTTATATACTACTCTAATCTGTCTCTGTGTAAAATGTTATTCGTCTAAGGCGTTATTAAGTAGTAACATACATGCATAAATGATTCATAATATCAACAAACTATTATACCTGCCACGCTTGTCCAAGCGTGATTAATTTCAGTATGTAGGTTGCCTCATATATGTATTTTCCTTTACCGTCGATAACTAACTATAATATTAATATATATTGATATTTTTGAAGGAATCCTAAATTGTAACAATTGTAAATAATATCCTTTAACACAGACATCACGACGAAACTTCAAAATGGCGGCAACGTTATTAACACATCACGACAATAAGTTAATGACGTGACCTTAAAAAAATTACAATAATACATGGGGCCCCACTTGCGTTTTATGTATTGCTTACGTCATAACACATTAACTGTCGAATACTCGGATCCGAATGGAAACCACTGCATGGGTCCCGTTCCACGTATAACGCTATTCATTTTGGCCTCCCTATTTTTTATTGCTAAAGGCCAGTAGACAGACTGACGGCCCACTCAATATGAATCAGTTATCGTCGCCTGCGGATGTTTGCGACATTAAGGGCAACACGAACACGCTTGTCTTCATAGTAGTACTGGAACCTGGATCACTAATTCCGGAATACAACACAAGGTTATAATGGCGGCATACTTATAGAGCAGGGGTGATTGCCATCCAAACGGGCGGAGCTACCTAGTAGCTAGTACTGTTTTGCCTTTGGAGAAGTCAGTGTTCCTACCCCTGCACGGAAAAAGACCCAAAGAAAGGATAATATAGTAAAGCTCCAAGCTCAAACGAGCTTCGAGCTTGTAAACCATGGCAACCAATGGTCTTTATATACGCCATAATAACCTTGTGTTGTGTTCTGGCACAAGTGGCTTAGGCCTCGAAAGGAGTAGCCGCGGTGCGGGAAACAAAGGTAGTGCGGGTTCGATTATTATACGTGGAAAGGAAAGGAGACGGAAATACCCAGCAAGTCAGAAAGAGCGGCGACTCACCTGAGGTTCTCCGATCTGCCACTCTCCACGGCTGGTTCTGCGGTTTGTAGTCTCAACACAATAACACATAACACACATATAGAAATTATTTTTTCTCGCAAAACCACCGTCAGGCGCCGCAGCTTCTTAAATTAACTTGCGGGTAGGCAGGGAAAAAAGGATAGGATGAGGCGCCTAACCAACTACGCTAGCCAAGACGCGGTAGCCACTTTAATAATATAATAATAATACATGAATGAGACTTATTAAAAATAGCTAATTAAGAATTATATTACTTAAAAAACTAATAGTTTTCTTTAAACTTGATAGGCCAGTCAATGTGTTACGTGTTTACTATGGCAATGAGTTTTTTTTATTGCTGAGGAGCAGCAAACATGCTGACGCTCCACTTAATAGAAAGCAGTTACCGTTGCCTATGGATGTAGCAACCTCTGTAAAGTCGGGATTGGAAGGGAAATACAGCAGGTATGTGTGTTGTAAGCCTGGGAGGCCTGCAAGCAGGCCTCCCAGGAGTATAAAGATTGGCTATTATGGCTTGTGTTAAGACACGCTTCGCTGGGCAATCATAGGTTTTAATCTATATAAATAAACTGATAGAGGTCTGCAGTTGTGCGCGCATCACGGCAAAACTACTGGATAGTTCAATAAATTTTTTAAGCTTTATTTCTTAGACACTTGGTCCTTATCTTAAAAAAATTATTGCGATATCCGATAATTATTAGTAATCCAAGGTTACAATGCCTTTATGCACGTGTGATATCACATCACAATAAAGCAATATTATGGGCTGTTATAAATATTGATGGTAAACAAAGTGTAATTTAAGATTGAATTTTTTTTATTACGTACTATCGCTTCAGAATAGTGTCTTCCATATCTTATTTCTATTAAAAGCTTCCTTCAGGTTGTCTTTCTCTTCGGGGTACGAGAGAAAGTTTCGGTAAATATATCTTAGAACAAAAGACCGAGAGAAATTAAGATTACTAATCACACTCGATTTATGCTTTAAAAATTTTGACTTGAAATACAAATGACATATTTAATGTCACGATGCACTCAAAGCACCCGAGCCATTACGTCCTACCAGTAATGATATACAGGGCTGAGACATCATCATGACAGCGGAACTGGTCCTCAAATTTCAAGTCGTACAACGGACTATGGAGCAAGCTATGTTGGTTGTAACATTATGAAGAAATCCGTAAGAAAATCAAAGTTACCGACATAGCTCGCAAAATATGCATGCATAAAGTGGCAGTGGGTCTGTCAAAAGACTGATAGGCGCTCGAGTTTTGAAGTGGAGACCGCGTCTCGGCAAACGTAGCGTAGGACGCCCCCCAGCCGGATGGAGCGATTACCTGTGTTGGTTACCGGTCGCAACTGGATGGGAAAGACAATGAATCGGAATTTGTGGCGCAAACTCAGACGCCTACGTCCAACAGTGAACAGTGAATGGCTGACGAGGATTCGGTGCGATTTTCGATAATTTCGAAGCTGGGCTACTTTCTATGGTGTAAGCAAAAATCTGGCAGGAATACCCATGAGTGTATGAACTAAAACAAACCGTGAATATGGGTGTCTCTTCTGTTCCTGTTTGATTGGTCTTACATTCAACGTTTCATGCTTCTTTCACGTTTGTCTATTTAAACAATTCTTCGTAAAATACAACGTAAAACACTTTCGTTGTGCTCATAACCCTTTCCGCCGCACTTCATAATATTCCCGGGAGATAGCGACGTGACTTGAGGGTGCCGAGAAGTGGCCCAAACCAGCTACTGGCATTCAAAGAAGATTCGAGGTAAATACTCCACCCACAGATGTCAGTTGACAATCCCGGATTGTTCTTCTCATATATGATGGGCATGATCACGAGGCCTTCTGGAAACTACCACTGCTAAGTTGGAACTCCGGGGAGTACCCGACGTGCTTGTATGGTGATTCTAAATACTGGTTTAATTTCTCAGCATCGCATAATTTTGCTTAAGCTGAAATTCAATTATCACGCTCATTTTATGTACCTATTTGTTAAATTAGTAGTAGTACTGTGTGCCAGTATTACTTTGGAACTAGGTGGCGTTTTGTTATTTGTCACAGTATTTATTTATTTGTACCTATTTTGCATCAGAAAATGAAGTATTAAAAGTGTGAATTAGGTAAATGTGTATGGTAAATCTAAATGAGTGTTTAAGAAATTATACCTAGTCAGGTCATAAATTCTGTCACATGTTTAATGTAAAATAATTGTAACAAGTTTATTAATTATGTAACCATTCATATACCAAAATGAACTTAACAAAACATAGATTCTTATGACATTAAAGTTTATTCAAAATGACCTCCGTGATTTTGAATACAAGCCTTCAATCTGCGCGGCCAGTTGTCTATCGCAGCACGAACGAGGTCCATGTCAATATCGGCGGCTGCCTTAATCAAGGATGTCTTGAGTGACTCCAAATTGGGATGAGGCTTTGAGCACGCCTTTTCCTCCAAGTGTTGCCATATCTTGTAATCTAACGGATCCAAATCTGGACTGGAGGAGGGCCAGTCTTCGTGCCGGATGAAGTCGATTTCACGCGCCGCCAGCCAGTCTTGTGTGCTCTTCGCTCTATGAGCTGGCGCCGAATCTTGTTGGAATACCCAGTGCCTGTTATTGAACATGGTATGAGAAACAGGTTCCACAAGGTTCGTCAGGACTGTATTTTGATACACAACAGCATTCGTTTTTACACCTTTCTCACAAAAATGTACCTCTGTTAAGCCCCAATAAGAAACTCCCAACCATACCATGAGCAAGGATGGAAAATGACCTCGTTGGACACGCGGAATACGGTTGCTCGTTTCTTCACTACTGTGTGCGTACACCTTATCATTTTGTTTGTTGTAGCTCTCTTCTACGGTAAACATTTTTTCATCCGAAAAAAGAATTTCCCGATATTTTTTTCCCGCGTACCGCTTCAACAAAGCGCGGCATCTCTTCAGTCTCAGGTCCATTAGACGAGCATTCAAACGATGTCCTGTTTTTCTTCGATATGCCCGAAGCCCTAAGTCTTCATTTAACACCCTTTTCACCGTGGGTTCTGCTTAACCCCATCTGAAGGGCCAACAGTTTCTGCTTACGTTTGGGATTTCTTTGAATTCGTGCCTTCACAGCTTTTATCACTGCTGGAGTCCTAACAGACCGAGGGCGACCACTTCTTGACCTGTCATCTACACTAGAGTCTTCATTGTATCGTTTGATGGTACGATAAACGAATCTTTTGGTTATATTCAAATTTTTCAGTATGTTAAAAATTTGAATTGGCGCGTAACCGCAACGATGCAACGCAATAACTGCAACACGGTCTTCTTTAAGCGTCCACTCCATATTTAAAAATGAGTAAAATTCTAAAAGTTATACATTTTTATTTTCATGAACAATTCGAAATTCGAATTCAATAAACTTTTTTGTGGCCAGCATTCTAAAAGAAAAGTTTTTACTTTGTGACAATACTTATGACCTGACTAGGTATATTTACTCGTAACGTGTATTAAATTGACGAACTCTGTGGCGTAGCGGCTAAAGCACTTCGGTAAGCTTGCAGAGGTCACGGGTTTGATTCCCGTCACACGTCTATGCGTTTATGTATAATATGAAATATATTTACAAAAGAAAAGTAAATAAGTAGCATATCAATAGTTTAATACCCATATGTGCTATGCTACGTAGTTTGGGACTAGATGGCGCTGTGTGGAATGTCTCAACATATTATTTTCGTCTTGAAGTTTGATCAAGTAGGCACTCACGAAGGGAATGAGAATTAAAGTAAGTAAGTAAGGTAATCGACATGAATATACTTCTAATAGAAACTGGGCTTATTTGAATAGGCAATCAAAGAACTGCATTTACAACTCGAAGCCTATTTTCATATTAACAATTAACTAACAGCGAACACGCTGCAGTCCCATAAGGGTACAGGAACTTGGGTCATTAATGCCGGAACACAACACAAAGGTATTATGGCGACATAATTAAGACCAAAGGTGGTCGCCATCCAGACGGGCATGGGGCCCTACGTAGCTAGGGTTGTTTTGTTGCCTTTTACGACAGGCTGACCCCGGACCCAGAGGTCAGTATTCTTTCTCCGCTCCTGATATACATATATATATATATAGGTATATATATATATATATATATATATATATATATATATATATATATATATATATATATATATATATATATATATATATATATATATATATATATATAAATGGGGCTAAAAATGTTTTGATACTCGGTTTGAATACGGCTTCTAAGATGGCCGTCACGTCCTTAATAAAATCATTGTTATTTTATCGTTAATAATAATAATAAAAATAAAGAGTTTTATTTCTAAACCACATTAAACAACATAAATTTTATAAAGTTAGTATACATAAATGTTTCATTTTCATTTTGTAATTTAGATCCCATCCAGGTAAACGCCTCCTCCATCTCCTTCCAAATGTCGCTTTTTTTGCCTTTTGGGGCCAATCTCTTCCTGCCACTATTGTCTGCCTATTTTCCTCTTTCCTGTTGGGCTATTCCAAGTTGTAGATTTTAAAGTCCATTTTGGGTCAGAACATCTAGCAACATGGCCTGTCCACTGCCATATAATTTTCAATGCGAATCCCAGAGCATCTGTAAGTTTGGTCTTCTGACGAATAACTTTATTTCTAATTTTAGATATCCTTTGTATTCCCAAGATACTCCTTTTCATAGCATGCTGTGTCGCGAGCAGTCTCTGTTTTGTTTTATTTGTATAAACCCAAGTTTGATTTGCATAGGTAAGGCAAGGTAGGATACATGTATCCATTACTGTTTTCTTCGTTTCATTTAAAGGGACCTTATTTTGTCGTTAGCGTGGGATAATTAGGCATCTTGGCTAGCACGCTAAAACGGCCAGTAAAAATCACAATGTGTGGAAATATTGTAGCCGAATTTCGTTGATAGTGAGTGAAGTGTACGTAAATTAAAAATTCATTTCCATACGGATTATACAATACTTATTGCATAAAGTAAACAGAAGCAGAGAGTAACAGAAGTTAAGCTTTGTAGTTGACGCGCTAGAGAGAGGAAATGAAACGAAACTCATAAATATTGAACTTCAGTTATGTAAATGTTTTATAAACTAAAATTTGTCAAAGAATGAATAATTAAAATATAGGCCGTAGGGACGCCTGACAGATGTGAAACATTTAAGTTATTATAACCTATAATTAATAATAATTCAAAGAAGTGTTAATTTTTAATGATGGCATCAAAGCGTTATACCGTTTGCCGAGCCGATTTTGAGGCCAAGGCGCGCCAATAGATTTTTCACATCTAAATTTTTTTAAATTTAAATTATTTCATGATTTACGCATGATTATCAGTGTGTGATATGGGTATGTATAGAGATGAGTGCGTGCACCGAATGCCAACTCAAAGATAATAAAGGTGTCAACAATAGTGACATACCTACTAGTATTCCGATTACTGAACGAAACATTACCCTGCGAAAGACAACTCCATCAGTAATTTTAAGCAGCTCTCCGAAAATAGAAAATATTATATCATCCGAACAAATCAACGGAATATATTGTTATCTTGAAAAAATATTCTCTTCCGTCACTTCTTGTCAACAAAAATTGGACGAAAATATTTTTTTTTTATGTAATGTAAATCAAAGAATGAACAGATTCGAGATAAAACTTCAAGAATTACAGACAAGGCCTTGAACTGTTTGTCAAGTCCTATTCTGGGAAACATCGTTCAAAATAGTTTACCCGTATCTGATCAGGGATTATCATTCTCAAGGATTGTACCTGAGAATGCAATTATTCCAGCTATGGCTCTTGGTGGTACAAGCCAAATGTTGCCAATAGCACAACCTATGCCCGTGACTGAGAGGGGGTGTATGTATCCAACTTTTTTTATAATTTGATATATATAATATAATTTTTTAAGAATTTTTTTGCCGATTATTTAACAAATAGGCAGCAGTTCGTACGTTATGGCTGTTATGAATCACGTGCCTATAATACTCGCTCCGGAGTGAGTCAGGGTTCAGTGCTTGGACCACTTTTTTATGCTAATGATCGATGATATTGACAAAGTCCTTACTCAAAATGTCTACTTTATACTGATAATTTAAAACTAACTTTAAGAATAAACAGCCTTGATGACTGTCACCTGTTGCAGGAGGATATTCGAGCGGTTTATCAGTGGAGTCTTAAAAATAAATTACATTTCAATCCCTCAAAGTATTGTTCCATGTCTTTCACGAGGGCGTTTACTCCTATATATTCACAGTATATTCTTGGGGATAATGTGATTCCCCATGTAGACTCTGTTAAAAATCTAGGTGTCACTTTCAATTCAAAATTGAATTTCCGGTATCATATTAAAGATCTCGCAGCTGATAGTTACCGAAGATTGGGATTTATCATAAGGAATGCGCAAGACTTCAAAGATCTTCTAACTGTTCAACTTATGTATACTTCATTGGTTCGAAGTAAAATTAGAAGAAACCTGATATATTTGCCGATAGGTGGCCCAAAATTTTAACCAAGTATCTGAAATTCTGTGAGATAGATGAAAGACTGAGTTCTGTTAACCATTAAAATGTTTCTATGACTTATAACTTTATATTTATATTTTTTGACATGACGTTTATAACTATTAATAATAATCTACAAAAATAATCAAAATATTCTGCACCTACTAATGTAATTTTAATTAATTTTGTATATAATGTTGTGCAAAAGCTTGTCTGTAATGCAATATTGTATAAATTTTGAAATAAATAAATAAATGGGTCGAACTTTTTAACGATCAAGTTTGACAAAATGATTGTAATTTTTTATCGCATCCAGCTAATACGACTCCAGATAACTTCCCATGAATTTGGTATTCTTTGGTAGTTTTAAACGTTATTTAAAACTATAACATATTATTATAAACTTGAGAGCAAATAATCCACATAAAAAAAAATCTTTTTACCGATACCAACTCACGTCATTCCTACTATATTTCAGTTTTCTTTATTATTATGGCTCCAACATTGACTTTGCCAGTATCGAAGTTATATAAGTGACAGGTTATTACTCCCACTAAAACCATATCGGTGTTCTCTAATGCCTTGAGCGCTAAGACCTCTAATGCTCCATCAAAGCCGGGACGGACATAAATAAACCTGAAAATTTTGGAAAGTAAAGGTAAATTATTGAAATAAATTGTGTTGTGTGTAATTATTAAACACAATTACTCGTATCTCACCAACCTAGCGTTCTTAGTTTCTATGATTCTCAGGTATATCAATGGTAGAGTTTCAAAGTATAGTGATCTAAAAAATAATAAACAATTATAATATTTACTCGTATTATCTCTATTTTTTCAAACGTGAAAAAATAGTGTGAAATTTCAAAGTAAAATACTGTTATTAAATCAGGCACAAAGTTTCACTTGTATCATATTACGACGTTACTTCCGATACTCTCTCTTTTGTGTTTATTATGATCAAAGGACGACAGAATGTACGTTCAAACTTGCATTTTAATATTAAATTTACGTGTTACAACATTGTTTATTCCCACTATATTTTAACTTCTGACGTACGCATGACTATAGATAAGGCAGTGATAATAAAAAAATCTCAGTATTTATAATACGAAGGTGTACGTATATGGTTAGTGTTAATAACAAAGCAAAATTAACGAGACACTATTTGTGAAATGGCGTGTGGATTATGCATTACACCGTGTAAAAACCAGGTATTTATATTTTAATATTATATTAAGTTTGCATTTCTCATGAAAATGATACAGTCGCCAAATTGTAGTACATGTAATAAACCAGAGGACATTAGTCATATTTTAACAGAATGTACTCGCAATTTTCAATTGAGAGTTCAGTTATTTGGAGTTCATGGGCTATCCACGTTGGGAGATTGCAATAGCTTATTGTCATCCCCTTTGTCCGGGGAGGTCAATAAGCTTTGCAGACTATATTATTCGTTTTTTTCACATTGTAATTAAATAGTAGTAATTTTACGTTTTAGTAAGTAGTTTAAGTTTTAATTTACGGGGTGACATTGCCGCTATGCGGCAAAACCCTTTTCAATAAAGAAAAAAAATATATATTATATAAAATTGTAAGTAAATGAAACGAAGTCCTGTCACCCGTCACCCACGCTCTTACGAGACCTAGTGAGGGGAATTGAGATTCACTTCGGTATAGGCTGACCTAGTGAACTTCAGTATAGGCTGCATTGTTGTAGCAAACGATTTACGTTTAATATAAACACTTTTGCACCTTACAATACTGGAAAGTTAAACAGTAAATTTAATTTCAATTCTCCCTTTCTCTCTACATGAATCTTCGTTAAATGATAATTCTGCTAATATTATGGTATAAATGTGAAAGTTTATCTGTTACGTTTTCACAAACTGCTTAACCAATTTGATAATCGGTATAGATTGGACCTTGGAGGACATACTCAATTTTTTTTAATTTATGTGACAGATCAATTTTTGCCGGGTCAGCCAGTATAATAATTAAGAAAAAATTATTTGTATGCAGTTACCAATCCCATGTTTCATGGATTGTTGACTGCGTAGACGAAATACATATAATTTCGTTTTTATTACCCGGTGAACTGAATTCGGAATTCCGAGATTGAATGATTCGCAATAGATAGTGCTTAGCCACTCAACTAAAATCTTTAAAAAACCTTTTCAGAGTGAAAATACACAAACCTTCTTTCATTTAATATTTCAAGTAATAACATTTTTACATTAATAACTAATTCTCAATATTCATGAATTAAAATATAAATATAAATTTTCTAATTATATTGCAATCATGTAAACTCATATTTTACTTTTACCAATTTAAAAAAAATCTTACATTTATATGACTGAAAAATATTCGGGGTTCGTTTCGAGGTTTTTTCTCTAGCCAATGTTTTGTATTGGAAACGGTAGATTCTTGACATTCATTAAGCGATCTGTAAGATCAAAATAAATTATTTTGATAAAGAATTTAACTATTCGTGACAAAATATTTGTGATATCTTGTTATTCAGGTTTACATGCATATGTCACTTTATTAATTTAGTTTATAAAAATACTGTATTAATACCAAATGATTCATTATATATTAAATTCCTACGGAATATAGGTACTCGTTTACTTAACCTTTTGGCATTTTTTTATCTGGTTTATTATTAGTATGCGTTTAATATTAGTTTCTACGAAATTCATTTTAAATTAACCTAAAAGTTATTCCTATATTGACAGACAATGTACCACTCAGTTATTAATATAATAATAATAAGCCTACGTATTCCTTACAAATATCTACAAATTTTCTTCATTACTAATACTTAATTATTAGTTCTTTTATTTTGTAAGACCCCTTTTTGGGTAAAAGCCACCTCCATCATTTTCCTTTTTTTTCTGTTTTTAAGCTGCTTCTATCCAATTCAGGCCTGCGGTCTGCATTATTTCATCTGCCTATTTCTGTATAAGTCGGCTTCATTCTTTTCGACCTAATGATTTGACCTCTGCGGCCGGGGTCGGCCTGTCGTAAAAGGCGACAAAACAACCCACCCGAGCTACGTGGGGCCTCAAGCCCGTCTGGATGGCGACCACCTTTGGTCTTATGTATGCCGTCATAATAACCTTGTGTTGTGTTCCGGTATTAGTGACCCAAGTTCCTGTACTCTTATGGGACAGCAGCGTGTTCGCGATGCCACTGACGTTGTAGACACCCATAGGCGACGGTAACTGCTAAATTCTAAGTGGGCCGTTAGCCTGTCTGCTGTTCTACAGCAATAAAAAAAAAGATCCAGCCCAGGTTGTGTTTTTCCTTATCTGTTATTAATTTACGTAACGAATAAAAATAATAAACAAAGGAGAAAAAAAGGGAAAGCATTGAACTGCTTCGTATTTATATATAGATTACAATGTACTTTTAAACTTCCGCGTGTGAACTAAGTGCTTTGTCACTATCAGTCATTGATAAGTGATAACAAACTGCAATATACATTATTTGTTTAATCAACGAACATCAATCCATCATTCTGTACAATATGTATGATAAAAGTTACAAATTCAGTCATGTAAATAGATATATCTATAATTGTGAATACCATCCAAATGAAGACCCAAAAAGTGCTGGCTTGACGTCGTAAAGGGTGATATGCGTGCCAATGGGCTCACTACCAGGGATGCTGAAGACCGTGCGAAGTGGAGAAGAAAAAGTCGGAAAGCGGACCTCGGGCGCCGAAGCGAAAGATGATGATGATGATGACCATCCAAATGAAGGTAGTTTTGGTTTTTAGTTGGAGATAAAACGATTAAAATAAAAATTGAGTACGATAATAACAAAGTCGTAACAGCGACACATTTTAAAAATTCAAATTTAAGTGTACTTGCATTAAAACAATACATAACAGTAAATGTATGCAAGAAAATAAAAAGAAAATAAAATAAAATCTAGTAATAGTAGTAATCTTAAAAAAGGTGTTATAAATTTTCTTAGAGGCCGGTAGCGCGTTGGTAATGCCTCTGGTGTTCAAACGTCCATAGGCGGCGGCGGCCTGCTTGGGAGGTGCTTGCCTGTTTGCCGAACTTCAGCTATAAAAAAATCTAAAGACAAAAACTAAACGTAACTTTAGACAGATGTCCACATCCGTTCGTTAATTCGAAACGCCATCATCCGTAGCGTTAAACACCCCAACTCGAAACTTCCGCTTCGGTGGCCGAGGTCCGCTCTCCGAATTTTCCTATTCTACTTTGCACGGTTTTAGCATACACAATAAGTCCATTGACACGCATATCACCTTTTACAACGTCAAGCCAGCATTTTTGTTTTTACTTTTCTGATATAATTCATCATTTTTGTTTATACTTTTCTTATCCGTACAGGGGCGGAGAAAGAATACTAACCTCTGTGGCCGGGGTCGGCCTGTCGTAAAAGGCGACAAAACCACCCAACCTAGCTACGTGGTAGGCCCTCAAGCCCGTCTGGATGGCGACCACCTTTGGTCTTAAGCATGCCGCCATAATAACCTTGTGTTGTGTTCCGGCATTAGTGACCCAAGTTCCTATACCCTTATGGGACAGCAGCGTGTTTGCGATGCCACTGGCGTTGCAAACCCCTATAGGCGACGGTAACTGCTAAATTCTAAGCGGGCTGTCAGCCTGTCTGCTGTCTACGCAATAAAAAAAAAATAATATCTTATTATAAATATATACCTAGTCAGGTCATAAGTATTGTCACACAGTAAAAACTTTTCTTTTAGAATGCTGGCCACAAAAAAGTTTATTGAATTCGAATCTTGCATTGTTCATGAAAATAAAAATGTATACTTTAGAATTTTACTCATTTTTTGAATATGGAGTGGACGTTTAAAGAAGACCGTGTTGCAGTTATTGCGTTGCATCGTTGCGGTTACGCGCCAATTCAAATTTTTAACATACTGAAAAATTTGAATATAACCAAAAGATTCATTTATCGTACCATCAAACGATACAATGAAGACTCTAGTGTAGATGACAGGTCAAGAAGTGGTCGCCCTCGGTCTGTTAGGACTCCAGCAGTGATAAAAGCTGTGAAGGCACGAATTCAAAGAAATCCCAAACGTAAGCAGAAACTGTTGGCCCTTCAGATGGGGTTAAGCAGAACCACGGTGAAAAGGGTGTTAAATGAAGACTTAGGGCTTCGGGAATATCGAAGAAAAACAGGACATCGTTTGAATGCTCGTCTAATGGACCTGAGACTGGAGAGATGCCGCGCTTTGTTGAAGCGGTACGCGGGAAAAAAATATCGGGAAATTCTTTTTTCGGATGAAAAAATGTTTACCGTAGAAGAGAGCTACAACAAACAAAATGATAAGGTGTACGCACACAGTAGTGAAGAAGCGAGCAACCGTATTCCGCGTGTCCAACGAGGTCATTTTCCATCCTCGCTCATGGTATGGTTGGGAGTTTCTTATTGGGGCTTAACAGAGGTACATTTTTGTGAGAAAGGTGTAAAAACGAATGCTGTTGTGTATCAAAATACAGTCCTGACGAACCTTGTGGAACCTGTTTCTCATACCATGTTCAATAACAGGCACTGGGTATTCCAACAAGATTCGGCGCCAGCTCATAGAGCGAAGAGCACACAAGACTGGCTGGCGGCGCGTGAAATCGACTTCATCCGGCACGAAGACTGGCCCTCCTCCAGTCCAGATTTGAATCCGTTAGATTACAAGATATGGCAACACTTGGAGGAAAAGGCGTGTTCAAAGCCTCATCCCAATTTGGAGTCACTCAAGACATCCTTGATTAAGGCAGCCGCCGATATTGACATGGACCTCGTTCGTGCTGCGATAGAGGACTGGCCGCGCAGATTGAAGGCTTGTATTCAAAATCACGGAGGTCATTTTGAATAAACTTTAATGTCATAAGAATCTATGTTTTGTTAAGTTCATTTTGGTATATGAATGGTTACATAATGAATAAACTTGTTACAATTATTTTACATTAAACATGTGACAGAATTTATGACCTGACTAGGTACTTACATAAAAAATTTATATCACTTATACATTACATGGTTAGTTGGTAACAATATATGTACACACAAAATAATTTTAATTTTCTAATGTGATCCGATTTGTGGCATTGAAAGGACATTTTGGGATTTTTAAAGCAAATGTGATGATGTCTAAGACACATATTGACGAAGTGGTTGGTATACGAGTACTCTCGGAAACTAATATATATAGTGGTTTCGGATTTTAATTACACAACGACACGCATCGCTTACGCAGTTTTTCTCGCAATTTGTATCCGTGGCGGCAGAGAAAGAATACTGACCTATGTGGCCGGGGTCGGCCTGTCGTAAAAGGCAACTAAACAACTCAAGCTAGGTGGTAGGACAACAAGCCCGTCTGGATGGCAACCACCCATAGTTTTTAAATATCCCGCCACAACAACCTTACGCAGATAGCAGCGAGTTATTAATGCCCGGCGTTGCAAACACCCATAGGGGACGGTAACTGCCAAATTTTAAGCAGGCTTGACAGGCTGATGCCTGTCTACTGTCCTACAGCAATAAAGAAAAACAAAACATTTTGAGGAAACCTGCATGCCGATGTTACCTCGAACAAGCGTGGATATATTGTCGGTTTTCTCTAAATTAATACATAAATATACGTTAACACCCAAACTCGCGACGGGAATCGAACCCGTGACCCCACAGGCGTTCTGATGTGCTAAATCCATTTCGTCACAGAAGTTGTTGAGGATAAGGTCGAATAGTTGTGTATCCAATGCATGTCTAAAAATGTTGATGGATTTTTGGCAGTTTTTCGTCGTACTTGGGGTGTCCATAAACATATCCCAATTGGGGATGGTGATGGGCTTCGCTGCTGCGCTGCTACCTCAACTGGAACGCCCTGATTCCCCTATACCAGTGGACACAAACTCAGCATCATGGATAGGTAATCTTCAGATTATATAAAAATATGTAGACTTAACAAAAATTCCGAAAAGCTTGCTTTCTCTGTTCACTCTGAATTGACAACCTTGCTGATCTTCAGTGTAGTGGACTAGGGGGTGTCCACTCATCTGCTCCATTTTCCATTATCCTAGCAAATGTGACCAGCTTGGTTATTCGTCAAGAGATGCGAACCGTACGTAGTGTAGTGCAGTTAGTAATGCGAAATGTAGGTCATATACGTCTAGCAATGTCAAATGTTGTTTTCTTGGGAAAAGTCACAGTTATCACGGTATCTGTGCAGGGGCGGAGAAAGAATACTAACCTCTGCGGCCGGGGTCGGCCTGATGTAAAAGGCGACAAAACAACTCACCCTAGCTACGTAGTAGGGCCTCAAAGCCCGTCTGGATGGCGATCACCTTTGGTCTTAAGTATGCCGCCATAATAACCTTGTGTTGTGTTCCGGCATTAGTGACCCAAGTTCCTGTACTCTTATGGGACATCAGCGTGTTTGCGATGCCACTGGCGTTGCAAACACCCATAGGCGATGGTAACTACTAAATTCTAAGCGGGCCGTTAGCCTGTCTGCTGTCTTACAGAATTAAAAAAAGTATTTAGAATAGAAACAAATATAGGGCTTCATACTTTTTAATTCCAAAGAAAGTTGGAGGACGACCCTGATGACTCATAATCGCTTTTTAAAAAATATTGTGCATTCGAATGACAACTTGTGTGGAACGTTTGAAACATACTTGATAGTATCCTTTAAAATTTTAGAAACGAAGGAAGTAAAAATTACGTTTGCTTGGATTTAAGACTTTTTTGCTTTAAACTTCGAAATAATAAATAAATTATTCCTTTTTATTCACAGCTGCAATCCCAGGCTTAGCGTTGCTTCTTGGAAACTTCTCAATTCCACCAATAATGGCAAAATTTGGAAGGAAGAAGGCAAATTTCCTCAGCATCGTAATATGTCTAGGTGGATGGATTGGTATTACAACCTCAAACACCTTAACATGGCTTATTATTGCCAGATTTGTCCAAGGTCTCGGAATGGGCATGGGTTCATGCATATCTCCAATATTAATTGGTGAATATTCCAGCCCCGTTAATAGAGGGCCATTTTCTATGATGATGTCAATAATCATGGCACTTGGTACATTAGCCATACATGCTGTAGGCTCATACTGTACTTGGAAAAATACAGCTATAGTCGCCGCATGTATAGCATTCGCTGATCTACTTATAGTCACCTGTTCACCAGAATCTCCAAGTTGGTTGGCTGATCGTGGAAGATTCGATGAATGTAGGAAGTCATTTCGATGGTTAAGAGGTACTTACGGAGAAGATGAACTCAGTGAAATGCTTAGCAAAGCTGGCAACACTAAAACGTTAACTGTCACTGTCAAACAAAAGTCGAGAAATAGAATTGAATATTTCGGAGAATCGATACGAAATAAGAGTTTTTATAAACCGATTTTAATTATGATTCATGTATATACAATGGGACAATGGGCTGGTATAAATATACTAGCGCCTTACGCTGTAGATATAGTACGAATACTAGTCGGAACGACTTACACATCGTATATAATCATCGCTATGGATTCATTAAGATTAGTATCATGCATACTCTCTGTGTTCATAATAAGGATGTTAAAAAGACGAACAATGTTGTTCATAACTTTAGGATTAAACACTTTAGTGATATTTCTAATTGCAGGCTACAGTTACGCGAAAACAAACGATTACTACCAACACCCAGTGATAGGTATTTCATTAATAATGTTACACATGTTTACAATTGCCACGGGATCCTTGCCTTTACCATACACAATTGCTGGAGAGATATTTCCTTTACAATACCGAAGCTTAGCCAGTGGGATCAGTGCTATATTTTCTTCAATGAATATATTCATATCAGTGAAAAGTTTTCCATATTTGATTACGAATATAGGCATGCACGGTGCTTATTGCGTATACGGATGTATTTTAGTGTATTGTTTGACGATAGTGTGGTTTTTCTTGCCGGAAACTAAAGACAGGACGTTACAAGATATTGAAAATGAATTTAAACGGAGTAATAGATGCGCTCAACCAATGGTTACTTTGATCGGAAATAAGAGCCCGGTTTGAGTTTGGCAATAAGCATTTGGGTTTTAACACAATCTGTTATAAAAAGTCGCCAGGAGAATTACATTTGTACTGAAATAGTGGCGGCAAGTGATAATTGTATATATACATAAATATTCATAAGATTTTTCTGATTAAAATAATTGGCAGTTGCGTAATATGTTTTCTATATTTTGATGAATTAAATAAAATACCTGTTTTATATTTTATTTTTCGTATATTGTTGAAATTTTCTAAAATGATAGGCAACGGCTTAATGTTTACAGTGTTGTCAAATGTGTCCATTCATTTTAAAGCTAATTTAATGGTATTTCTGCATTAAATACATATTCCTGCTAGTCTTAAAACGCCAGAGAAAGTATTATATAATTAAGGAATTAGGAAATGAATAGGAAATACGTACCTCTTTAAAAAATTAAGAAACGTGGACAATATATTTCGATATTCCAAAACTAATAATTGCTCTGCCAAGCCCTTGTTTTATTTCAACCAAAATTACTGGAAAAAATCCAATTTGTACTGTAAATAAGTTAAATTTTATGAAGTAAAATTCAATAGTATTTTGATGCGTTTCTATACAGTAAATTGGATAAAATCAAAATATGTATTTGACCTAAATCTAAAATCTCTTTTTAAAACAATCTTCCTGATCCCTTATAAATCGTGTACCGCGGCCACTACTGCGTCATCATCTTCAAATTTATGGCCCCTGAGATGTTCCTTTAACTGCGGAAATAGGTAGAAATCACTAGCGAGTTAGGACCGGTGAATATGGAGTATTTTTCATAAATTCGAATCCAGCTTTTGGAATAGCAGCCATCTCAACTCTGGACTTGTGCGCGGAGGCGTTATCTTGGTGAAACAAAACAACTTTGCCACGCTGTTGCCTGCGTATTTCCTCACGCAACTTTGTTATTTGTCCTGCGCACAAAATTCCCGTAATAGTGGCTCCATGATTAAGGTATTCGATCATAACCACACCTCAGTTGTCCCAGAAAAACCAGCCCATGATCTTACCGGCGGATGAAATCGCCTTAAATTTCTTTGGAGTTGGAGATGACGGTCTCTTACAAGTTATGTACTGTTTTTTTGTTTCCGGGTCATAATGGTGAAGCCATGTTTCATCTATAGTTATGAATTGAGCCAAAATCGGTCAAGATCTTGTTGTAACAAACCCAAACAGCTTTATGAAATTTTCAGTCTCGTTTGTTTCTGCACGTCAGAAAGCATTCTGGGCACCCAGCGCGTTGACACTTATACGCAAATGGTTGTGTATAATATTACGGACACTCTATAGAAATCTTAATTTCTTCTGCTATAAATAAACAGTAACACGACGATGTTTTCAACTTTTTAAATTATTTGTGCAGTCACTACCGATGTAAGGCATCCCGTGCGGGGGTCTTCGTTAATGGAAGTTCTTCCTCGCTTGTACTCAGCATACCAACGCGCAACTGTAGCATATGGAGAAGCATGAAAATTTTGAAAAAAAAATCAAGCAGAGATATTTTATTACCGCGTGAACTTCAATTTTATCCATTTTTAAGAAAATGTTCCGAAACGACGCATATAAATGACTTCTATTTTCAAAAAACAAAAGTGAATTGATTGTATTTTATTATTACTTTGTATATCTAATGTCTGGCTGCCAGTATTTCTTTTCAAGGAGAATATATCGCATTATCACTATTTATTGAACACCCCTCATAACATATAAATTGCGACTGTTCATAAAGGAGTGCAAAGCTCCATTCACCATGTTTCCTGCATTCACTCTTCTTTCAATATTTTATATTTTTCTTTTGTAAATAAATATATACACCTAAAATAGGGACGTGCGAAAGACTATTGGTAACTCTTCCTGGCCATGGCATGATATTGTTAAACCAATATTAATGAACTCGTTATAAATACATACATGTAGGCTCGTATCCACAAAAAAAATGGTGAGCCGCCGTACGAGAAACAAAGGCAATGCGGGTTTGATAAATATGACGAAGAAATGGGAGAACGAATTAACCCAGCACGTCAGAAAGAGCAGTTACTCACCTGAGGCTCTCCTATCTGCTACCTTCCAGTGCTGGTTCTGCGCTTTGAATTTTAGATGTACCTAATTAGGTGTTCACAGTAACACATATTCGTATAAACACTAGCCGATCGCGCCCGTTCCGCTGAGCGAATAACAGGCAAAAGTAAATCGAGAAAAAATGAGAAAGGGGTCGATGGAATCCAAAAAATAAAAACCATATACGAAAAATTCCGCGTCGAACGGTAGTCGTCCCATCCCGACATATTCAGTAGTTTTGTTGTGATGGTGCGTCAAAGGAACCCCATTTTCCTTATATGAATAGAAGTGCAGAGACTGGTGTGGTCGCAAGCCAAATACTACGGTAAGTATTCCCGATTCGGGCGCTAACCAAGAGCTCGACGGTGGTACTTTCTCGGATTGCTGTCAGGCGCCGCGGCATCATCAATTAACTTGTGGGTAGAAAAGGATAGGATAAGGTGCCTAAACACATAAATTTTTACAAAACTGCTTCAGTAGCTACGATGGCCTATGGTCGTTTTTGTGATCTGCAAAATTATTCTAGCCTAAAAACCTTGCTCTACAAATTTTCCTACCAAACAGTAGCAGGAATGTCTGAAAACTAAGCAATAAGAGAACAATTTCATTACAAACGATTTATTTCAAAGTTACGCATCTCGCTTACTTTATTACAACAAAAAATAATAACATTTGAAAACATTTACTTCTACTGTATCTAAAAACACATAACAAAAACTTCAAGTGAAGCATTTACAAATTCAGAATCTGTTTAAACTAATCGTTTTATGGAAAAGAAAACAATAAATCCAAAACAACTGTCATCAAATTAAATTAGCGGCGTTGTGCACTTTTTTGTGATGGGTAAAAAATGTTAAACTCGCGTCAGGTCACGTGTCCTGGTCGTAAGAATTCGTAAGACGGAGTTTTGCTCCAGTAATACCAACTTTATTAATAACGACTTAAGGTTTATCTTATTATGTAACTTTTAAATGATTGCATTGCATTACTTATACATATCTATTCGAATTGCGACTTTATTACAATGAAATACAGTTGATTTTTTTTTAAGTGAACACTTCTTTAGGCGCGTTGAGTACTTTTTGGGACCAATTTAAACTTTAATCCTTGATCGAACACTTCTTTATAAATTGTAAATAATAATCTAATAGCTCGACGATACAATTCATAAGTTACTTAGTTTTCACTTCTATCGGCAGTCCCCAAAGACTGCCCCGCATGTTTTTTTTTATTGCTGAAGAACAGCAGACAGGTTGTCGGCCTAAGTAAGCAGATACCCTCGCCTATTCATGTTTGCGATGTTAGAAGTACCGCGAACACACTACTGTCCCATAACGGTACAGGAAAAACCTCGGACACTAATGCCGGAACACAATATTATGGCGGATTAATTATGCATGCATGTTTATTAGTATGACATACTTATATCTATGAGGGCCCGACAGGCTGACCCCAGCCATAGAGGAATTCTTATTCCTCCCCACGTTAAAATAATAGCTATCTCGTTGCTGAGCAGCTCTTCTCTATATGAAAACGGACAGTAAATCCGCCATGCTTGTGCAAGGCGATCTACACATACCTATCTGTATGGTAACCTCGTGATTTTCCTCCAGATAGCCGAGTGGCATTACACTCGGAGGCCAATCTGGCATACAACGGTGAAGGAAAACAGGTTCCCTTTAGAGGTAGTCCGAGCCCAGCAAAGGGCGATGATGCGAGAAAAGCAATACATGCCTTGTGAGAACTGAAATTGTCAACTTTAGAATAGTTTCAGTCAGATAGTACGTATTATTTGTTAAATATGAACTTCTTCTTGGTCGCCACGCTCTTGACAGAGAGGTCGTGGTCGTTACATAGCTTTGTTGATACGATTTAAGATATCTCGCATCTGTTGGTGGCCATTCGTGCACTCGTGCACGGTATCGCCATATTTGTTATAATTATATTTTAATTAAGCTTAAAATTGTAAAATTTTTGTTAGTGTTTGACCCAAACAAGCAGTTGCTCTTCGTTGACCTTTAAACTCTAACCAAGGAGACAGAACACAGAGTGGATTATTAATTACTGGAGGGCAAGAGAGCGGGGAGAAAGATTGTACATTGGAAGAAGACATAGGCTATATTTTGTCGCTAAAACTTGAAAGGGGTAAAATAGGGGTGAACGTAATTAAGTTCATTCGTAATTAAGTTTTTTACATTTATATGGCAAAACGTGTGCCAGGTCAGCTAGTTTCAAGTAAAAATTGCCAAAAAAATTTTTCAATTAGTTTAAACAGATCTTAAATATAGTTTTGTTGAATATTTTATATACATCAATCGAAAGGTGGGTAAAGCAAATATTCCGTGGACACATGTCTTTTATCTACATTCAAATTACAATGTTGAACATCCAGAAAACACACACGATTTTAACATCCACACAGACGTCCATCATCCACATTTACGAAATAACGACAACTGTGTAAACCCGACATATTTGATGGTAGCTCATATTTTTCTGCTATATATAGTGGAAATATTGTCAAACTAGGCAATATTGTGGTAATATTACGGTGCCATATAGCATGAATTTTACGTTCGGTACGGCTTAGGAATATAGCCGGATAAATTAGCGATCGACAACACTGCAATAACGCCAATTTTATAGTTGTCTGTGGCGCCATTACCGCTACCGCTTGGATACGAGACGAAATGCGCAGGAGTGTATGATCACGTGCCGATCCGGACCACAGTTCGGGCTGCTCCGACCATCAGTCAAGTTCGTTCTTTCGCCACACACGTCCATGACAAGTCAATAAACAAATAAGAAGAGTATGGATAGTTTAATTCCATCATTCTCTACTGTTATTGTACATTATATCTTCTTCTGTCTCTTATATTCTTCTTGAAATGTATTGCTATAATATACAGCTGGCAACAAGTTAATATTAATAATTTATAAAGTAAGTTATAATGTTGGTTGCTATATTTTACAGGTTTTACTATGTAGCGATCAGTTCTCATCTCAAAACGGTTACTACCCACAATACGGCTTTATATTTATTTGATTGTTGAGTCAGTCAGGAAACAAATAGTCTATGCATCTAAGCTAGACTACAACTGTAAATATGACAAATTCCTTACTCCAGATAGCAAAGATATTCTCCTGTCTGCCTTCGGGATCATAAAGTTGTGTGGACCCTGCTCCTTTCCATGGCTGGCTGCAAACGCAGTGATTTGTGCCCGTAAAGGGATCTCTCTCGATTTAACCCGTATGTGCAGATGTTAAACCACAATCTTACGATAGAACTAATTAAGAATTCGAATTTAATGAATAATAGCCACTTAATCAGATCTCATAATACAACCAATCATCCATATCCGTCTTACAGTATAAGTAAAATTATCGCAGACAGAGAATATCCGTTAACTCATAGCACAAAAGAAATTTTTTCTTCTTTAAATAAAAATAAAAACGAATAAAAGTTATTATAAATAGATAAATCTATTGTTTATATTATATTTATTTTATAAAAGTTCATCACTGGTTTTATCTAAGAATAGAAAAAAAACCGCAACGATCATGGTAAATATTTTTATAATAATTCAATATTTTCATAACAATTGACGAGTATATTTTAGATATTGCGTAATTCTATCTAAAAAAATTTCATCTACCCACAATTTTCCATTTTCAATAAACAATAGAATGTTGAATAACGCTATATTCTAAATCATAAAGTAAACAAATGTATTAAATGGAGCGCGATAGAGGTCTTTATTTACCATGATCGTAACTGCTTCCGGAAATATGTAAGATACCACAAAACACAACACCGATTGGTCCGTGCTTCTACTTAAAACGCATACAAACAAAATATTTGACCTATAACCAGGATACAAAATACCCACTCGGAGCCGTCAAAAGATCCAAAAATCCATCTTTTTCAGCCACATTACGACACTAGAGAAAGAACGGCCAATCTACATATAAACACGACAACTGCCCAGGCACCCCTAAACGGACGGCAACGTGTTAACCGTGCCTGGCGTCGCAAACATTTATAGGCGACGACAGTAACTATTATAGCCGTCTGCCTGTCTGTTGTTCCTCAGCAATAAAAAAAGGCACCAAGAGACCACCTTGTGTGGTTTCAGCCACTAGGTGGTTGGTTCCATCATATTTTCCTACTTCACACCCCTGTGAGTTCCTCACAAGTGCGACATAAATGGAAAGACGGTGTTAGGCGGTGAGACGACAGTCGCCCTTTTAGAATCCTAATTTTATATATAAATCACTTCGAAGAATTAAAAAAAAAACTACAAAGTGTAAGACTAAATTATGCTCCTTGAATGATTCACTGCACCCAGACCACAGAAATCACGAACACTTCCCAAATTTACCATATCAAGAATCGAATCCATGAGCAAGCAATTGGGTATTTGAAAAAAAAAATATTATTGATTTTTTTATATATTTTAAAACTTTATTATTAATAATATTGATATTTAATGCAAAAAACTGAAAAAAAAATTTGAATTAATTATTAAAAATTGATGAAATTTAAATAAAAAATCACGTGACTATAAACGCGCCATGATTGGTCACCATAGTTGTGACGACATAATGTTATACCTATTCAATAACAGTACAGCGTTAAAGGCTAAAATACGAGTTGTTAGTTCCGATTAGCTTTTTGTGATAAAGGATTTATTAAGGCAAAGTCTGATAATATTCCTGATGTTGATATATTTATGATAACCAATTTAAAAAAAAATGACGTTCGGTTGAATTCTGCTGAAGTCCGAGGTGCCAAGGCATCAAGGTAAGTCTGTTAAAAAAATAATATAATAAATGAAAACATTTAAGTATTTATTATATTTTGTTTTGGGATTATCACGGTGTACTGCTTAAAACCATTTATTTCGACATTTGTCATCTTGGGGAACATGTAAAAAAAACATTTTGTCAGAAGTTGTTTTTGTAGTATTCGTACATAATAGTACAAAACAAGAAAGATAACTTTTTAGGTTCAACATTTTTAATATAAATTTAACAATGACAACAAAATTAAATAGATCAAAACACTATTTATTATTTTTCTATCAACTGCAATGAGTAAAAACTAACATTATGACGTCACACACGCGCTTGGGTTTGTTCGGGAGTTATCGGCCTGTCTTCGGTACTGGATTCAAAAATTAATTTTTATTTTGAAATAACTTTTGAATTATTGCGAAATAAAATAAAATAAAAATAGTTTTGTTATAAAACTTTATATGATTTATTCATTTATTACAAAAAAAATTTTTTTTAAACACCCAATTCGACAAATGTTCATTTGGAATACACCTAATTATTATTTACCTACCAATTATCTATAAAGTTAGAAAACAATATAATTTTCACAATATTTTGTTTGTATGCGATCTATTACACATATACAAAATATATATAAATATATATCGTCCGTCCCTCACGCACACACTCACAGGCTACTAGATATACATATAACTATTATCTTTTTATAGTTCTTTTTTTTGTAAAATTTTGTTTACATTTATTTTTTACACATTTTAATATATCATTTTGTGAATTTTGAGAATTTTCCCAAGACGCTGTTTAGCTGTCTTCATACCCTTTTTCAGTCTTATATCTGCGAAAAAGTATTTAAGGAATAAATAACAAATATATATATCAATAGAATATCCTAGTATATGTACAAATAAATTAAATAAATATAAACGTTAAAAAACACAGCTCTATGGGACAGCAGCGTGTTCGCAAACATCCATAGGCGACGGTAACTCCTTAATATTAAGTGGGCCGTCAGCCTGTCTACTGTTACTAGACAATAAAAAAAAAAAACAAAATAAACAAGGGCGCTGGAGGGTAAAAATTACTACCCCATGACGCCCATCATGGTAGGGGCCCACTTGGACACAACGGACGGATCGCTGCCAGTTTGAGTCACGGTATTAGTCAAGCCATTATTTCCGTTGGCTGCAGCCCTATTTCCAAAATAAGCAAAGAACACTCGATTTATGGATGCTTTGCTTGTTTTTTAGCTGACGGCCCGCTTAGGATTTAGCAGCTACCGTCGCCTATAGGTGTTTGCAACGCCAGTGGCATGACGAACACGCTGCTGTCCCATAAGACTACAGGAACTTGGGTCACTAATGCCAGAACACAAGGTTATTATGGCGGCAACTTAAGACCAAAAGTGGTCGCCATTCAGACGGGCTTGAGGCCTTACCACGTAGCTAGGGTGGGTTGTTTTGTCGCCTTTTACGTCAGGCCAACCCCAGTCGCAGAGCTTAGTATTCTTTCTCCGCCCCTGCACGGATTATAATTACAGATATTAATTTAATTGCTTATTGTATTTACACAAGAAATATGCTTAATTTTAAAACTAAACTATATTACAAAAATAAATAAAAATAAAACACACACACGCGAAAACTATAAATAATATTTCGATTCCAGATCTCTTTTGACCGGAAACGTTCCCAAAAGGATGGCTGCATTACCGCGTTGGATGGCAACACTTATATTTTGGCCTAAATACAAACTAGCTTTTTGATCCCGTGAGACCTCTATCAAGCGTTTTCCCGAGCTCTCGATAAAGCCTATAAAAAGGCTTGAGTTAATTGACAATCCATACTAATATTATAAATGCGAAAGTAACCCTGTCTGTCTGCGTTTACGCAATCACGCCTCCTAAACTACTGAACCGATTTAAATGAAATTTGGTACAGAGATAGTCTAGAGCCTAAGAAAGGACATAGGATACTTAGTAATGCGAGAAAAGGTCTGTAAGGGGTTGAAAGTTTGTATGGAAATTACGTCATTTTTAAAGCTAGAAGCTTGAAACTTATTTTTTATGCTTTTGATTAGATATAAATAAGTACGACATTCAAAGTTTGTAAAAAATTTAGCCTAAAGGGGGTAAAAATATGGGATTAAAGTTCTTATGTGATAACGTCGGCAAAAAAAGCTTACGGCCCAGAAAATAAAAACACAGAAGAAAATTCAGAGAATTACGGAGTCACACTGTGAGACTGAAATTAACGGAAGTAAGAAACTTGCCAGTAATGTTTCTACGGTGAAAAATAAAATTAGTATGGATTATTATCATGAAAAAATTTTAAATGCTGCCAAAAGTAACAATTCCACGCGGACGAAGTTGCGGGCACAGCTAGTTATACATAAACAACACCCAGACGCGGGACGGAAATTGTAACGGTGAACAACCTCAGATGTTTCGAGGTAAGTCATTGCGAAACAGAGAGAGACAGAGAAATAAATATCACATTACTTTTCATCATCACTGCGATATATGCATACAAGGCCTTCATATAGCAAAGGTCAAGAAACTGGCCTGAAAAGATCATACCACACAAATGTTGCATCACTTTAACAGGGATTAAGCGTGTCACTTACTTTTGTTATTTGGCGTAGGTTGCACAGGCGGCGGGGGCCGTCTGCTCTTCGTCGCGAGCACCGCTCTCTTCGCACTCTGCACAATGAACAACACGGGGTTATTGGTGGGACACCGACACCCATCTCTTGCCACGAATGTGACAGAAATATATCACGTTTACAGGCAATAATGGTAATCCTTTCGATGTACAGTCGACAAAAAAAGAAGGAAGTGTAATGTATATGATGCTATAACTACGTACATACAAAATAAATATAAAATTAAAAAACAACTGTACACAGATGTAAAATCAGTCTGCAAGCTTTTTACAAAAGCTAGCAGCAAAACTAGTATTCATGTTTTCAGTCTCCCCCAAAAAAAATTTGTTTCACAAATGTTGTGATATTTATAATAACGTTTCTTTAAATTCAATTACAATTTAATATCATCTTATAGGCAACATTGACTAACAATTACAATTTAAAATTACCTTATTTGCAACATTGACTAATAATTAAAACAACCAATGAGAATCATCTGGAGTATAGACGACCAATTAGAATCTAATATTTAAACAACCAATGAGAATCACTTCCAGAGTATAAACGACCAATGAGAATCGCTTCCGGAGTGTAGAGTGGGGACAAATGAAGGAGACGTCAATTGGTGGATGAGCGACGAGCGTCCAGTCAGCAGTCAGTCTGTGTTAAGCCAGCGCGTGATAAAGACATCAATAAAGAAGTGAGTAAATAATTTACCGAGTTCCTTTTTATTGCTGTGATACAGCAGACAGCCCACGTAATAGTAAGCAGTTACCGTAATGTTACAACTAGTTTTTGATTCAACCAAAATTACTCATAAAATCATTCAGTTTCATTTATTACTCTAAGACAGTAGACAGGCTGACGGCCCGCTTAGAATTCAGCAGTTACCGTCACCTGCGAATGTATGCGACGCCAGAGGCACTGCTAACACGCTGCCGTTTGCAACTGAGTTTATTATGGCGGCATATTTTGGAACCAGGGGTTGGTTGCTATCAAAATGGGCAACCCCGCCACCTAGGTAGTTATTTTGTCGCCTTTCACGACAAGCCACTCCCGGTCACAAGATAGGCAATAAATTTTTAATCCGCCCCTGCACGGAGAAATGACTCGTAACACTTGTACACTCTAAGCCTATGCTTTCTGAAATCAATGCTAAACTGATTGGAACCCTAATCCCAAAGAAATAAGAAGAACCTTTCTCAAAAAAAAAAATATATGCCACAATCCTAGGTTAATACGCTTATGAAAAGCTCAAGATATAGCTATACCCACCTGCGGATGATCAGGCTGTGTGACGGGCGCGCTCGTGACCGCTGCGTGCGTTACGTGCCCGGAATTCGGACGCGGGTGCCTCCGGGACGCCGCATGCAACGCTGCGCGCACACACTCGCGCCGCACGCCGTTGCGCATAGAGGTGCGAACCCTGGGCACCAGCCGGCCGAGTCGTGCCCGCGGCGACCACGACTCGTCCCTGAAACACACATTTACAATGTGCACTGCGTAACACGTAACATTTTAATGCTCAAGTCTGGAGTTATCTCAACATTCCAATTCTGAAGGGACGGCTGAAATCCTAATTCTACAGACAGCCTCCGTAGGTCTTTAACTATCAATAAGCGCATTTAGTTTAGAGAAGAGAATGGAAAGAGAAAGATATAGGGCGGGTAGAAAGTGCTAGGGGAGAAGGAGGGAGAGACGCACAGGAGAGAGATAGGAGGGAGAGACGTGTACACACGCGCACAGGAAGATGTCCCCCTCTTCGCGAGAGAGAGACGCTAAACGCAAACATATACAGCCTTACAGAAAAAAAAACACGCGTTTAATAGACAAACAAAAAGGTGCAAAACATACTTTTCTCCTTTGGTTTTGGAGTCAATCCGATTCCTGGAGTTCCTCCGCCGCCTGCTCTCGGACCACTCCTCGTCCTCGTCGGAGCTCATCTCCAGCGAGGGGTATACGTACTCCTCGTCACGGTGCACCTCCTTAATCACGTCTTGCTCCTCGGCAAAGTCATCGTCCTCGGCGCTGCTCACAGCTGTCACTGCGGCCTTCCGCGCCCTCTTACCGCTTGTCGGCGTGGTGCTATGTACATACAAACTTTTTAAAGACTAAATATCTCTCATCACCCTCAATTTTTATGCAGGATTATTGGTAATTCGACGTATTCCCGTTAGGAGGTGATAGGGGGGGGGGGTGACTATTTGCGACAATTTTAACCGCCATATGCTTTATGCAAGTAAATCATTTTTGACATATCATGTTTTTTAGCTTTTTTCAAAATAAATCAAAAATGCAACATCAAAAATTTATTTAAAAAAAAAACTATCAATTTAAATCTAATTTTTTCTCCTCGTTTATAAAAACGATTAAATATTGGTTATTTATCAATATTAAAAGAACAATTATCGGTTTTTTATGAGTTGTAATTGTAACTCAACTACCAAAGTAGTCAAATTATTCCGTATCGCATTTGCTGCGTTTATAATTCGTTTTGAGCTATTCCGCGGCTGACATGGGCGAGACGTCGTAAATAAGGGATTTCACCCACACATATTTAGAAATCAACCGGCGTTAAGTCCACAAGCAATTGATTCTGAGGATATCAAATTTAGCCACTTATCTCACATTATCTCTAGTTCATCATCGTAGAATACTAAGCTTCTTGGGATAATTAAGTGTGTAACAGTACCGTGCTTTTAAAAAACAGTGCGCGTCGCGGAATATCACATCTTCTGTTTCGCTCACACAGCTATTTTCTCATTGCCATTCATTTATTTAGTTTTGTTAGCATCTTTTTACATACCATTTGTGGAAATATATTAAGTACATTTTACACGAACAAAACATGGAATAACGAAATCTCGATCTGACTTTCATTGGAAGCAGACCTAACAAGAAGACCTCAGAGGAAGGGAGCCCCCCCGCACCTCTGACAATGTCTTTCGTGGCGCGTATATGTACGCCATGTTATGGTACCCATCAATAACAAAAATGTTCCGAGTTGAAGGTAGTTTTAACTGAAATAAATTTACCTTTCATGTCTGGTTACGGATGTGGATTGGTGTGGCGTGTCGGTGGCGAGACCGAACGTCCGGTGGGGGGCGGTGTACCTTTGCTCGGCTATGCTCAGCATACCCGCCACTGCCGCATCTTCACTGTCACATCAAATTTGGCAATATATCAACGTCATAAATAAACAATATTAAATTTATAATCACATATCTTATGTGATGTGTTTGTCCCCGTAGAGAGAGTGGACAGGGTACACACCACGCTTGTCCAAGACGGTGATCTCAGTATGCAGGTTACCTCACGATGCTTTCCTTCACCGTTGGTACATGACAAATTTGTTATTATATACACGTTAGATGAGAAAAATTGCCTAAACAGTGCTTAGGACTTGAACCCGGGACTTCCAATTGATCTCTGAATGTAATACCACTGAGCTACCTATCTAATACAATCGACTTAATATTGATCGTTAGAGATCTAATTCGCCGTTTAGCTCATTTCTCTATCATCTATCAAGCGAAATTTTATTTATATGTACGTGTAAAAACTTATTCGCTTTGAACAAAAGGATAAAATGGCAGTACCGCAATAGGCGGGAGGGAGCCCGTACACAAACGTAATGGGCTATTGTTATTCATCGTCGTCATCAGTCTATCGATGTCCAACGTTGGACGTCTCCCCAAGTTTGCCCCAACCCTTTTTTACAATATAATCCCACAGAGAATTCAGACTTTCAACGAATAAGTTTAAAAAAGCTATTAAGCAACGTCTGCGTGGGAAAGGATATTACACCATTAAAGATTATATTGACGACCGCACAGACCGGGGATAAAAATTATTATACTGATACCTCCATAAAAACCTCAATAAAATAAAACAAATATAAAATAAGACTAAAACCACTCGCTGGGAAGTTTGTGTTGCAGTTTCTTCTTTAGCCAGCGTTTTGTATTGGAAACGGAAGTAGATTCTTGACATTCAATAAGTGATGTGTAAGATCTTTGATATTTTATATGTATGATATAAATGATTTTGATTTGTAACTCACGTAGCATGGACTGGTTCCTCCTCCTCCGCTAATACTGAAGCCTGTATGAGGGATTCAATCCCGTTGGCGGGCATCGGCCGAGACGCGGCCTCTCTGTAGCTGCTCGCGGTGTTACTTGTGTTCGACGCTGACCAATTATTACAAATAAAAAGCGCTTGCAAACATGATAAGAGGACAGTAGAAATTTGGAGATGTTAGCAGGATCATTCGTCTATGTTAGGTATGTACGCCAAAGAGCGACGCGGTGGCTGCGCCCACCATCTTATATATGTAATATTAAAGCAGTTAGCAACTAGCCGACGTTTGACTTGTACGTATACGCACTCCGTCATAACAGTCTACTTCCGCTTCGGTGCACGGGGTCCGCTTTTTTTAATGCTGTAGGACAGCAGATAGACTGACGGCCCAGTTAGAACTTAACAGTTACCGTCGCCTATGTGTGTTTACAACGCCAGTAACATTGCGAACACGTTGTTGTCCCATAAAGGTACAGGAACTTGGGTCACTAATGCCGGAACACAACACAAAGTTACTATGGCGGCATACTTAAGATCAAAGGTTGTCGCCATCCAGACGGGCTTGGGGCCCTACCACGTAGCTAGGGTGGGTTGTTTTGTCGCCTTTACAACCTTTACGGCAGGCCGACCCCGACCGCAGAGGTCAGTATTATTTCTTCGCCCCTGCACGGATGGAAACCGCTTAAGTGTAGGGCCCCTTACCAAAATCTTCGGAGCCCAAGCCAACCGACGACTTTTCCCACGGGGTTACGGGTATTTGATGACAGTTGTTTCAGTAAAAGTAAAAAACGATGGTAACGGTAATGTTATCAGGATTTTTAATGATAATCATTCCATTGCATAAATTTAGTAGTTAGAACTCTCACATTTAATAATTAATAAATTATAAATAACAAAATACGTATTTCTAATTGATATTAATTTTGATTGGTCTGAAATGTGTCGCTTTCCTTCCCACAAAATAGGCAAGAAAATTGAACTTTCGGCCTCGGAATGTTAAAAAATCTATTATCAAAACTCACCGCTGCTATGTCTATAAGCGCTGCTGTGTTTATGTCGATGCTTCCGAGGCGGCGGGGGCGTGTCGTCAATGTACAAATCCGAATCCTCGTAGTCGTACGTGTTGGACACCCTTCTCCTCACCGGACGTACGGACCTGCGCACCGCCGGCTGGTTCGAGGCACTGGTTATTAGCGGTTTTTGCTCTTCTATCACCTATAGTAAATTGCTTGAATTTTAATAACTTAATTTTCCGAACAAGGACGGAGTAAGAATACTGATCACTGCGGCCGGAGTCGACGTGAAGCAAAAGGCGACCAAACAACCCTAATTAGGTGGTATAACCCAAGCCCATCTGGATGGCAACCACCCTTGGCTATGGCTAGGCTATACAATATAGGTTAGTACCGAATGCAGCGAGCATGTCTGAAAATAAAAATTGTTCGATATTTTCAGACCACACCCTTATTTGTGTGTAAGGGGGCGTGGCCAGAATACGACCCACTACATACAAGTCGGTAGGATTCATATAGGTTTGTAAATATCGGGATTTTTAATTATACATCCTCATCTTAGTGGTGAATCGATTTAAGATTGGAACCCGGGGTCTATTAAGAATAAAATCTATGATAAGCAACAAGTCTTGATGAGGCCCAATACACGAAAGAAACATAGAATAAACTCACGTAGGTATTGGCTGTGTTGCCATACTGCTGTGCGATGGCTGCATCATAGGATGGCAATTGGTTCTGATGGTAAGCGCCGTTTATCTGTTCTTGGACCGTAACATTTGTGTAACTTGCACTCTACAGAAATATGTAAAAATACAAAACAAATTACAAAGACCTTTAACAAAGCGTCAATTGGTGGGATATTTACATTCAGACTATGGGGTATTGAGTCCACAGATACAACCCAAAAGGCCACTAACACAAAGAGAAGACTCATATATTGTATCATATTTGTCACACAAAAATATACTTTTTAGTATGTGATCCCAATGGGATTAAATGGCTCATCCAATCTCATCCCAAAGTTACTGTTAAGTCAATAGATGGATCTTCCTCTAGCTCACAGACAACAAAATAACAACATTAGGTATATTCTTCCAAAATGAGAGAATCATTTTATCCCAAATCCCAAAATAAATTTATTTCTAAATTTACTCCACATTTCAGTACTGTTCCGTACCTCAGGATCCGAAATGAAAGCTTCCGATTCATCCGTAGTGAAATGCTTGTAACAAAAGGTGGAGTAATATTAGACCTTATGGAACATTATTGTAGTGTATTTCCATTTTCAACGTCAAACATATGGTAAACTCGGTGCAGATATCAAATCAAGAAATAGAAAGGCCAGGAAAAGGGGGGAAATTGTTCACAAGATAGTTTAATCAGTTATTGGAACAATGACAATGTTTCTGAAGAGCTAGTTATAGTTAGAGCTTTTTTTATCGTTCCATAAAAGGTTGTTTTATACACCTCTGGGTCTTACAGGCCTACTAAACTAGTCTAGGTGTAAAATAACGAATTTTAAACACTAAAATACAATTTCTTTCAGGTCTTTTTCAAAGCCTAGACACAACTCTGAGGATATTAAATTCAAGGCAAGTGTCACTTTTTTCATTACCTTCAATAAAGTCGAATCTAGCAAGAAACACTCTTTTACACAGATCTTGTCTTGAATATAATAAATCTTACACCAGTGTAGACATTTTTTGCTCTAACATTATAAATTAAGTATTATGTTTAGATCTCTCAATTCTTTTTTAATGTATTTTGTAATTTTAATTTTATGACATCACTATTGTTCTATTGGATGATGCAATTATGTGTATTACCTATAAGTGGAAACTTTACTGATTTGTTAATTTTTTATGTTTTCTTTATATTGTGATGTATTTGTATGTTTCCCAAATATAAAAAAATAAAAAAAAAAATAAAAAAATATTAATTACCTGATGAACAGCAGGTGTTGGTTGAACCTCCTCATACCGCTGGTAATTGTCAACGGTGTACGTAATCTGCTGGTAACCGTACTCCGGCTGGTAGCAACCCGGTTTAGCTGTCTCCGAATACTGATAATCAGCCTGTATGTCTTCTGCTGAATACATTCCTGTGAAGAATAATGAAGATGTTAACATGAGTTGCTCTCAACTATGCAAGAGTGAGAGCTCAATTTAAGTGTTCATCCATTGTACTGAATAAAAGTTCAGGAATTTCCATTTAAGGTGAAGGTGGTACCCTATAAAATCTCAAAATACCATTACAATTACTTATCTTACTTATTATGGCATTACCAGCCCTAAGTTTGAAGCTATGGAAAATAGCATATAAATTAAACTAGTATCACTTGTTTGAATGTTTATACATAATCAGCAGAATGTACAATTAACAATGTTCGTATATCTACCGAGCATTACGAATTCTTATACAAAGGGACACGTGTTAAAGGGGCTACGCGTGTGTCTCGCGACCGATGGCTATAAAAATACTGACCAGATGGGTCGGCGTGCTTTGGTGACCGACATAAACCGACCAATTACAGAAATTACCGAAAGTGTCCGTTGTCGACAGATGCTAGTAGCTCGCCACAAAGCAATTTAACCCCTCAAATGTCTTGTTCTTAAGAGAAAACGCTCCAAATGTCGTACGTACCACATAGGTACATAACAGCCATTAACAGTGACGGTCGCCACTGGTCATAGATAGATAAATATCATGACCAATGGCGACCGTCACTGTTTAAGGCTGTTATATACTCGTACCTATGCGGTACGTAAGATATTTGGAGCGTTTTCTCTTATGTACAATCGTATGAACATAAGACGTTTGAGGGGTTATTGAATAATGAATCACTTCATACACTTACAACTCACACAGCGCCATCTAGTCCCAATGTAGCTTACTTATATACTTGTCTTGAAAATTAAATTGGAAATGTAGACCATGATACCCACAAGCGTTTCTCTGTGCGAAAGCATTTGCGCTAGTAAAGTCCAGACTCAAGAAATACTGTACCGTGGGGACTCCCTTTTCCTCCGCGCAGGGGTGGAGTAAGAAGACTAACCCCTGTGGCCTGTCGTAAAAGACAGCAGAACAACCCCTAGCTACGTGGTAGGGCCACAAGCCCGTCTGAATAGTAACCACCCTTGGTCTAAAGTATGTTGTTATAGTAACATTGTGTTCTGGCATAAGCGATCCAGGTTCCTGTATCCCTATGGGACAGCAGCGTGTTCACGGTGCCTGCCTGCTATTCATCAGGAATTAAAAAAAGCTAGAACACTGACGATGAATACTCCTAGTCACAATAATATCAGAGATTTGACTCACCTGGCCCATAATTCAACTCCTGTCCATCAATCCTCACATTGGCCTGCAGATTTTCATTCGTAAACAATATTTGTTCCTCATGATAGTCTCCAATATCTTTCTTTGATATCGTCCACTGATGGATAGGTTTTAACGTTGGCCTATCCGTTCGTATAAGATGTGATTTAAGAATAGAATGTTCTGGAAGCGGGTAAGGTGGCGGTTCATCTCTCGAGGACGACGGGGAGTTGCTGGAAGTAAAATATTTCATTTTAAATTTATTTACCCATGACCTTTGCAAGCGTAAGTGCGTAACCATTACACCACGAAATTCGACAATACTTTCTTGTGTATTATAAAATTGTGGAAAAAAATGTGTATTGTGTATTTGCTGTGATGAATAAAACGATTACTTAAAAATGAATACTGCAAAATTACAAAAATATGTTCTGTGGAGCCCAAAAGCAAGATATACATCTAAACATACTAGATGTATAGTCCAGAAGAAAACGACATTCATACACTTTTTTTTTCATATAAAGCTGATTTTATATTATATATAAATCCGGCACATTCTGACCTAGGTCATGCCCGGGCCAAAGGCGTACGCGAAAGCATTTTTTTATATTGCTGAGGAACAACACACAGGCTGACGGCAAACTTAAAGTAAGCAGTTACTGTCGACTATGGAAGTTTGCAGGCACCGCGAACACTTGCTGTCCCATAGTGTGTACAGGAATCTGGGTCATTAAGCCAGAATACAACAAGGTTATTATGGCATTATACTTATGTTCCAGGGGTGGTTGCCATGCAGACGGGCTTGGAGCCCTACCATGTACCATCTGGTGTTGCAGACGTCCATAGGCGACGGTGACCACCTGCCAGGGTGAGCCGTTTGCCTGTCTGCTGAACTCTCGCTATTAAAAAAAAACCATCTACCACGTAGCTAGGATGGGTTGTTTTGTACTCTTATACGACAAGCTGACCTCGGCCGCGGATGTTAGTATTCTCACTCCGCTCTTGTACGGAGAAAAATATCCCTCCGTATGAGCGTCGAGCAGTACAGGAACACTGGATTGTTTTAGTGGGTATACTAGCGACGTGCGACTTATAGTCAACTATGGCAGAGCCATGAGCGCATTACACGGGAGCCCCACACTGCTGTGCAATCTAATATTTCCATCAGCGACAAAATAAAGGTCTAATTTATTTGTTTCATAGCATCATAGGTTGCCTCGAAGAGATTGCTTTAAACGATAAGGCATAGCATATAAGCAAGGCAAATAGTTTATAAGTTTATATTTTTTATATCTCTAATATTTTATGTGTTTCTGGTGACACAATAAAGAGTTTTCATTTCATATGAAACCTATCTACAGTGGCAAATGTAACTTACTTTAATTTAATCTTAAGAACATTCTTCTTATCGCTCCTTTCGACATAGTTAACACTTTCCGGGTACGTTTGCACATCATCATATGTTTGATAAACATATTTTTCTTGTAACACTATATTTTTTTGGTCATCCACATATTTTTCTGGGATTCCATTTGCATATTTGATATCTGTCTGTATATATCTGAAAGTTTTGAATATATTATTTTTTATCACTCAATTAAATTTTTTTAGGACAGCAGACAGGCTGGTGTTCCACTTAGAAATTAGCAGTTACTGTCACCTATGGGTGTTTGCAAAGCCAGTAGCATCGCGCACACGCTGCTATCCCATAAGGGTACAGGAACTTGGGTCGCTAATGCACAACACAAAGTTATTATGGCCGCATACTTAAGACCAAAGGCGGTCGCCATCCAGACGGGCTTGGGGCCCTACCACGTAGCTAGAATGGGTTGTTTTATCTTATTTTACGACAGACCGACCCCGGCCGCAGAGGTCAGTGTTCATTTTCCCCCCCTGCACGGATAAAAATATATAGTACAATACAAAAAATTCAACAAACCTCCATCTACTCAAAAGTTTTTATCTTTACTAATATTATAAATCGAAAGTTTATATGGATGTTTGTTACTCTTTCACGCAAAAACTACTGAATGTGTTTTAATGAATCTTTACAATAATATAGCTTATACATCAGAATAAAACATAGGCTATAATTTACAAAGATATTGTGTGAATTATACAAAATATAACGATAAGTGTCTGCCATCTGCGACCTATTCTGGCGTGCGATGCAAAAACCGTTAAGAGTTATACATATATGTATGTATAATGTAGAATTTTCCAACTATATCTTCTACTAATCTAAAATTGGAAAAGTTACTCCATCCGATATTGATGAAGTGACACAATTCCGTTTTGATGTTAAATTGTGCTTCACTTGATTTTTACGTAGTTTAGCCCTATTAATTCGTTTTGTTTGGCTAAGTTTTGACCACATTTTACACAAATATCGAAGTACACCGGGTCATCTATTATAAATATGAATGTAACTCTGTCTGTGACGTTTTCATTTGATGAATTTCGGTAATAGAGATAGATTGAACCTTGGAGGAGAACATAGGTTTTTTTTTTAATTTATATGGCAGAGAACAAAGTTTGCCAGGTCAGCTAGTTTAGAATATATGTTAAAAAAGTATATAAGTAAGAACCAGCTATCTGGTACCCAAGTGCTTTGCAGCAAGCATATCTCAGGAATAGATGGCAATGTCTGAATTGTTGCAGTTTTTTTATTATTATATATCAATTAATGGCTTTCGACGTTTGCGTCTCTCTTGGATTAGGCGCCCTTTTTCCACTATAAATATAAAATAATAAATAAAATAAATATACTGGGACAGTTCATACAGCGGCATCTAGACTCAAAATACGTAGCGTAGCACTTGGGTTATGTGTACCAAGTAATACTACATATATACTTTTCTTTTGTAGTACATATTCCGAACTAACTGATACCCGTGACGTCGTGCGCATGCGCGCTACACCGCTTGCCCCACTTCTCCGCAGCAAGAAAACACACATTAAATCGTTGTTTCTTAAAACTATAATAACTTTATATTAAACTAGCTGACCCGGCAAACTTTGTTCTGCCATAAAAATAATAAAATGTCAAAAAATAAAAAATAAATTTAGGGGTGGACTACCCCTAACATTTAGGGGGATGAAAAATAGATGTTGGCCGATTCTCATAGATACCGGATAAACACAAAAAATTTCATCAAAATCGGTCAAGCCGTTTCGGAGGAGTATGGCAACGAAAACTGTGACACGAGAATTTTATATATTAGATTAAATGAAGATATCTAACATTTTTTTAGATAAGGGGGGCCAAGTATTTTACGTTAGTTATAAAACTTTAAAAAATTAATTGAAATATATTCAGTACATTCATTTTATATAGAAGATAAACATCGAGAAGCGGGACGGGAATCGTATCCGTGACTATACCGAAGTGCTTTAGCCACGACGCCATGAAGGTAGTCAGATTCGTCACAGCTCGAATTTGTTCTTGTAATTTGTGTAAATGTCACTCTTGATTAAAATATATTTACGAATAGCGTCATCTATTAACAAGTATCATGGCGTTACTTACAAGATGTAAAAATTATATTTAAGTCTTTAAAGAATAAATGGTAAATAAATCAGTTCATGAAGATTAAATCATTCCAACAGAATTTTCGTAATTTTCTTGTGATAAATATGATTAAAAAATTATTATTATTAAAAGTCACCGAATCATGAAGTGCTAAAAGCTTTTTAGACCTTTTACAAATTTATAATAAGGCAGTCACTTACCTGTCGGGTTGAATTTCTTTGTCGTTAATATAAAACTTGTCTGCGTACACCTTTTCCTCGACAAACTTCTTCTCGTTATGTGCCATATGCATGATCGGCTTCGGTAATGTCAGCTTTATGGATTTCTTCCCTGAGCTTGACTGTTTCTTCGAATGCTTGCTTGGTGAACTCTGGTTTTTCACTTTGTAATCCTAGAAATATGTCAAAATTATATTTTATTCATAAATCCACACTAATATTATAAATGTGAAAGTATGTCTGTCTGTCTATTACGTTTTCACGTCTGAACCAAAGAACCAATTTTGATGAATTTTGGTATAGAGATAGATTGAACATTGGAGAAGGAAATAAGCTATTTTCTTAATTTATATGACAGAACAACGGATACGGGGTCAGCTATTTAAATCTTCTTCTTCTATGTGTGGTCGCCACAAAATGTTGCCTCCTTCCACTCTCCTCTATTAGCCATCATCTGAACACACTTTTTTTTACTATATCATCTTTTACACAATCCATCTCATTTCTAGCATCCTCCTTGTTACATGACTCTCCTCTCTTCGCATTATATGGCCATACCAGGCCATACCTACTACTTTTCAGCTTCTCAATCACTGGCGCTACTTTGACCCATCCTCTGATATATCCATATCTAATTTTAACCATTTTTGTAACTTCACTCGTCCATCTCAACATTCGCATCTATGCAGCATGCAATACCCTTTCATGTTTCCCCTTTGTGACCCAGCATTCCGATCAATACGATATGACAGGTTTAATTAAGTACATAAAGGTTAGCTATTTAAATCACATATACAAAATGTATTGTTACAATTGTAACGATGTACTACTGCAATAGTCACATGAATCTGTGCTGAAGTGACATCGTACATAATATGACAAAGGGAATGGATATGACGACCTTCATTGGAGCCCAACTAAACATCTTCCTACGAGTGTGCACAGGTGCGGGCGGTAGGTCAGGAATGATGTAATCGCCCGTGAAGTAGGCATTCCCCGTGTTGAAGTCTGTGTATCGGACGTTCAACCGCGCAAATATGCCCCCCCCCCCCCGCACACACACCTCCATGATCGTCCCTTTGCACGCCCGGCCACAAGATCACCGCGGCATTTGGCTAACGAACCCCAGAGTTTTAATTATACGCACGTCGAACCTGGTAGATGAGCAACTGAGGTCGCAAAACAGTCAAACCACAGACAGCCCAACAGTAACGTAACCGTGACGTAACGGCTTACGCACTTCGGTACGCTTGCGAAGATTCGTGGATTCGATTCGTCTCGCGTCTGTGTGTCAAGTATAATGTTATGTATTTATCTACAAAAGTATATATTATGTAGTATATTAGTTATTTAGTACTCATAAAACAAGTTCTATGGCTACTTACTATGGGACTACTATCTATTTATTTATGTATTTACATACATATAAAAAATACATAAGTGTGTGTGTGCTGTGTAAGTAAAAATATAACTTCTTATAAAAAAAAAATCAGTGCTATCGTATGACAGCGATTCAAGCCACTTCAGTTCAGATTCAGTTAATTTAACACTAGCTGTGCCCGCGACTCCGTCCGCGTGGAGTAGTGACTTTGGGCAGCATTTAATAATTAATTTTGAATAAATCTTATGGTTTATTTTGGATTACAAAATATGCAAAAATGAAATATGCAAACAATCAATGTTATCGAATGCAACTGTTACGCCATGCGCCTCCGGAATACGTGCGTTCGAACCTACAAAGTCCAGCCTAAGCTAAACCCTATTTCATATGATTGTTGATATAAATCTGAGGTCAACTTAAATTGGAATATAAAATTTTCGAAATGTATCATTTTTAACAAAAACTATTTTTTTTTTCTAAAATAAAAATAGGCTAAGTTATTCCTTGTTACATCAGCTATCTTGCCAGTGAGAAAGTCTCGTCAAAATCGGTACAGCGATTTCAGAGATTAGCCGGAACAGACAGACAGACAAAAATTGTAAAAAAATTTGTTTTGGTATAATATGTATTATGTACCGTGTATACGTCCAAACGCACTTAGTAAAAAGCGGTTATTTTAATATTACAAACAGACACTCCAATTTTATTTATTTGTATAGATTCAGACTTCTTTATTTATTATTATTAGACTAGAGCTCAAAAGATCGTAAAGTCCGGGCAAAGGGCGGAGTAATACTGACCCCCCTGCAGCCGGGGGCGGCTTGTAGCAAAGAGCAACAAAACCTGGATAGCATCCACCCCTGGTCTTTCTCATTCGGTATAATTAACCCATGTTCCAGTTCTCCTACGTGGCCAGCACGTGTTATTAACTGTTTACTATTATGACGGCCGTCACCCTGCCTGCTCTTCCACATTAATAAAAAGTGTCGAAAATTAAATAATTATTTATTCAAATTAATATTATGGCAACACATAATAAACTCACCTTCTCTTTGTTCGACGTAGATCTCTTTTCGAGCGTTCTCAACTCCTTGCAGAGTTCGCGAACAAGTTGTCCGGAGTTCAAACATTTCGGTACGTTGTCACGTTTCGCCGAATCAGTCTATAAAGTAAATCATAGTTTATTTTTAAATAGTATAAAACGAAGAAATAGATAATTAAAAAAGTGTGTGTGTGTGTGTGTACTTATGTGCGCACGTAAGTTTTACTTCTTTGACGTAACAGAACAAAGATAACTAAAAATTTCATCTCGTGTGCCACAACTCTTTTTTTTTGCAATAAGAATGATAAATTAATACAATAAAAATATTTTTTTTTTTAGTAAAAGTCATTTTTATCACGATTTTTTACAGTGGACTATCATTCACTACCATATATAATTTAAAATCACATTACACATGTGTATATTTATGAATAAATATATTTATTTTTATCTCCACTGATATATTATACATACATATATACATTGAGTCAGTTATGAGCTAACTTCATAATGTCGCTTTTTGGCTGTCGGTGTGCGCGCGCATCATAAAAAAAATATTCTCAATTTTTCCCATATGCGCCAGAACAAGTATAACTTAAAAAAATAAAAATAAAAGTAGATACAATACACTTTTCAGGGCGTGCCATTCCTTGAGCGCGTTGGCCAATATTTTGATTCCCCGAAGCAACAATGGCGGCAGTTGCGCAGGCGCAGTTTGCACATAACTCTCGCTAATAGTAAAATCTTCATCCTGAAAAATAATATGCGGTAAACACTACGACACAAAGGCTACGTTATTTGATTTTATATAATCACTAGCCGTTCCCTCTGAGTTCGCTGGACAAACAATAAAAAAAAAATGAGAACAGTTCAATGGAATCTAAAATTCAAATATAAGTAACCTAGAATCTACGAATAGTACCAGTTCCATCCCGATATCTTCAGCAATTTTGTTGTAATGGTGCATCTAAGGAAGCCTCATTTTACTTTTATTATATAATCATTTATGTATGTAAATTAACTAACACATAACGTAAAAATATCTGAAAAATTAAGTAATTGAAATAATTTGTCAGCTTCAAGTCAACTAGTTATCGTCATTTACTCGGCTTCTAGCAGATAGGGTCCGTCAATATGGTCCCTATGGTTTTTTCTCAATACTTCACTTTTATTAAATTTGTATGGATGAGTGGATTTTTTTATGTTTGCACGAGGACCACTTCCTTTATATTACAAACTTCCTTTACATTACAATGGCCAACTTGATTCGACAATAAAATATTAAAATAACAATGGAAGAACTTGAAATTTTTTTTTTTTTATAAGTAATAATATTTAGCATACTTTGGATTTAGAGCTAAAATGTCGGAAACAAAATAGACGATGGTATTGTGAGAAGAACATAATAAATAATTTCATAATGAAAGCTTCATTAAATAATGGGTTCCCACTAGTACTTAACAATTAATGGGAATATTTGCCTATAGATATATATTTAAAACAAATAGATATTGAATACCTGTGTCTCTTCATTGTGCCGTCGCAACATGGTCAACAGGTGAGCCCCAGCGTACCAGTGCATGGCTTCGAATAAGGGATACCGAAGCATCGTAGGCGTTTCCACGCGACGTTCTATCTCGTACACTCTAAAAATACAGTGCATTTTAATCTATAAAACATCTTATAGCAGGTCCGTATAACCAACATATCAATTATTTCCCAGCTTAATATCACCACCAGACTCTCTTCTATCTGCTTTCCACGTATCCTCAGTTACTTTGGTGACAATGCTCGAAGAGATCCGGACAACCTCGAAAGGTTGATGGTGATTGGTAGGGTTGACGAAAAGAGGCCACGCGGGCGATCTCCGTTGCGATGGACAGACCAAATAAGATCCCTTACGGGTACGCAGGGGGTAAAGGGGGATAACGGACACAACATCACTCCGACCCCAAACGTCATCCTCATCGTGAGCGTGCAGGTGTTGGCGTTCGCTTGAATATTCAAGCGAATCTAGCTGCAGCAGTAGTCAAACTACCGCGGTCCCCCTGCTAGATAGCTGACGAGGCGCTGGCAACCGAGCAGTGGCGGTATAACTACACCGAGGTGGGTGGGAGTACCAGATCGCTTGTACTGTGACAAATTATATACTAAAGATATAATTTGAATTGAAAACATTTGTTAAAATAAGGCTAGTTATAATTAACTCACTGCAACTGCATTTCGATCGCGTACGAGTGCAACAGGTTCCCGCCGAACACCAACGAGTCGCATGGCGTGAGCACCGCGTGGATCCATCCGCTCGGGATGAACAGCGTTTGACCGGCGGACAACTCCGTCGTACCGTACCATTCCACCTGACATTAATCGGAAATCTCAATTTATTACCAAAACAATATAAAAAAACAACCATTATATTCTCTTATTAGTTTAGAGTATTTTCTCAGGGGTGGAGTAATAATACTAAACCCTGTGACCGGGGTCAAACTGTCGTAAAAGCCGACAAAACAACCATAGGTACGTGGTACACAAGTCCGTCTAGATGGCAACCACCCCCAGTCTAATGTACAAAGTTTCATGATGATCGGTTAAGCAGTTTTCACGTGAAAGCGTAACAAACAAACTTACTTTCACGTTTATAATATTAAATATGTAATAATACTATAGAAAAACAAGGTCTCACCATGTCTCCAAAGAACTTTTCACTCTGGTTGTTCGAGCCACACCATTGTTGGTACAAAGCGAGATTTGTCGATGTAGGCGGTATTAAATAAAATATCTGAAAAATCACAAAGTAATACAGACAATTGCTTCTTACAGAATATCCCCAAGATCAAAGAATACTCTCATTTCTTCTCCATGCAAGGGTGTTGTAAAAATACTAACCCCTGTGGCCGGTGCTAGGGGCCCCAAGTCCATCAGCCAACCACCTCTGGCTTATAAGTATGCCACTATAATAATCTTGTGTTGTGTTCCGATATGAATGACTCAGGTATAAGTAACCCCTACGGGGATTGATGAAAAACAAGCGTGCCGGTATCCAACTCACATTTAACTGTGATCACTACTATTATAATTAACACTATAGGCACAATGAAAGATCATAATTATTTTTACTTAAATAATGATAATTAATGTAATATATTATATAATTGCGTGTCTTTGAATAATGTAATATAATAATACATATATGTATGTATGAGTTTTGTGCGTGAGGGTGTGTATATGAGTGTCAGCGTATTTCTATGAGTGTATATATGTGTTTGTATAATATACCCATACCCCTATGCGGACAGCACCGTGTTCGCGGTGCCCCTAGCGTTGCAAACATCTATAAGCAACTGTAACTACTTACTATTAATTGACAATTAACTTACCTATTAACTTGATATATAAACTTTGTGCTATCATCAATAGTGAATATTTGCCATAACAAAAAGAAATTGATGATGATAGTAAAGGTCTGTAACTTTGTGTATAATAAATGAGCTTTTTTGTAGGATGTCTGTTGAATTACAAAATTGCCATTTGCCTTTTTGCTCTCTCTGCAATAGTTTAAGTTAACAAATGCAAAATTTGCAGAAAATAAATCTTTATTACTCTGTAGAAAGCTCAATTTTGACGATAAAAAAATTTGATGTATGAAATTTTTTCTGTAAAAAAAAAGCAGTTATCTATGTTATTTCCATAGAGGACCTTTTGTAAATAAAATTATGAGTACCACTTGCGACAGCATGTTTATGAGGATCTTTAGCGTCTACAGTTACATTTTGAGCGTACTTAAAAAAAAAACTAATTTTATGGTACACCCTAATATTTTATGAAAAATTACCTTTCTCCCATGCAGTACATGATACCAAACAGTAGTACCACCGAAGTCAACGTGGAAATCTGTGTACGATCCAGCTGCAGATATGAGGCAGTACTTTTGCACGGCAGGGCGGGGAGGACGCTCCTCTGCAGAGGGCCATACGTGCGAGCACCAGTCCAACTGGCGGGCTATTGACGGAGGCTCCACTAACGGAGATAAGCTGAAAAATAATGTGTTTGTGAATATATATGAATAAAATTTCAAAGAAACCTAAACTTCAATATCTTTTTTTTTATTGCTGAGACAGGCCAGAATTTAGCAGTTACCGTCGCCTATGAGTGTTAGCAACGCCAGTGGCATCGTGAACACGCTGCTATCCCATAAGGGTACAGGAACTTGTGTCACTAATGCCGGAACACAACACAAAGTTATTATGGCGGCATACTTAAGATCAAAGGTGGTCACGAATCCGGAACCTCTAGATTGGTGTCAGAGTGTAGGCTACCAGGTACCTACTACAGAACACTTACTTGGTATCGGAGAACTCCAAGCTGAGAACGTTTAACACTTTCTCGTCACGTTGTTCAGGTGGAGTTTCAAAATAATCCACAAAATCCCCCAAAGGCATACGGAGGGTGATTTGTTTCCTTACATCTATGACTTCCACCTAGAAATACAAATCAAAATATTTAAATCAATACAAAATCAACAGGATTATTTATTGAAAAATAAACCATACAAAAAGCTGGCAGAAGAAATCAGAAATACTTTTCCTTTCAGTCGTGTCAGATGGTCAATATAGTCCAGGGATTCCCTAAGTGGTCGATATCAACCCCTTGGGATCAAAATCGTTTTCCCGGGTCTCTGGTTGGTCCTTCATGATGTGATCACACTTGAACGGATGAATTTCTCCAGCGGTTTGGTCTGACCATCTAGTCGGGGATCGGCTCTGGCTCTTTTCCCCTCTCTACCTTTTCGACTAGGAGTCTTTCCAAAATGTTGTCCCTTCGTCTTGCTATATGGTCAAAGTACGAAAGGATGCGACAAAGACTGATAGTGGATTATACGTCCCCTATTAATTAACTATTTTATCTGTGCAGGCGACAAAACCACCCACCCTAGCTACGTGGTAGGGCCTCAAGCCCGTCTGGATGGCGACCGCCTTTGGTCTTAAGTATGCCGCCATAAAAACCTTGTGTTGTGTTCCGGAATTATCGACCCAAGTCCCTGAACCCTTATGGGATAGCAGCGTGTTCGCGATGCCACTGGCGTTGCAAACACCCATAGGCGACGGTAACTGCTAAACTCTAAGCGGGCTGTCAGCCTGTAAGCTATCCAACAGCATAAAAAAGATAAACACATATTTGAAACTTTCGAGATACTGTATAAATTTTGTTAAGTGAACAAATTCGTTATAACTTACATATATTTATGTAGGTAGGGACTAATAATAAAATAAAAAACCTTTTTATTTACATATCATGCTAAACTATTTTTTTAGTATGTTAGTTAAATCTTCAATACTTAATTACAAATTTGTTAGTAGGATTAGTATAATTCTTCTTTATTGTCCTTGATATGGACCCCAGATTGGGTATACATATATACCTAGTCAGGTCATAAATTCTGTCACATGTTTAATGTAAAATAATTGTAACAAGTTTATTAATTATGTAACCATTCATATACCAAAATGAACTTAACAAAACATAGATTCTTATGACATTAAAGTTTATTCAAAATGACCTTCGTGATTTTGAATACAAGCCTTCAATCTGCGCGGCCAGTCGTCTATCGCAGCACGAACGAGGTCCATGTCAATATCGGCGGCTGCCTTAATCAAGGATGTCTTGAGTGACTCCAAATTGGGATGAGGCTTTGAGCACGCCTTTTCCTCCAAGTGTTGCCATATCTTGTAATCTAACGGATTCAAATCTGGACTGGAGGAGGGCCAGTCTTCGTGCCGGATGAAGTCGATTTCACGCGCCGCCAGCCAGTCTTGTGTGCTCTTCGCTCTATGAGCTGGCGCCGAATCTTGTTGGAATACCCAGTGCCTGTTATTGAACATGGTATGAGAAACAGGTTCCACAAGGTTCGTCAGGACTGTATTTTGATACACAACAGCATTCGTTTTTACACCTTTCTCACAAAAATGTACCTCTGTTAAGCCCCAATAAGAAACTCCCAACCATACCATGAGCGAGGATGGAAAATGACCTCGTTGGACACGCGGAATACGGTTGCTCGCTTCTTCACTACTGTGTGCGTACACCTTATCATTTTGTTTGTTGTAGCTCTCTTCTACGGTAAACATTTTTTCATCCGAAAAAAGAATTTCCCGATATTTTTTTCCCGCGTACCGCTTCAACAAAGCGCGGCATCTCTTCAGTCTCAGGTCCATTAGACGAGCATTCAAACGATGTCCTGTTTTTCTTCGATATGCCCGAAGCCCTAAGTCTTCATTTAACACCCTTTTCACCGTGGTTCTGCTTAACCCCATCTGAAGGGCCAACAGTTTCTGCTTACGTTTGGGATTTCTTTGAATTCGTGCCTTCACAGCTTTTATCACTGCTGGAGTCCTAACAGACCGAGGGCGACCACTTCTTGACCTGTCATCTACACTAGAGTCTTCATTGTATCGTTTGATGGTACGATAAACGAATCTTTTGGTAATATTCAAATTTTTCAGTATGTTAAAAATTTGAATTGGCGCGTAACCGCAACGATGCAACACAATAACTGCAACACGGTCTTCTTTAAGCGTCCACTCCATATTTAAAAATGAGTAAAATTCTAAAAGTTATACATTTTTATTTTCATGAACAATTCGAAATTCTAATTCAATAAACTTTTTTGTGGCCAGCATTCTAAAAGAAAAGTTTTTACTGTGTGACAATACTTATGACCTGACTAGGTATAGGCCTCGTTCAGTTTCTCCCGGGCTTCTGTCTTTAGCTACTGTTAGCCAATCTTTGCCTGCTGTTGTCATTATGTCGTCTACCCATCGTTTTTTAGGTCTACCTACTCTCCTTTTACCTATAGGACCTTTCCATCAAGTATTCGTCTTTAGTCTTTAATAAGAGCCTCAGGGACTAATATTGTGCATGAATAGGAAAAATACTAGAGATAAATATTAGACGGGCTATAGGTTCTCTTACAAAAAATAGTTTGGGAATCCCTGATCTACACCATAAGTGGTGTACCAAAATTACACCCTTCTTCGTTCAAAACTACTAACTAAATCGACTAACCTCTAACTGTGCTCCGCAGTATCTAAGCACAGAGCGCACTGTGAATGTAGATGGATTTGGTACTTTCATGTCAAGTCCCTCGGCAGAGTGAAATATAATGGGCCTCGTGAAACCTTAAACAAACACAACACTTGAAACATAATAGTAAATTAGAAACCATTTATTAATTGTGATCCCTCAGTAAAAATTAGGAATATCTACTCTACTTACAGGAAATTCTATCCTACTGTTAGTTAACAGATTATGGGCAGGGTAAGAAAACCTATGCCTGAGGCAGGGGTCGGCCTGTCGTAAAAGGCAACAAAACAACTCTAGCAAGGAGATAAGGCCCCAAGCTTGTTTGGATGATAATCACTGGTCTGTAAGAATGCCGCCATAATAACCTTCTGTTGTGCCCCTAGTATCAGCATCTGATGTTCTTCAGCAATAATAAATTATAGTTTAAAAAAAACTAAAAAACACTTTTATAGTTAAGAATTTTTTTCTTTTTAGTTCGGTCAACTATAAAAGCGTGTTTATTTTAGTTTTTTTTTAACTATAATTTATTTGTTGTCAATTCCCAATCGGTAAATGTTTTTTTAATAATTTAACGCCATCCGACAGATGAAAAAAGTGTTAATCCTGATGGGGACAAAATTATTAATTAAAAATAAAATAAAAAAAAATTGTTCAAAGTGGGTAAAGTAAGAGTCCGAAAATTCATACAGATCAAGTTAATACAAGCGCGTTAAAAAAAAAATAGCAGAATATTGATAAAATTCTCCTTTTGGAAATGGACAGACAGTTGCTCCAGTAAAAACCATAATAACTCCCGTTATTTTTCGAAATATGAGACGTACGCAAAATCTGCGAAATTTTCTTAGAAAAGGCCTGCATTTTATAATTCCAAAAATACGGTAGTCACATTTCTCTCTTACGCCTTCTCGACCAACAAAAGAAAGAGGCATCGACGAAAAAATAAAAATTATGAAATATTTGTTACAACTCTAAATCGACAGATATTTATAGCTCAAATAAATGGATTTGACTAATATATGCCGGCCGGCCCATAAAGAAATATGTATATATATTATCTGCAGAGTATTTTTTCCATAATTTTATGACATCATCGTAGTGATGATATATTACACCAATATTGTCTCTGTACGCGATAATTCGTTAACATATTGTTTTCTGTCTAACCCTTTTTTTTTAAATGAATAATCACCTCGCTCGCTAAAATCCATAGCGAAATAACGTGTCACTTAAAGTGTATATATATAAGAAACTATTTTGTGCTTCTCGTTCACACTGCAAGCGAGTAACGTCTTTTACTTCAATCAATTGTTCCCGGTGCGTCGTACGCGAATTTCAAATTGAAACTTCAAACCTTGTAGTGGCGCCACCTGCATTTCGACACCCGCAACAAACATAGGTACAATTTTTTTCTCTTTTATACTAATATTGTCATAACATATATAACATATACAATATACATCTACCAAGAATATATTTTAATATATATATAGATATATATATTAAAATATATTTTAATATATATCTATATATATATATATATATATATATATATATATATATATATATATATATATATATATATGACGACATATTTTGGATCATAAAAATTATATAAAATGTAAAACATGTCATTACGTTTTTAATACGGCCGACGTTGATAGCACAAATTTGAAATGCCTGTCTTTTATGCACCAGATCAAATATCGGATCTCTTTTATCACGTTACCGCCAGAGCGTACCACCGATGGCCGATAGATTGCCTTATCGGGCGGCGCGTACCACCATATACACTCAACACATAACAATAATAGCGCTAAAAGTGCATAAAACTCTTCGATAACATTTCTTTGAAACTCTTAGATCTGGCCCATCCGATAGAGCTAAAAGCTTTTAAGCGCAGCCGCCTATGAGCAAGAAACATGAATTACAACGCCGGCGTGAACTTGTTAATGTCGATATTATTAGCTACTAGCTGTGCCCGCGACTTTGGGCAGCATTTTTTGGATGTATCTTTTGGTTTATTTTGGATTATAAACCCTAAAATAAAAATAAAATATGCAAACAGTAGTGTTGTCGAATGCAACTGTTACGCCATGCGCCTCCGAAATACGTGCGTTCGAACCTACAAAACCAGCCTAAGCTAAACCCTATTTCATATGATTGATGATATAAATCTGAGGTCCACTTAAACTGAATAACAACCTAAAAGTCCAGCCTAAGCTAAACCTTATTTCATATGGTTAATGATATAAATCGGAGGTCAAGTTAAACTGGTCGTCAAAAATTTCCGAAACATCAGTTTTAGCTAAAACTATTTTTTTTTCTAAAATAAAAGTAGCCTAAGTTACTCTTTGTTACATCAGCTATCTGTCAGTGAAAGTCCCGTTAAAATCGATCAAGCCGTTTCAGAGATTAACCGGAATAAACAGAAAGACAGACACAAAATTTTAAAAAATGTTGTTTTGATATACATATGTACCGTAATGCACTTAGTATATGAACAAAAATATATGTTATTTCCTAAAGTTACATCGTGGATGGTCTCTCTAGCGGTTAGAGTCTAACCGGCTGAATTTTCTTGGAACAATTCTCTCTCTATATTAATAAAAATTAAATGATAGAGGTCTACAGTTGTATGCGCATAAAGGAAAACTACTGGATAGATTTAATTAAATTTTCTAAGTTTTATTTCGTAGACACTTGGCCCTCATTTAAAAAGAAAATATTTGCGATATCTTCATTTAATATAAAGTTATTAAAGTTTTAAGAAACGACTTTTCTTGCCGCGGAGAAGTGGGGCAAGCGGTGTAAGCGCGCATGTGTACGAAAACTTCTCATATTTTTTCGATTAATTTTTTTTCTGTTATTCGACTAGCGAAGCGGGCGGAAACGGCTATATTTATAATAAAGATATAAAGGTACAATCTCTTCAACGATGAATGGAAGATATCAAACAGTACCAATACATAGGCTAATCTAAAAATAATAAATTACTGATTTTATTATATTGGTACTTTATTTTATATCAACTTATCATGTTAGCCTCAACAACACGAGTTTTTTGAGAAAATATCCGAGAAAATATCCGTCAATTTCAATCTCTGTGAAATGTGTTCAATAACAAGAAAGCTAATATACTATGTAATCTACACGGATTTTGGAGAGGATTTTGACCATGTGGGTCACGTCATATTACTTAAGAAACTTAAACCTTAGGCATACAAGGGGGCCTCTTTAGATGGATGAAACCTTATAATGTGCCCATAATTATGAAAGTGGTCTAAGTCAAAAATTAAAAAAAAATGAGGGTATCACTTATTTCACACCACATTATTTTAAAATAAATTTATTGTATGTAAGAAACCTTTAGATAGTGGTTGTAATTTCAACGTTATACGGAATTCATTTAGTGTTAATTATGAAAGTGGTCTAAGTCAAAAATTTAAAGAAATTATAATCTATCTCGTTTTTGTATGATCCATCCGAAGACAGCCATGTCTATTTTTTTTTTATATTTTTCTTGAAGAAACTATTCGTGAATACAAGATTGTTTTCGAAAACCATATTAATCATTCTTATGCCGTTTTTCCTTCTTCTGTCCAAACCATATTTGCCAACTACCTTTTCTTCTCCAGTTCTGTGGGAGCCTACCCTGCCATTAAAATCTCCCATCATGATAACGTTCTCATGTGTTTCTTGTAGAACTGATGACAGTTGATTGTAAAAGACTTCTTTAGGCGAGTCTTCATGCTGTTCGGTGGGAGCGTCTCTGTACTTTGACAAATGCATGTTAAGTACCGCTATCCTCTCAAATATAAAATAAAATCGAAGCATGTAACCATGAGGAAGAGAAATTACATCTTAGAGAAAGTCATGATGTACATTTACAAAATGCCGAATGAGCTAGGAACTGTCTTGCAGAGGACCAGAGAAAATCAAAACGAAATTCCAGGGAATATTATCGATTCTTATTTGATTTGCAAAAAGCACTTCCGTATCATAAACTGTGTGTTTCATTAGCCTATTATAAGCGAAATATGTACCTATACAACTTGAGTTTCCATAATTTCCATGATGACAATGTCAAGATGTATGTATGGGATGAAACTACAGCTTCAAGAGGTGCACAGGAAGTAGCATCATGTCTTATATGTTGCGCATATGGAGAATATTACAATTATTCCAAAAACACATTAGCTTACAGTGATTGATAGGTGGACACAAATTTGATTATATCTATATTCAGTCTGGTGTACCACAGGGATCCCATTGAGGTCTTTTGTTTAAAAACGACGCTCATGAGATATCTCAACTCAAAAATGATTTATTCATTCATTTGGTCATCATTTGCATTTTTCACAAACTCACCACTGTCCCTGACAAATTCCTCTGTGAATTGATGTGCTCGCATCCGCTGCAGGGCTGCATTGGTAGGCCTGAGAGGTCTGGCTGCAATCTGACTGACCCACGCTGGAGTCCCCACTTGAGAGGGTAGAGACTCGGATCTGAGTTCATAGCGATCTGCTCTGTGGTTGTTGGTTGGTATTTTAACTGCAAGAAATTAAATATTCTTTAATTTGTTTGCCAATATTATGTTAAGTTATAAAAAATGCTTTAACCACAACCTGCTTACACCTTCAACTTTCTTTTAATCCTGCTCAGTGTGCACATTTCTGTTATTCAGACCTCTATTGTGTGCATGTGATATTACATATTATGAGAGATCATACACCAACACACACAAGTAATATGTAAGAAGGGAAGATGTATAAAAATGTTGACGTTACTTTTAATCAAAATAATATCTTGAAATACATGCATATAACTAGTGAGATTTGTGTTTAAAAATATACCTCCCATTCGTACATTTGAAATAGAAACATCTATGTAATGGAAATCTGGCATCCTTTAGCCTTTACCGAGTCATAAATTATTTAAAAAGCAAAAGGATGTTATTTATAGAACGACTGGTACATTTATCACTATAAAGGATCTCTTTCATTCAACCTTATCAGGAATACATTCAACATTATCTGAAAGCAGCTAACAATTGAAAGGTTTTGTAGATGTACACATAAAGTTGGATAGATAAAGTAAAGATACTGTGACAATTCAAACAGCTCTATCTAGTCCAAAAGTAAACAGCAGAATAAATGTGTTATGGATACTAAACAAATATTAATTAATTTGTAAATAAATATATCTAATATATAAAATTCTCGTGTCACAGTTTTCATTGCCATACTCCTCCGAAACGGCTTGACCGATTCTCATGAAATTTTGTGAGCATATTGAGTAGGTCTGAGAATCGGCCAACATCTATTTTTCATCCCCCTAAATGTTAGGGGTGACCCACCCCCAAAATTTTTTTTTATTTTTTGACATTTTATTATTTATATGGCAGAACAACGTTTGCCGGGTCAGCTAGTATTATACATAAACACTACAGACTCTGATCACTGAAAGCTGCACCTATAAATGATAAATTGAGAGGAAGGGGCCTGGAATGGTATGGGCATGTAATGAGAAAGGAGAATGGCCACATTACTAGAAGAATGTTGAATCTGAAAATAGATGGGTACAAGAGTAGAGGTAGATCTAAATAGCAATGGAAAGAATGAGTAATACATAATGAAATGACAGATGAAGAACGCCAAAATAGAATAAAATGGAACAGAAAGACATATTATTGTGCCGACTCCAAATGATGAAGTCCAAGCCAATGAAAAAAGTACAAAATTGGATGGGAAATGACTCCGGGACCCTGCAGGTGTTCTGACGTATGAAAGTTGTTGTGCCACAGATATTGTCAATTTATTACTTAATATTTTAATTATACTTAAACTTAATACCCCTTAATGACACTTTGACAGAGCAAAGAGCAACTGGGATTTGGGTATGGCTAAATATATGCTTATAACTACCATTTGATCTACGCCTTGACTGACCCAGACTTTAACTTTAGCAATGCTTCTTTTCAAGTCTGCAGACTATCAAAAAGCACTTTTGCTTTTAATGAATGACTGGGAAAGACTGCTCAAAATATTGGGATCTATCAAAATATTGAGCAGTAACACCTGTTACGATAGATATCTGTTGTAAAATGAATGATCCATAATATTGTTAATGTGAAAGTAACTCTGTCTGTCAGTTACATGTTCACGCCTAAACCGCTGAACCAATTTTGACGAATTTCGGTATAGAGATAGACTGAACCTTGGGGAAGGACAAAAGCCACTTTTTTTCACGGAAATGAAATTTGAAGGTGGTGAAATAAGGGTGAACATATAATTTTTTATTTATATGACTTATATGACAGAACAATGTTTGCTGGGCAAACTAGTCTTTTATAGAACCAAGCCATATTTTCCCGAGAAACCTGATTAAAAATGTTTACTTACATACTGAAGGTCCATAGGTCTGAGCACATTTAGGACAGTGATATTTATCAATGTCATCAGAGTGAAAAATCTTTACATCCACACAGCTGAAACAAAATGCAAGAGTTCAATGTTTTTTTTTTTAACTAGTTATCTGTGTAGAAGAATGTTCATAATTCCAACTGAGCATATGTAAAATGATCAACTGCGTCATTTCAAATGGTTATCCCAGAAACAAGTTCCTAAATGAACTTCATTTTTTAATTGTCAGATTCAATATTATTTGTTATTACTAATTAACACTATCCGTGCAGGGGCGGAGAAAGAATACTAACCTCTGTGGCCGGGGTCGGCCTGTCGTAAAAGGCGACAAAACAACCCACCCTAGCTACGTGGTAGGGCCTCAAGCCCGTCTGTATGGCGACCACCTTTGGTCTTAAGTATGCCGCCATAATAACCTTGTGTTGTGTTCCGGCATTAGTGACCCAAGTTCCTGTACCCTTATGGGACAGCAGCGTGTTCACGATGCCACTGGCGTTGCAAACACCTATAGGAGACGGTAACTGCTAAATTCTAAGCGGGCTGTCAGCCTGTCTGCTGTCCTACGCAATAAAAAAAAACTATATTTATAGGCTTTTAATTCTGTGTTTATTTTTTATCTCAATTGATACTTCCACAATTTTACAGCAAAATTATTATTTGCACTAATTTTTAAAAGATGTTAGTTATCTAAAATATGGTGTTTTAGATAGTCAGTACACATTGTCTTTATTGTGAAAACCTAGATACAGACAAAATACAGCACATTGACAAAATATTTGACACTCCTACCCACAGTAAGTTCCTACTTGGTAAGGCTCCAAGCCCGTCTGGCTGGCAACCACCCTTGGTTTTAAGTATGCCGCCATAATAAACTTGTGTTATGTTCCGGCATTACTGACCCAGGTTCCTGTACCCCTATGGGACAGCAGTCCAATCACACAATCAGCCCTGTCACATCATTAGGCGACGGTTACTGCTTACTGGGCTATGGGCCGTCAGAATGTCTGCTGTTCTTCAGCAATAAAAAAAGGAAAGGATATTATAAATATATGCAACAATATCATTGAAAAATATATAAAATTCTACCCCACCTTCTGTATAAATATTACTACTATATTCTCAAAAAAAAAAAATTTTAAGGCAAATTAATAATCTACACAGTTTCAAAGTACAGTCAAAACCTGTTATGACATCAAAGGGATTACTCAAATTCAGTTGTAAAAACTGATAACCCCAACCTATGTTTTCAAAGTACAAATTCAGCTGGGCACCTTGATGTTAATCAATATAACCACCAACAATATAATGAATTATAAAACAATATAACAACCAGTAGGCAGTTCTAAATGATGTTGCCACAGAGGGTTTTAAGTATATTTTGCAAACAAATATTTTTATTCCTGCAGGGGCGAAGAAAGAATACTAACCTATAGAGGTCTGGCCATAGGGCCAGGGTTGGCCTGATGTAAAAGGCGACAAAACAACCCACCCTAGCTATGTGGTAGGGCCTCAAGCACGTCTGGATGGCGACCACCTATAGTCTTAAGTATGCCACCATAGTAACCTTGTGTTGTGTTCCAGCATTAGTGACCCAAGTTCCTGTACCCGTATGGGACGGCAAAGTGTTTGCAATGCCATAGGAGACGGTAACTGCTAAATTCTAAACGGGCCGTCAGCCTGTATGCTGTCCTAGAGCAATAAAAAGAAAGGTTAAGTAAACTCTCAGAAATATCTCCTAGATACAAATTTTCAATATCAAGCAGAGGACACTTACACAAAAATCATATAACAATATTTAAAGTTAGGTAAAATCTTTATTATGGCTATTTTACTATATATGAAAAAATTCCTCAAAACATGACAAGTTTTTATTACTTAATACCTAATTCATTTGAAAAGACCTCAAGCTTTGAATTAGATATTAGATCTAGGAAAATATTTATGGTGTTTATAATACAATCTGATTAGTATTTTTAATAACATGTAAATAACTTTAAGAAAACTGAATATCCATAACTCTCCACAATGTTTTGCTATCTACCCTACATATATTTTGTTGAAAAACTCACGGTTTCTTGTAAACAACTGAATCGAGTTTTCACAGACCTTGTTTGAAACGCAAATGAGTTCTGCAAATATCGGAAAGGATGAAAGTCATGCTGTATCTGGTCAATTCGCTAAAACTTCCAAGCCAAAGTATCTTAATATTTAATGGGTTGTCAGTTTGTGGTCAATTATAAACACAAGTAAATATGTGTGTATATAATATATATAGAATTACTATATAAACCTTGTCCACTCAATATTATATCTTGAAAGAGAGTTTCATATTGTGACATGATGAAAATAATGTAATGTTATGGGGGTATGGTTGAAGTCCAATTTGTTTATTAGCTCACAGTGGTGGCAATAAACCTCTAAACCTCACTTGACAATTACTAATACATCAATAGCATTGACAATTCAATTGGTAGCAATTGGTATGTTGAACAGGATGTTGTATGCAACATTATATTTACTTATGAGAGTCTGTGTTTGATAAATAGTAAATTGCTACAAACTTAAAATCTCATTTACATTCATTTTATTGTTCACTGATAAAAACAAACTCTAAAAATAACATAAAAGGGTTTAATGGTCAATATGTTGTTTAAATGCCTCCATCAAACAGAAGCATGTTCACAGTGTCCCTAGCTTCACAAACATCCATAAGGGACAGTAACTGCTTACTACTAAATGGGCCATTGTTGCATATATTTTTGGTTTCCGATACTGTAGGTAGTTTACACAATAAAGACACATACCAAAGTGGCATTCGAATGTGGCTACTGATCAATTAATTTTTTTTATTTATTTATTTTTTTTATTGCGTAGGACAGTAGAGAGGCTGACAGCCCGCTTAGAATTTAGCAGTTACCGTCGCCTATAGGTGTTTGCAATGCCAGTGGCATCGCGAACACGCTGCTGTTCCATAAGGGTACAGGAACTTGGGTCACTAATGCCGGAACACAACACAAGGTTATTATGGCGTCATACTTAAGACCAAAGGTGGTCGCCATCCAGACGGGCTTGTGGCCCTACCATGTAGCTAGGGTGGGTTGACCCCGGCCACAGAGGTTAGTATTCTTTCTCCGCCCCTGCACGGATAAATTTCCAGGGAATATATAATAATCTAAAATCTATCCTGGAAAAATTCTCTAACAGTAGTCATACATAACAGCTTGTATAACATACATGCCACATGGATTGTATAAATAACAAAAGCACTAAGATAAAGTGTTTGTAACCTGCCAAGTGGCTTTGAACAAAAATTGTGGGTATAATAAAATTTATTTTTTAAAAGGAGGCCCAGGCCTAAGATGTTATAGGTTGTTAATGTTCACAAGCAGTATCTTTTGCAATGAATATATTAACAGACAATATTATTTATATTCTATGACTAACGTAATGATTATAAGATAATAACACCATCATTAACTACTATGTAAAAACCTATATAATTGTGAGGTAACAAAATACATAACAATAAACTTATGATATTCACTGAAATTAAGTTTTTAGAGGAGAATACCAAATGTTACAAGTATGAACTTGATGGGATCCTAATTTTATAAATAAACACAAAGAACAAGCTCGCGTTTTTATGGACCCATAGCGAACTAGTACGTAAACATCTAATAGCTTAACGAAAACATTGCATATGTAGAAAAACTTGCTATATTATTACTATTTCGATAATATAATATGCCTGAAAACAAAATCTTACCATATAATTAGAGTAATTGAACATTATTAGATAAAACATTTTGTCGCACAAACGATGGCCGCACGAGCAGGCGCTGTCACTTTGAAAGGATTTTTTTAACACGCATTATAACTTTTCTAATACAATTTATATATTTTCCATCTTACCTGCCATGGAACCACTCACGACAGCAATCACATTCTATCATAAACTGACCGATATTATACGGCTGACCACACAAACAATAGGTCTCCTTCGATGACGCCATTTTAATGGCGAATAGACAAGTTCTTATTTTTCTTTATCCACGTCGCTTTAGGATGACAATAGTAAAAAATATGATGAAAATGTAACCATAGATAATATATAAATTTATCGAATTTAAGTTAAATTGTATTTAATATTTTGTTTAATTGAAAATTAAAATAATTATTATGAATTAAAATACAAATTATAAATATACGTCTTCTTATCGCCATCTTCATGTCGCCATAAAATTATTAAGCGCCTGCGAAATAAGTTACTGCAATATTAATATGCAATGTGCACACATAAATTAATATATAAAAAGTTTGGTATAGAAAATCTAAAATTAAATTTGAGAAGAGATAGAAATCACGTGAACTTTGATGATTTTAGCATAAAATACGGGCTATTTATTTTTATCCAGCTTGCTCCATCTTCTGAGTTTTAACGTTTTATAACATTCAGTTACGGTTATGCGTGATTCAAGTCTGAAATCAATATAACATTTGCAACTGTAACTACTATTTTATACAGTATACTGGCTAAGTCGACAATAGTTTTATCATTTATATTATTCTATTAAATGCAAATGCTTGAGCAGTTCGTGTTCTCATTATTACTTAGTTCTTTATCTAGAATCTAGATCAACAATATTTTAATGTAGTCCGTTTAATAGTATATCTTTAAGACCAGTGCCGGATTAAGCAAGCGCGGGGCCTTTAGCAAATTTTTTCAAAGGACCCCGCACCTGGGCGCAAGTATGCTTTCAGACCTCAAACTACAGCACCAACGTAAAAACTACACCACCAATGCACTTGTCGCCGATGGCTCAAGCGAGCTCCTGGGACGTGACTTCATCAAGTAGCCACCATCTGATTCGGTGATGGAAGCACTCAACACGTTTGTCTTTGGGCTTCACGCAGAGGTCCATGACATGAAGACGGTGTGCAGTGACAGTCTCGTCGGATATGATCTTGCAGTTGGCTACTTTGCTAATGTGGTGTCTCCAGTCTACAGGAGAATTTGAGTCCGTCCGCGGCTCGATAATGATAGAGCTCATTATCGGGCCGCGGATTTCAATATATTATGTTATCACGTGTTAATAAGTTTCATTTAAAAATTACGCTCAGGCCGAGATGAGTGGGTTTAAATATGCGGGGCCTGTAGCAATTACTACTCTTGCTTTAAGGTTAATCCGGCACTGGTAAGACTACGTTACATGGTTAAATATCAATATATCTATGGCTGGAATTAATTTGTATTAGATCTCCGCATTACGTAATTAAAACCTACCAATAATAGACAAGATTATTTTTTCAATGTAATTTTTTTATTAACTATGGTGACTGACAGTCAGTTTATTGTTTTATGTAATTTTTTTTAGTTTGAATTTAGTATTTTCTTGGCTAAACTTAGAATTCGCGATAATTCTCTCTGTGAATGTGGTTTAGGCGAAGGTTCGATTGACCACATTTTCTTTTATTGCCGGAAAATTTCTACTCCACTGTATGACATTCTGCCCCGTGACTTTCCGCGCCCTGTAAATGTTAATTACCTACTGACTTTAGTTCATGGTGCTTTTATTTATACTCTAAGTAAATTTTTATCTTCCAATGACATTCATATTTAATTATGTCGTAGTGGCGTCTCAATGTATATACTTCCATATAAATATAATATGTAAGTCATAGTATTCATCCGTTCAGGTATATATTTATTTAAGTGAATTTTTGATAATTTCTAAATATTATAAATATTTTTTATATTAGTTGTACAAAGTTTATTAGTAGATTTGAATTTTTACAAGCTAGTAGACAATCTGTATAAAATACCGGCCAAAATTTTTTTAATAAATTGATATTTACCATCTCACCTGGCTTTTCATACTTAGACCCTGGCAAATCAGTGCCAAAAGCATTGTCGCCATTTAAAAAAAAAAAAAAAAAAAGAATTTAGTATATAATGTAAATCCTTAGTTCCCAAAGTGGTCCAGATTGTTGAGATTTTATGTGGACGAATAAGGATACTCTGTTATTTATCACATAGTATATTATAATCAAGAACTTTACTACGACAAGATCTACATGAGAAGAGAATGTAACCATAGTAACCAGTCATCATTACTAGTGCGGAACACGCAGCTAGTGCTGTACCTCAACACAGATGGACCCCAGAACCAGGTGGGGTCCACGAAATTTTATTTGCTTTCAATAGTGAAGAACTAAAATGTTGGCTTGACTTCACCTATCAATGTAGGCAGATAGTATTCTATGAAGCTCAATGACTGCTACTTGTAAAAACTTGTATATTCCATGTTCAGTACAACGTGTCGAAACTTGCAAAGCGCCGCCGCTGCCGCCGCCACCGTCCGCAACGCTTGTTCAGATGTGCAACTGGACAAAATACGACTTGTTGTGCTTGCAATCTTGCATGGTCTTGTTTGATTCTTCATCTATTTAAATATGAATGCCAAGGATAGGTTACTCATTTGTTTACGGAATTTCGAAAAAAAAGTAAAGCGAATCGACGTTATTGATTGCCAGTGTAAAAAAAATTAAGTGTTTATCTGCCTATTTGTTAAACATACTTTTATTTTATTTTGTAATAAGTATATTTGTAATGTTTGCGTGTGGTAGGTACGTATTAAAAATTAAATAGTGAACAGTCATTATTAGATACTTCCATAAAAGAATAGAAAGCCGAGAAAGCCGTTGAACTTTTTGTCCCTACTTTAATAGTAATTTTTTTTACCCGAATATGTGGTGGTTCACTATGAGAGTAATGAGGTCTATGAGAAAAAAAATCTGGGAACCTCTGGGTAAATAGTAAATATAGATATATAGATAGATATAATATAAAAATGAATCGCAAAATGTGTTGGTAAGCGCATAACTCAACAACGCCTGGACCAATTTGGCCCATTCTTTTTTAAAATGTTCGTTGAAGTTCAAGGATGGTTTTTACGGCGAGAAACATTCGAATAATTGCCGAACACCATAAAAACAGCCCTTTTATTTTTCCCCATACAAATGTTTTCTAACTAAAACGTAGTCAATTTGAGCTTTATTGCTATTGTATAAAGTTCATATTAAATTACAAGCACTCACTGTTGTCTAAGCAATGTAGGTGTGTTCCTAACGTCAAAGATCATATTATCTATCAAAACAGTGTGCGTGTGTGCGTTGGAGCACAGAATACATCGTTGGAGGAGTTTAATGTCGCGTTCCAAAACTCGCGTTTCTTATGAATTACTTTCGGTACGCAAGATAGGTTGTAGGTTGTATTGAATTAATATTAATATAATATTAATGTAGGTTGACTTTTCAATTTAAGTTAACCTCAGATTTATCTCATCAATCATATGAAATAGGGTTTAGCTTGGGCTGGACTTTGTAGGTTCGAACGTACGTATTCCGGAGGCGCATGGCGTAACAGTTGCATTCGATAATACTGACTGTTTGCATATTTCATTTATATTTTAGGGTTTATAGGGTTTGTAATCCAAAATAAACCATAAGATATATCCAAAAAATTCTGCCAAGTCACTATTCCACGCGGACGGAGTCGCGGGCACAGCTAGTAGTAAATATAGATATTTAAAATAACATGTAAAATAAATATGTATATTTGTGTAAATGTTCATATAATCCCGGTTCACAGTTAACTAGCAAAAATTACCACCAAAATTATTTCCTGATCCTTGCTTTAATAAGCTCTTTCGCCACCTGCCTTTTCTAGTCGTAAAATACTTTGACATTAACAAATCAGATTTTGGTCGTTATTAATTATTAAACGCGGCCGATTGTACCGAGTGCCACATAAATGTTTATTTTTCACATTTGTGCCAAAATGTTATCTGCGTGCAGTGGCGGAGTACGAATACTAACCTCTACGGCCTGGGTCGGTCTGTTATAAAACAACTAGCTGACCCGGCAAACGTTGTTCTGCCATATAAATAATATTATGTCAAAAAATTAAAAAAAAAATTTTGGGGTGGGTCACCCCTAACATTTAGGGGGATGAAAAATAGATGTTGGTCGATTCTCAGACCTACTCAATATGCTCACAAAATTTCATGAGAATCGGTCAAGCCGTTTCGGAGGAGTATGGCAACGAAAACTGTGACACGAGAATTTTATATATTAGATGTGGTTCCTAGTCTAGTTGCTTATTGATAAAAGTATTTACAAAATGAAAGATAGATAGCGTTGTGTAAATTGTTCATTCATTAAACTAATACATTACAAAAATTAGCAAATGTAAGTAATAAATATAAATTGATTATTGTTAAGCTAATTTCTAAATTTGTAGCTGCGAAGTTTATCGAAATAATCAAGGTCTAACAGTCCGGAAAACGATAATATATCAGAAATCAAGTAAATTGGTCTAAATCACATTTATTTTTAGGTGCTATTAAACTTTTTACCAGCCAGAATCTACGCATAAAATCAAAATTATTCATCCATTCGTAAACATATCAAAATATCAGTCACGAGTTTATTTCCGTGGAAATAAGGCAAAAAATATTACTTTGAAGCTTTATTGTTATATTATAAAATGGCGATGACTAGGCTATAAATATTTTTTATGAGCAATTATCTTTTGATTGGGACTTGGTACTATTATTGACGTCAAATAAGTACGTATTGTAGATGTAGCCAAACGGCTGATAATCGTATTCTCTTACTTGTGTGACCTATAACTTAAAATAAAGTTGTTTGATGGAATTCTCAGAACATCCTCTAACCTATATTTGGGAGAAACATCAACTCGGAAAACTAAATTACTCTCGATTTCAAGAAGCAATCTTCACAGCGTTTCGTAGAATAGGATCAAATCAATTGAAAATAATTTATTTGCTCAAAACATATTTATTAAATATGTTACAGGATAAAAAGTGTACAAATCAGCGGCGTAGCATGGGTGACGGCCGCCCGGGACGACAGACAATTTTCCCGCACTTTTATTTAGATATTTCAATTTAATGCATACTATACATATACTAATCGATACTACTACTACTATACTTAGTCGAAAGACAAGCTGTTGTAGAAGACATGTAACCGATTGTCAAGAAAAACTAGATTTTATTTATATCTATACTAATATTATAAAGAGGTAAAGTTTGTGTTTATGACGTTGTAGGAAGTAATCTCTGGATCTACTGAACCGATTTTGAAAATTCTTGTGTTGGAAAGCCTATTTGTTGAGGAATGTTAGAGGCTATTATATAACATCACGCTAGGACCAATAGGAGCGGAGCGGTAATGAAAAGTTTGTCTGTAAAGCCGGGCAAGCCTGCTAGTATTACATACATTAATTGTAGATAACTTTTCGGCAAGAACAGTCATCATTATTTTGCATTATACAGGTTAGATTCATTATACAGGTTAAGCACAAAATAAACTATGGGGAATCCCTGCAAGTCAGAAAAGACGGTGTTGCCAGCAGTCGTTACAAAAATATCATTCCGCCCCTGCCCCCCCCCCCCCCTACGCTACGCCACTGGTACAAATATACATAAATTAACTAATATTATAGCATTCTTCGGTCTTGCTCCCCACCATCCCAACCCACTGGTGGTGGAGATGGTCAACTATACGCCCAACCGCCGAGCAACCCACGCACGTCGCCGCCCGCGTAAAGTGCTCACGGATAGACGCGACCCCATCTCTAGGACGCTGAAGCGAATGCTCTCGCGGACGCTATCCCCCCCAGTCCGACATTAGCCAGCCCGACGAAATAGGTTTAGGGATGCCTTCCGCCCCCCATACCCTGTAGACGTACACAATCCACACGATACATAAATACACTTAGAATAGATGTGTTGCTGGAGAGTTTCTTTCGCCGTTTCTTCTCCCCCAGCTACAAGCTCTCCGAAACGGTAGTAGATTAGCATAGGATCGGCTTCACCGGTGAAATCGATAGTCCCCAAATAAATAATAATATCCGGATGACCGAGCTTTGCTCGGTATTTTTTTTTATAAATTGTGTTTTTTGGAAATTAACAATTAGTTTTCTTAGTCTAAAAAGATTATTCATAAAAAGATACATTTTCATTTATACCATGCCCCGCAAAACTATTTACGCAGTTTGACTGCAGGTAACTCGCTAGTGTTGTGTCGTTATAGCAGTTTAAAAAAAATAGTATTATTATTCGCCGATAGATGTCAGGAAGTCACATTTTTGTTATTTTTCTTCCAATAAAAAAAAGCGAATAAAATGACATTTTCTAGAAATGATTCCTAGCTAGATCGATTTATCGCCCCCGAAACCTCCCGTATACTAAATTTCATGAAAATTGTTGGAGCCGATTCCGAGATTCCAATTATATAAGTACCTAGTCAGGTCATAAGTATTGTCACACAGTAAAAACTTTTCTTTTAGAATGCTGGCCACAAAAAAGTTTATTGAATTCGAATTTCGAATTGTTCATGAAAATAAAAATGTATACTTTTAGAATTTTACTCATTTTTAAATATGGAGTGGACGCCTAAAGAAGACCGTGTTGCAGTTATTGCGTTGCATCGTTGCGGTTACGCGCCAATTCAAATTTTTAACATACTGAAAAATTTTAATATAACCAAAAGATTCGTTTATCGTACCATCAAACGATACAATGAAGACTCTAGTGTAGATGACAGGTCAAGAAGTGGTCGCCCTCGGTCTGTTAGGACTCCAGCAGTGATAAAAGCTGTGAAGGCACGAATTCAAAGAAATCCCAAACGTAAGCAGAAACTGTTGGCCCTTCAGATGGGGTTAAGCAGAACCACGGTGAAAAGGGTGTTAAATGAAGACTTAGGGCTTCGGGCATATCGAAGAAAAACAGGACATCGTTTGAATGCTCGTCTAATGGACCTGAGACTGAAGAGATGCCGCGCTTTGTTGAAGCGGTACGCGGGAAAAAAATATCGGGAAATTCTTTTTTCGGATGAAAAAATGTTTACCGTAGAAGAGAGCTACAACAAACAAAATGATAAGGTGTACGCACACAGTAGTGAAGAAGCGAGCAACCGTATTCCGCGTGTCCAACGAGGTCATTTTCCATCCTCGCTCATGGTATGGTTGGGAGTTTCTTATTGGGGCTTAACAGAGGTACACTTTTGTGAGAAAGGTGTAAAAACGAATGCTGTTGTGTATCAAAATACAGTCCTGACGAACCTTGTGGAACCTGTTTCTCATACCATGTTCAATAACAGGCACTGGGTATTCCAACAAGATTCGGCGCCAGCTCATAGAGCGAAGAGCACACAAGATTGGCTGGCGGCGCGTGAAATCGACTTCATCCAGCACGAAGACTGGCCCTCCTCCAGTCCAGATTTGAATCCGTTAGATTACAAGATATGGCAACACTTGGAGGAAAAGGCGTGCACAAAGCCTCATCCCAATTTGGAGTCACTCAAGACATCCTTGATTAAGGCAGCCGCCGATATTGACATGGACCTCGTTCGTGCTGCGATAGACGACTGGCCGCGCAGATTGAAGGCTTGTATTCAAAATCACGGAGGTCATTTTGAATAAACTTTAATGTCATAAGTATCTATGTTTTGTTAAGTTCATTTTGGTATATGAATGGTTACATAATGAATAAACTTGTTACAATTATTTTACATTAAACATGTGACAGAATTTATGACCTGACTAGGTATATATATACAAGAATTGCTCGTTTAAAGATATAGGATTCTTGCCATTCGTGGCTGTTCTCAATTGTCCCCATGCAGCGGTCGAGTCAGAAACGCACCTCACAGGAGGCGCGTGTCCGAGCACGCTGCCACGGCTGATCGACCCCGCTCCCACGGGGTTGGAATGCCTTAACGCCCGTAGTCGCTGTCGAGTTATCTGAGACAACAACAGCTTTAGCTTTAAGAAAAAAAAAGACCGGTAGATGTCCTATGCGCGCTACGCATGGCAAGCCGCCGGCGCGGTACTCGCCACAAGTTCTCGGCCTAATACTGAAATTGCGTTCCAATCAGCAAAAATTTATTATTCCTACCTGGGTGCATGTCTCGCTAGTTCATATGACAAGTTTCAACTTGTTCACTCAAGTAGTTTGTTTACACGAATTTCCGCAGTAGTATTGCGTGTTTTTCGTTAAAATTGATAAACTTGAATATCGTACGGTCAAAAAAATTTCGTTTTAGATGGATTAACCCCTAAGGAAATTCATTCGAAGTTGACAAGTTTACGGGGACTCTGCTCCTTCAATGTCGCCCGTCCCTCGAAGATGACCCACGTGAAAGTCGACCAAAAACCGCAATTACACCGGAAACCATCGAAAAGGTGCATGATATCGTGTTGGATGATAGGTGTGTTAAGGTGAGTGAGATAGCTGAGGCCGTAGGAATATTGGAAGAAAGAGTGCGAAACATCTTGCACAAAGAATTAGGGATGTGAAAGCTCTGCGCCAGGTGGGTGCCGCATATGCTGAATGCCGATCAAAAGTAAATGCGCAAATGATATTCGCAGCAATGTTTGGACCGATTCAATAGGGATCCGACCGATTTTGTGCGGCGATTTGTTACCATAGATAAGATATGAGTCCACCACTACACGCCAAAAACGAAACAATAGTCGAAGCAGTGAGTAGAAGCCGGTGGTTCTGTGCCAAAGAAAGTGAATCCGATCGCATCTGCCGGAAAGGTCAAAGGCCAGTGTGTTTTGGGATGCGAAAGGGATCCTGTTAATTGATAATCTTGAAGGCAAAACAATTACAGGCGAATATTACTTCAATATTCTTAACCAGCTGGATGCCAAAATTCGTGAGAAGAGGCCTGGCTTGAAGAAGAAGAAAATCATTTTTTACCAGGACAACGCACCTGCTCACAAAGGTGCGTTGGCAATGAGAAATGGCTACGGGATTTGGAGTATGATTTTCTTGGCCGTCCCCCTTATTCTCCTGATTCAGCACCCTCAGACTTCTGTTTCCAAATTTGAAGAAATTTGTTTCTGGGAAGCGCTTCGCGTCCAATGAAGAACTTGAGAGTACCGTAGATGGATATTTTCACAGCCTTCCAGACTCTCACTCCCGGGAAGGAATACTGAAGTTGAAAAACGGTGTTGAAAATCATTTTTCAATTGAAAATTGCAGACTTTAAAACAATTTCTTAATAAACACCTTACCTTAGTACGTTGTTTAACCTATACAAAACCACATTCATGTACTTAAACACAAATGAAGAAAAGAAAATGAAAAAAAAAAGTTTAAATTAAAGAGCAATTTATTTTTAATTTGTAAACAAAATAGAGCATGTTTATCTAGATATCTTTATTGCTATCAATAAATGCTATTTTTACTTACACATAAAAGATAGATATATGCTTTCTTTTGGCTGTCTGGGCTTTTTGTAGGACTATTTAAGATAAACATATCCATTATACATTATTTAAACGTGTAACTAACGGTTATTGCAGCGCACGCCAAAACAACTCGCAGATGGTAGAATTTTTCCTACTTACTTGACACTTGTCGTAATATTTTAAACTATTCACACAATATATTTATAAGTTATAGCCTATGTGTTATTCTGATGTATAAGCGATATTATTGTAAAGTTTCATTAAAATCCATTCAGTAGTTTTTGCGTGAAAGAGTAACAAACATCATACAAACTTTCGCGCTTATAATATTAGTAAGGATCTATAAATAGATTATTATTTCAATCACATTAATTTTTAACAACGCCCTACGAACAAAATATGACAAGCTTTTCACTTAGGCCAAGACTTTAAGGTCTCTTGGTATTAATATTATATCTAAATACATAATATAAATACATTAATATACATTTGTACTTTACGAAAATACGGAGCGAACAATAAAACAAGACCGAGTTTGCTAATCAAATTTATTCGGTATCTACCTACAGTTATATATTACAGTTGGTGTAAATAATGACAATAAATACCTTACAATTTTGATCGAAGATTTCAAATAAACTTGGATCAAAAGTGTACATCACTTTAGACCATTTACCTAGGAAAGGTGTTTGGGACTGAGAAAACACAAAAGACTATACATATACATATATCTGAAAATAAGTCAAAAGACCTGCAAAATTAGCCAACGGCTACAAAAAATAATCTAGGCGCGTACGCCATTGTACACATAGACGTTAAAATACCAGGAAGTTAGTTCTGTTCGATACAGATGACCTTCAATTTTAAAGATATTTTTTTATTTATTGGCGCTTGGTTCAATTTGCAACTGCTGAAAATAAATTGATTGTAAATGCTATATTAATTGATTATGTCTCATTTAGTATAATGCCAAGATTTTTTTGGCAACTTAATTGAGTCCCGTTTATCAATTAATATTTCGTAATGACTCGTTTATAATAAACATGTAAATTATATATATTCTTATGGTAATATTTATTTAAATGATATAATATAAAATATTATGCAATCAATAGTAGATAGATAATCATTATCATCCTAGCGTCAAATCCCGGTTACAACCCGAGCCTTTGCTTCGGTGCCGGGGACCCTCAATAGTAAATAGGTAGATAATAAATAGTGTTTTATAAAATACCTAGATTTTGTTTATTATTGACTCTATTCACGTTGGTGATATTTTGGGTATAGGGACTTAAAAGAATTAATGAAAAGTGATATGGTATCGTATGAAATTTAGTAAAAGCATTTATTTGGCAAATAGGGCTCTTTACCATGATAAATGAGGCGTATTATAGCTGAGGACACAGGCTGACGGCCCATCTAATAGTAAACAGTCGCCGTTGCTTAGGGGCGCCGCAAACACGCTGCTGTCCCATATGGGTACAGGAACCTGGGCCACTAAAGCCCGAACACTACACAAGGTTAATGGCGGCATACTTGTAGACCAAGAGTGGTTGGCATCCAGACGGGATTGGGGCTCTACCACGTATTATGTTTTGCCGCCTTTTACGACAGGCGCGGGGCAACAGGCTGACCTCGGCCGCAGGGGTTACTAACCCTGCACGGAGAAAACAATTTAATAGAAGCGATGCCGCTCGCGACATTTGTATTTGTATAGAATTCAAATCCGATATTTCACTTAAAGACGAAGTCACGGTACTGGTAAGACGTATTAAAATTGCAAACCTAGATCATATTCAACAATATAGGGACTGAAGGATAGTAAATTACTAAATATTTACGAACTAGATCAAAATAAAACGGTAAAGTATGATAGTGACCCAAGTTCCTGTACCCTTATGCGACAGCAGCGTGTTCGCGATGCCACTGGCGTTGCAAACACCTATAGGCGACGGTAACTGCTAAATTCTAAGCGGGCCGTCAGCCTGCCTGCTGTCCTACAGCAATAAAAATATCTATTTATTTATAAAAGAAAAGTACATTAACGTAGTATATTCGTTTTTTAATACCCATAACACAGTATGTTTATATATTTTTGAAACACGCGGAGTTTTTGTATGTAATATAAAATCAATCTTTGGCTTTGATTGGAATTTTACACAATTAATACTTATTTCAATATAAAATTTAATAATTGGACCCCACTACCGACCATATCCTATTCGAAAAAACGATTACAAAATTAGCAAAGGTTACATTTTATAAAGTAGATTGGTCTAGTTTGGAATTTCGATCCGATAAAGCCTTTTAATACTAGTGCATAAAAAATGGAATAAAAACGTATTTGGCCAGTGTCTCGTTAACGAATCACAAATCCCTTCCAGTTTACAATCCAACTGAATCGATTATAAAATGAACACAAAGATGTTTGGAGGTCTTTATAAATAATTAAAGTTCAACTGCTTCTTCTTCTTGCCCTTATTTTGTACTAGTCGTTCCCGCCCGCTTCGTTGGTCGATTAACAGAAACATTATAACGAAGAAAGATTTCGTACGCATGCGGCGCTACACCGCTTGCCCCACTTCTCCGCAGCAAGAAGACGCATGTTTCTTTAAATTTTAATAACTTTGTGTTAAATGAAGATATCGCAATATTTTTTTAGACAATGCTAAGAGAAATATCCAACAAATAAAACTTAGAAAATTTAATTGCACTATATCCAGCAGTTTTGTTGTGATGCGCGCACAACTGCAGATCTCTATCATTTTATTTATATAGATTATGCAGCTTCGGCAGAACATGTTATATTTTCTATTCACTTTACTTATGCGTTTTTGCTATATCATATATTACGCAATCCATCTTATCTTTGATCTACCTCGTGCTGTATGTTCTAGCATTTTTCATGTCACATTGCATTCTACCCTTCACATTGTATGGCCATGTAACTTTAAATTCAACAGCTACTAAATATTGAACCCAAACCCAAAGAGAAACACTGAATTTGCCATATATTATTTCCATGGAGATATTTCCCTATTTATAACCTAGAAACTCTTTTTACGACTAAATTTTATGGAGGTTAAGGAGTATCATTTGTGTTTGAAAAGTGTACGTCAAAATGCATTAAATTAAGGTGGCGCCAGAATCGCATCTACCTATATATATGTACATTTTAGAGGAAAGCGCCAAAAGTTATTATAGTGGAATAAAGAAATGTTAGCTAACTTCACTCCGTCATCTACAGCTGCATTCATAGCATAAACTGTAGCTGCACTAGCATTCTGGCGGGATTTTGAACTATAATTTACAGCTTAAAGTCATCATTATCATCATCCCAGCGTTACATCCCGGTTGCAACCAAAACTTCTGCTTCGGTGCCTGGGGTTCGCTTTCCTACTTTTTCACACTTCTTCTTACTTTAACTTCTTCAGCATCACCCTTTATGACTAGAACGCATACCACTCTTTACGACGTCTAACCAGCACTTTTTGGGTTTGCCCCTCCTGCCGGGGCCCGGTGGAGGCGGCATGGCTAGACATAAGTTTCTAACGTAATTAGCCGGTTGCCGTAAAACGTGGCCGTACCAACGAAGCCGATGCTCCAGCAATTTATCCACAATGTCACGGACATGAATACTGGCGCGAATGCAGGAGTTCCTAACGCGGTCCCTCCGCGTTACTCCACACATCCACCATAGGATATTCATCACCGTGATACTCGGTTCTTGCTTCTGTCGCTCTAATATTTATATATTTTTATAGCTATGGTTCAGCAGACAGGCAGATGGCCTACCCTGGCAGGTCGTCACCGTCGCCTATGGACGTTTGCAGCACCAGGGCCATTACCAACGCGCTGCAGACCTCGAAGAAATTTTATAACAAGAAAGAAGAGGCTCTAAGAAATGGGCATGAACACCCAACCGATGGCGGGCAGTGCGGTGGTAGAAAGACGACGAGGGCACCATTCTGAATAGTTCTTCAGAACACTCCCCGTTGTACAGACGATAGAATACGCAAAGAGACGCAAAGTCTGAAGTGCAAGCGTGTCTAGACCATCTGTGAGTATGGGATCGCTGACAACACGAGCTGCGCGCCGTTGGATCGAGTCTAGGGGATTGAGCTGACAGGCAGTAAGGTGTCCAGTTATATACGTATAACTGGATACTTTATCAACTTCTCTCCTATATCAGATGATTTTCCTTAGCCTAGTAAGGCCTATACCCTGAGAATTAATATATTGACACGTATGGACACTTAACATCGTAACAGACATAACAATGATCTACACTTTAATATAAAGCTGAGAGCAAACATTATTATTTGCCAAATGTTTAAAAATAAATTATAAAGTTTTTTTACGAATTTTAACCGCGTGCCTCATTGTTAACGCACCAATTTGTTCTCGGAGCCTTTTTTCCAAATAGCAATATTTTACTCTTTATATTTAAGGATATAAACAATACAAACGAATGTATTTATTTGTAACTAGCTGTGCCCGTGACTCCGTCCGTGTGGAATAGTGACTTGGGTACAATTTTTTGGATATATCTTATGGTTTATTTTGGATTACAAACCCTATATAACCTAAAATATAAATGAAATATGCAAACAGTCAGTATTATCGAATGCAACTGTTAAGCCATGCGCCTCCGGAATACGTACGTTCGAACCTACAAAGTCCAGCCTAAGCTAAACCCTATTTCATATGATTGATGACATAAATCTGAGGTCAACTTAAATTGGACATAAAACTTCCGAAACTTATCATCTTTAACAAAAACTACTTACATGGCGTAACAGTTGCATTCGATAATACTGACTGTTTGCATATTTCATTTATTTATATTTTAGAGTTAACAGGGTTTGTAATCCAAAATATACCATAAGATATATCCAAAAATGCAGCCCAAAGTCACTATTCCACGCGGACAGAGTCGCGGGCACAGCTAGTTTCATAATATGATTGATAATATAAATCAACTTAAATTTGAAATAAAACCTACAATGCCCAGCCTAAGCTGAACCCTATTTCATATGATTGTTGATATAAATCTGAGGTCAATTTAAATTGGTATATAAAATTTTCGAAACTTATCATTTTTAACAAAAACTAATTTTTTTTTTCTAAAATTAAAAGAGCCTTAGGTACTCCTTGATCATCAGCTATCTGCCAGTGAAAGTCCCGTCAAAATCGGTGCAGCCATTTCAGAGATTAGCCGTAACAAATAGACAGACAAAAATTGTAAAAAATGTTGTTTTGGTATATGTAGCGTGTATACGTCCGAATGCACTTAGTAAAAAGCGGTTATTTTAATATTACAAACAGACCCTCCAATTTTATTTATGTGTATAGATAAAATACTACATAGTACAATACGTTTTATAGCTGTCAAAAGACGGAATCCGGTATTACTTACAAATAGTACCAACATATTAAGTACATTACAAAAAAGCGCATAAAAGTTTCTTTAATGAATAGTAGTCGTGGGTTTGATTTTTGGGGATGTTACCCTGAAAAGAATACCTTTAAAGCCGCGTCTATTACGATTGTTGATAATGATTGTTGATATAAATCTGAGGTCAATTTAAATTGGTATAAAAAATTTCCGAAACTGATAATTTTTAGCTAAAACTATTCTTTTTTTCTAAAATAATAGTAGCCTAAGTTACTCCTTGTTACATCAGCTATCTGACAGTGAAAGTCCCGTTAAAATCGGTCCAGCTGTTTCAGAGATTAGCCGGAACAAACAGACAGACAAAAATTGTAAAAAAAATGTTGTTTATATATATATACCGTGTATACATCCGAATGCACTTAGTAAAAAGCGGTTATTTTAATATTACAAACATACACTTCGATTTTATTTATTTATAAAGATGTACGTATGACAACTTCCGTGGCGCAACGACTGAAGTACGTCAGAACGCCCGGAATTCACGGGTTTGACTACCGTTCCGTAATTATTAAAAAAAGTTTATAAGTATGTATGAAATGAAATGAAAAATGAAAAAATGAAATGAAAAAATTCTTTATCTTTATGTATGTCAATTGTTTAGCAGCCATAACACAAGTGTCCTGCCGCTTACGTTAGAAGTAGATGGCGCTGTATTGATTTTCCCAGTATATTTATTAATCTATTGATTTTCTTGTTTATGTCAAGACATTACATTAAGGGATCTGTAATAAAAAGTATCTGCGAAGGCATAAACTCAATATGTCCTAATTACTTCCTCTCTACTGTTCTCTTTCTATCTGTCTACCATCACGATTTATTTTTGGATACTTCAACTTTTATCCTGTAGATTTTCCTAAACAAATAATAAATTTAAATATTTAACCTTCAAATATTTAAGCTCTTGTAGATGTCCTAGCATTTGCATGTTTATTTTGTTCATAGGTTAAGTTTACATTATGACAAGTAGTTCATTGATCCTTGTTATTTGTTTAAAAATGCAGTATAAGTCAGAGAGTAATGTGATATATTTATTTAGACGACTTAACGTCGGAATGCCTACGGGCACACTACGGGGGTTAAAGGTTCATTTCCCAAATCTGGTTTTTTTATGTACAAAGTATATAAATAAGTAGTATATTAGCTGTCTAGTACTTGTAACACAAACGCTCTGCTGCTTACTGTAAATTAATAGCGTGGGGTGAATTATTATATAATTTAATAAAACAATTTTGGACAGAATACTGGTAACATAGTCGATCAAATTTATGTTTTATCTTAGTCCTGGTTTTCAATATCAGATTTATATTTAGCATATATGTCGGATTTATATCCGTGCAGGGGGGGAAGGAATACTGACCACTGTAGCCGGGGCCTGTCGTAAAAGACGACTAAACACAAGCTAGGTGGTAGGGCTCCAACCCCGTCTGTATAGCATCCAACTCTGATTTTAAAATATTCCTCCATAATAACTTTGTGTTCCGGCAATAGTGACCAGGTTCCAGTACTAATATATGAATGGCAGCGTGTTACCAGTGCCCCTGGCTTTGCAAACACCCTTAAGCGATGGTAACTGCAAAATACTAAGTGGGCCGTCAGCCTGCCTGCTGTCCTACAACAATAAAAAAGCAATAAAAAGCTAAAATAAATTAAATTTTTAATGATGAATAAGTTAAGTTTTAGTCATGCAACGCATTTTTTTATTTTATTTATTTAACGAAAAGAGAGGAGGCCAGGAGATCCATAGGACGGGCTTCTGCTCAGTTTGGACTCCCGTCTCCCTCTACTTCATTGAGCTACTGTACTTTTATAATATACTTTCTACCTGTTGCACTTTTTTATTCCAAAAAACTAATCTACATTTTTTTCTTAAAACTGATTATTTTAGTACTTACTTTAGTAATTTATTCCGATGTGATTTTATTCTTTCTGTAATTTCCGTAAAAAAAAGGTGAGAATACAACGGAACAAGATTAAAATTAGATTTTAATGTTATTAGAAGTTAATAATTAGAAATTATTTAATATATATCCTAACTGTTATAAGAAAGAAGTATAGATATATTAGTAGGTAATGGGACATGACAGGTTTTATAAAATCTGATAAAAAAGAAGAGTGATTATATTTTGGACAGTAAAAAAATAACCCTATGTTATTCGATTGAGCTTTAAGTTATAAATATATCGTTTACACCAAGACACCATCGCGTAACAAAAATATTATGTAATAAAGATTCTTAATTTTAAGCTCTTTTACAATCTGCACTCAGCTTATATTAAAAAGCAGTAACTCATACAGTTATGTCACATACTCTTGCAGGTTTATTGTGTAAATTTGTGACGTGAACCTTTGCACAACTCTGCATAACGTGACTCGAAACTAACACTGCCAGTGATGTAAAATGAACAATAAAAAGACATCGATATCGACTTGCCTAATTAAAATCTTTTATTTATATAATTCATAAATATTAACAGACGAAGACTTAATTATTTAAATACAAATAACAGGAAATTATAATATTATAATATATTATTGCAATATACATTGCAACAATTAAGGGAAAAAAATAAGATGTGTATGTAATTTTTTATAGTTACAATGTACATGAAAAGTATAGTAATTTATACGTGATTAACAACACTAGATGAGTTGTGTCGTAACAACGTACGATGGTAGAAGTCAGTCGAAGTGCAAGAGAGAAATCGACCGGTCATCGCTTTCCCCGCACTATGCGTGCGGTTCGCGCGTTTTAGCAAATCAAAAAACAAAATTTACAACTGTTGTTATCTAAAACTTCCGCGTTATTATGAAAATTTATTATTTCTATTAAGTTATTGTAATTGGTTTCGTTTAATATGCCTTGACGGAAAAATCGTGTGTGAATGGATTAAAGCCTGTTTCTTGTGATAAATAGAACATGTAAGTAATATTTCTAATCGGAGACATTTTGCAGTGATCCAAGACTTTTATTATATACAGTCTTACATGTAAATTATTTATACGTTCAGGGGTGGGATTTGTAAAAGGCGATAAAACAACCCTAGTTAGGTAATTGGGCTACAAAACCATCTAAACGGGAACCTCCTCTGACCTCTAAATATATCGCCATAATAACCTTGTGTTGTATTCCGGTGATAATTGACCCAGGTTCCAGTTTCCTTAAACGGAAGGCAGTGTGTTATTAATGCTCTTGGCGTCACAAACACCCATAGGCGACGGTAATTGCTTACTATTTAATGGGCTGCCAATCTGTCTGCTGCCCCTCAGAAATATAAAAACATTAAATTATGAATTGAATTACGTTTTCTAGAGATCTTTTTGAATTAGTACTCGTGTTTATATAACAACCAATATATCCGCGACGCTTGTCCCAGGCGGATATTGAATTGGCGTGTTACGCACGCTGGCGATCTCTGTATGCGGTTTTCTAAAGATGTTTTTCCCTTCATCGTCACTCGAAAATTATGTAATAGTGTGCACACTAGACGAGAATATCTATCTAAGTATGCCGTCACGGGCTTCAACAAAAAATTAGATAAATAAAGGATATTATTTAAAAAAAATAAGTTTAACGCCCTAAGAACTAGGAAAGCCCAACTCTCGTAAAGACGAATAACACAACCACACATTTTTATCCGGAGGCGGAGAAAGAATACAAACCTCTGCGGCTGGGGTCGGCCTGTCGTAAAAGGCGACAAAACAACCCACCCTAGCTACGTGGTAGGGCCCCAAGCCCGTCTGGATGGCGACCACCTTTGGTCTTAAGTATGCCGCCATAATAACCTTGTGTTGTGTTCCGGCATTAGTGACCCAAGTTCCCACTAGCGTTGCAAACATCCATAGGCGACGGTAACTGCAAAATTCTAAGCGGGCCGTCAGTCTGACTGCTGTCCTACAGCAATAAAAAAGAAGTATACCGTCGCGGGCTTCAACAAAAATTAGATAAATCTATATATACATCTTCTATACAAATAAATAAAATTGGAGGGTCTGTTTGTAATATTAAAATAACCGCTTTTTACTAAGTGCATTCGGACGTATACACGGTACATATACCAAAACAACATTTTTTACAATTTTTGTCTGTCTGTTTGTTCCGGTTAATCTCTGAAATGGATGGATCAATTTTGACGGGACTTTCAATGGCAGATAGCTGATGTAACAAGGAGTAACTTAGGCTGCTTTTATTTCAAAAAAAAAATAGTTTTAGCTAAAAATGATCAGTTTCGGAAATTTGTAAGACCAATTTAACTTGACCTCAGATTTATATCATCAATCATATGAAATAGGGATCAGCTTAGGCTGGACTATGTAGGTTCGAACGCAGTTTCTATATTTAATTTATTTATATTTTCAAAAAATGCTGCCCAAAGCCACTATTCCACGCGGACGGAGTCGCGGGCACAGCTAGTAAAGGATATAATTAAAAAGAAAGTTTAACACCCTAAGAATTAGGAAAGCCCAACTCTCGTAAAGACAGATAACACAACCACATTGATATCAGTTACTGATAAATATTTCCACATTTAGGAAGTTGTAGTAAATCATTTATTATGTATAAAAATTCCTTTTCGATGACGGATATTCAAGCAAATATTTTAAAATGTTTTTATGGTATTATTGTTTTCCCCGAACAGGGGCTAAATATGAATAAACCTCTGTGACCGGTGGCGGCCTGTCGTAAGATACAAAAGAACAAGGTGTTAGGGCACCCAACCCTGGGACAAGTATACCGCGATACTAACCTTGGACTGTGTTCCTATATAATAAACCAGTTCTCCTAGTCGGATGTCCGATTTCCTTGGCGTCGCAAACATCTATTGATTTTATTATTACTATTACAGCTTTATTTTCCACTTAACACTTTACAAAAAATAAATGCAAATGTTATTATTTCATTTCTATTTCATTGTTATGGGGCCCCGCTATGGGTACAAGCCCCTCCATTCTTTTCCGCCTTTCCCTGTCTTTGGCCGTATGCATCCAACTTTTTCCAGCTGTGTTTATTATTTCATCCAACCATCTTTTCTCTTGTGTTCCCACTTTCCTTTTGCCTTTGGGGACCTACCATTTAGTTGTTTGGTAAGTCCATCTCTTGTCTTTGTATCTTGACAGGTGCCTAGCTCAGTTAACTTCTGTTTAATGATGATAGTGATAATGATGATATTCGAATAATACATTCAACCTTTTGTTTTGCGTTTCGAATCAAATCCCACTAAATCAGCATGAGTTTACTTTGATTTACGAGTTTCCAAAAAATATCGATAAAGTGAGATTTGCAACTGCACGCCTCATATATTAAAATTATATCGTCCAAAATACTTTTCCCGTGGCTATTTACTTAAAAAAGCACGTACGAATCTAAATTTATAATTTAACATATTTTAAATTAACGTCAGTAAACTCAGGCGCATTTTTAATACATTATCGATTTTCTTCATAAATAATAAAATAATATAATGTTATACCGGTTTCGCCTCTCTTTAAATGAAACGGCCGGTTGTACCGTATGCAGGTTTCCGATACGATTAATCGTTAGTATCCTTACTCCGTGCAGGGGCGGGGTAACAATACTAACCCCTGCGGCCGGGGTCGGCCTGTCTTAAAAGGTGACAAAACCATCCTAGCTACGTGGTAGGGCTCCAAGCCCGTCTGGATGGCAACCACCCTTGGTCTTAAGTATGCCGCCGTAATAACCTTGTGTTCTGGCATTAGTGACTAACCTGAACCTGTAATGTCGCATACATAAATAGGCGACGGTAACTGCTTAGTATTTAGTGGGCCGTCAGCCTGTCTGCTGTTCGTCAGCAATAAAAAAAAATAACGATGCCTTACTTCACCGTTGGTACCTTCGTGGCATTATGTTATATTATGCACATTATGCGAGAAAAGCTAACCGCTGCATGCCATCATGGGATTCGAACCAGTGATCTCTAAGCTACCAAGACACCACTAAGCTATCACTTCTATATGACCATGTCTTAAAGAATAAAAGAAGGCAGAGAGGATAAAATGTAGATGAGTGGTCCTGTTCTGTAATTATGTAATGTAATTAAAAATTTGAAATAATTCCACGCATTATCTTAACTTAAATTCATCACAAAGCGGATCTAATGTTATTTACACCAAAATATGACATTTCTTTTACTTTTAGTAAAAGATCCACGAAAAAAAGTATTTGGTTAATTTGCTTTTAAACCCGATCCAATTGACTTAAAGCCCTAAAGTCTCCGTGCGACCTCTTACAATCTATAACATAACACCAATTTACACGAATGAATAATTTCCTGACAATTACGGGATAAATACAACAAAAGCCTTTTGTACATAAGTAAGAATTACTTCCCTGTATAATACGTGTAAATATGTACGTATATGACCAAAGTAATTAGACCTCTTTCATAAGCAATTTTATATGATAATGAAAACCAATTTATAATTGATACTGTCTATGATTTCAGCTCCCCATTCTATGTTGACCTTCAAATCTTCACGTAATGTTTGATCGTACAGGTCTTGTGTGTTGGTAAGAAATATAAACGGCACCAAATTAAAAATACACCACATTTTATAAATTATCAAACAGTGTAAGTACATTTTACATTTGTTCGTATTATAACCGATATCTGTAGACCTTACTTGGTTAATTAATTTTTATAAATTACGGGTCTCTACTACGTGGTTTGTTTCTCTCGGTCAGTGTCAAGGGTAAGTTTTTAAAGAAAAAAAATACGGTTAAAAACGCTTGCAAATATCATAATTGGTTTAGTCGGTTGGGGCTTGCTTCGTAGATGGGACGAAAGGAGTCAGTCAGCGAATAACATTTGGTGAGATATCCTTAGATAATTATATATTATAACATTAGGTATTTAATATATAGTATAATATAACATATATTTTAAATTAAACACTAAAATAATTTTGTGATTTGTATATTTTTATTTTTTATTAATTTAAAGATAATGAATAAAATAAACTGGACACCACACACGTAACCATAAGAAAAATTATTCGAGCATTAATAAAAAAATAATAACCTATGACTGCTTTGCTCGTGTATAATTATAATATTGTTTGAATAGACATAAAAGAGTTTTTTTTTGGGAATATTTTTTATTTGATTCAGTAGTTTATACGAAATAATCTAGCAAATATTTTCTTTTTATAATATTATATACCGTCTGCAAACCAAACTTCTAGTTTATTGCTTGTAGGCTACAATAGTACAATTTACAATATTCGTATTATTTAATTACTTATTCATATACTTTTGGAGGCGGGATTTTAAACCAATACTTATATAATATTTAAAGCAATTATTATTTAAAAAAATGTAATATATCGTTTTAAAAAAGTTGTGTATATTTTAAATAAATAACATTTTTTCCTAAAGAAAAAACTCATATTTCAAACACGATACAAGACTGTTACTTAGTATCACATCATATTAAATAAACTTTATAGGTATATGAAGTGATTTAATATATAATATTTATTTTATATGTATTATATCAATAACTTTCTCTAAGCAAGGGTTTGACCGCATGTCTGACTTAGTGACAACGCAAGTGGTCGGCATACTCGCGTTTGTGTTGACCAGTATATTTGGATTATGAAAATATTTGTATCCGGTTTCCGGCATATACAATATATGAAAAAAAGTTTCTTTTATTGCTGTAGGACAGCAGACAGGCTGGCGGTCCACTTAGAACTTAGCAGTTACGTCGCCTACGGGTGTTTACAACGCCAGTGACATCGCGAACACGCAAGGGTACAGGAACTTGGGTCACTAATGCCGGAACACAACACAAAGTTATTATGGCGGCATACTTAAAACCAAAGGTGGTCGCCATCCAGACTAGACGGGCTTGGGGCCCTGCCACGTACCTAGGGTGGGTTGTTTTGTCGCCTTTTACGACAGGCCGATTCCGGCCGCAGAAGTTAGTATTCTTACTTCGCCCCGCACGGAGTAAGACTAACGAATATTAATTGTAAAAAAACCTGCATATGTGAGAGGATAAAAACCTGGTATGCACTTATTCAATGAGTTCTGACACATATTTTAAGAAAAGAAATGAAAGAAATTCAAAAAAAATTAAAGTTTTAGACATCAACGCGTTTGATGATTTCCTAATTTCCGGGTCCAGCGAATATTTCTTTTATTTTTTTGCAAATATGCGCAACAAAAGGTAGTGTCATAGTAGTTTAGCAAATATAAAACGCCTGTCAAACACAAACTAAATTCCATTTATAACACTCTTTTATTAGCTTGGTATGTGTCTATGTAACGGAATCTATGAACGTGATTTTCACCCCTTTCAAAACGACGGATTGATTTGAAACTTTACACACTTCAAGGACTGATGACAATGCAATAATTTGTATCTCCCGTAGCGTAACGGTTAGCACACTTTGGTATGCTTGCAGAAGTCACGAGTTCAATTCCCGTCTCACGTCTGGGTGAATATGTATAATGTGTATTTATTTGCAAAAAAAGTATGTATGTATGATATTAGTTGTCTAGTATCTATAACACAAGTGCTTTAGGGCTAGATGACGCTGTATGATTTCCCAATATATTATATTTATTATTTAAATATGAATTATTTTAAAGTAAAACTTATACAATTAGTATAACTAATCGTGGCCGTGAACAAATTATGATTTATTTATATATCAAAAACTGCAGTTATTTTTGTAATAATGCATTATAAATAGGTTTTCTTCGCAAAACTATATCATTAAAAACATATCACTCTAATTTTTATATACTATACATAATACTACTACATATAATTCTTGTTCTTAAATGGATAGCTCAAAACATGTTGCAGTATTCCAGAAAATTCAAAATCCAAAACTATCCTACTCTCAACAGTAGCTCGTATTCAAAAGGAAATTAGGTTGTAAATATAATTATTTAATTAACAGCTGTTAATTATATTTTTCAAGGGTGAAACATTTTATAGATTTCTTTGTAAAACTGTCATCGTTTTTTAGTTAATACCTTTTTATAATTGAACAATGAGATTACCAGGCTATAATACTTAATCAAATTAATAATTTTCTTGATTAAACTCGGTGTAAGGTTTTTTATTGGTTATTTACTTCTATATTCAGCGTTCGCGCAACCTCACTAGTTTGTTGTCAGTGGTGCCGCTCCGCTCATTCGATCGCTTATTCGGGCATACATTCTTTTCATACACATTCGTGCGCCATCAAGTATAGCTACTGCATTATTATTAAATATAAAACTTGTAAAAACTAGTAATACATGTAAATTAAGCTGAAGTCAGATTTTCATTCAAATATCAAATCAAATATCATTTATTGCCACACACAGACATTATAATCAATATACAATATACATATTATACCAACTCAGCGTACACTGTGTTTTTAACACAACACTGATTTTCAGTTGGGCCCTTCCATTTTAACATGACAGTTTTCTTTGGCGCACAAATTGTATTGAAGTCGATTGATCATCATTGATAACATATGAGATAAAAATAACTATAATTAATACTGTAACACGATAACAAAAAAATAACATTATTACTAATCATTCAGAGAAAAACAAAAAAAAACAAATATTATATAACAAATTGATTAATTAAAGGAGCATTTTTTTAAATGTATTGAGAAAGAAAAATTTTTGAGAGAATAAAATATACTATATTTCAAGTCACTCAGACAAAACAAAAAAAAACATTCAACGATCTGAGGCCATAACATTGAGTTTATTACCCAACAAGTGTGTTTAGCTTTTTTAAGCAGTATAAAATTACACTGTAGGTTTGTCTTGATAAATAATCCATTTAATTATGGATGTGCTGTGATAAGCTGTGTCAGAAATTTACCGAATGTTAGTTCCTCCATCAAATTCTTCTCCATTGTAGGCCAAATTTGGTTTTAACAGGGTAATTGCCTTCGAAACACCTTGCCAGCACCTCATCTGGTACTTAGTTACTGGGTGTGATGCATTGAGTTTAGAAAAACTAACCAGCAGACATAATCTTAACGAAGAACCTTAGTCTAATTGAAAAAGATTTGGTTAACACATATTTATTAAATTTATTCAAAGATCTAGTATATGTTAATACGAGTAAATTAATCTACTACAAATAATATACAATAATAATACTAAACTTGACGAGGAAGAGAAACCTGAGGAGAGAATAAACTTCCTGAAACTCCCACACGCTGTTCAAAACACAGCTTGAACCTATTTCACGTTCAATCCCTTTGGTTTTATATAAAAAGCTTTTACATTATTAATATGCCGTTAAGTCTTGATAGCCATTAAATGGAGGGTGTTGAGTTGAACATAAGTAGAGCCAATACTAAACATCTATTTTGCGACTTTGGTAGAAATTCCGCCTTCACTCCGATTATCTTAGAAGGCGTGACTCTGCCAACTTGCTCCAACTTCCGGTACCTCGTATCATTAATCCAGAATGATGGTGAGATAGGCCGAGATGAGAAAAACAGAGTGAATGCAGGATAGATGAAATGGCGACAGGTCTCAGGCAAGTGCTGTTTAGACTTAAAGGTAAAATTTATTAGAGCGTAATAAGGCCTGTCGTATTGTATGGATCGGAATGCTGGGCCACAAAGGGGAGGGACGAAAGGTGTTACATGCTGAGAGATGAGAATGTTGAGATGGATGTGTGGAGTTACGAAAATGGATAAAATTAGAAATGAGTATATTAGAGGAAGTGTGAAAGTAGCGCCAGTTATTGAAAAACTTAAAAGTAGTAGACTAGCGTGGTTTGGCCATGTGATGCGCAGAGAAGAATGGCACATAACAAGAAAAATTATGGAAATGAAAGTGGGTGGATACAGGAGTAGAGGTAGACCAAAAAAAAGATGATAGAGGAGAGTGGAAGAAGAGAACAAGTTGTGCTGACCCCACATAATGTAGGATAAGGGCAGGAAGAAGAAGAAGAGCCATTAAATGCCATACATTACTTCTCTCTGTTACATCTATAATAGTTAATGTTGCCGGCGGTCTTGTTTTAATTTTTTTTTATTGCTGAGCAACAGCAGAGAGGTTGGCGTCCCATTTCAAATTGTAAGCAGTTACAGGAACTTGGGTCACTAATGCCAGAACACAACGCAAGGTTATTATGGCGCCATACTTATACAGCAGGGCTGATTGCCATCCTGACGGGCTTGGGAGCCAACCACCTAGCTACGGTTGTTTTGTCACCTTTTACGACAGGCCGACCCCGGCCGCAGGGGTTAGTATTCTTACTGCGCTTCTGCACTGAGAAAATTTGTATAACAATGTATAAATATAGGTGCTTGATAATTTTGAGTCCTTTATGTTTTAATTTTCATATAATGTTAATACCTGTTTTAAGTGAAAATTACACTTTTTACAAATATATAACTGACGGATATAGAACAAGATATCAGTACTATATAAATTTCAACCTCTGGAATAGACCAGTTTCCGAAAAGGCCGATAGTACCGTGGACCACATTCATACTGTTCGGCAGATTATATAAAAGAGCGAAGAGTATAATCAGCCGCTGTGTATGGCATTCGTGGACTACGAAACTGCCTTTGACTCCGTCGAAACCTGGGCTGTATTAGAGTTCCTGCAGCGGTGCCATATTGACTGGCGATATATTGAAGTGCTGAAATGTGTGTACAATGCTGCAACGATAACCGTTCAAATTAAAGACCAGAAGACAAAACCAATTTATCTGCGTAGAGGCGTCCGACAAGGGGATGTTTTGTCTCCAAAACTGTTCACGAACGACTACAAAATATTAAAATGGTCGGGATGAGGCATCAATAAACGGCAAGTACATTTTGCACCTCCGATTTGCTGACTATATTGTTATCGTTGCAGAGACGTTGAAAGAGTTGAGTCGGTCTCGATATGCATTTGGACAAAGCAAAAGTCATGTTCAATTCCCATGTCGTACCGGGGCCGCTACATGTAGACGGTACCCTCCTCGAGGTTGTACAGGATTATGTCTATCTTGGACAAACAATCCAAGTTGGCAGATACAATTTCAGTATTAAAAAATTCATACACGGCATATTATATTATATTTAAAACGTTTATTTTTTCCTGTGTATTATCATATTTAAATTCTCAAATCAAATATTTGTCAAATTCCTGTTTAAAACCAATATGTTCATAAAGTGAAAGAAAATGTTTGTCGATATCATCGAACTTGTCCTTCAAGTGACATTGACTTATTTAAGGACATTGACATACTACGGATAGATTCCAATATCAACGTATATCATTGGTGTTAAAATCAAGTTCCTGTACCTATATGCAGACAGCAGTATGTTCTCAGTGCCCCTGGGCGTCGCAAACATTCATAGGCGACGGTAACTGCTTACTGTTAAATGGGTCGTCAATCTGTCTGCTGTTCTTCAGTAATAAAAAGAGATGGCGATCACGCTATCTATACTAATATCATAAATGTGAAAATAACTGTCTCTTACGTCCCGGCTGCAGGGGTAGACCCAAAATGTGCTGGCTTTACTCGTAAAGGGACTGATTGCCAGGGATGCTAAAAACCTTGCAAAGTGGAGAAAAACAAGTCGAAAAATGGACACCGGGTTTGAGTTGCAACCGAGATTTAACGCTAAGATGATGAAGCATATTAGGCGAGAAAAACTGCTTAAACGATGCATACCATCGTGGGATTGGAACCCAGGACCTTTAGATGGATCTCCTTATAAAATAGGGTATACCCGCATGTATACCCGTATTTTAGCTTAGCTATTTGCTAAAGACGCTCTTTGGACTTGCTAGCTTTTACGAAGCTACCGATTCCAAGCTTTTAAGGGCGGAAAGAAATACGTTCACCAGAGCTTCCTTAGATTTCTTACGGACGAGAAGGGCTTGGTATGCCCCTTGTATCTCCAATAAAAAAAGGCAACCATAGTTGGTTCGATGATTAAAGTATTGCAATGACTAAAGTGACCACTTCATGCCTATTTTTCCTCTTAATACAAAATTAAATGTATTATTCTTAATGTGTACAATCACAATGATTCAACGACCTTGAGTCCTTTTATACTACGATCTACGTCTGACAAATAAAAAGAACAAAGTGGGACTAATGCAACTAACTACGTCGAAGCAATTAAGAGAAAAATCCAGGTTAAAAATAAAACTTTAACAATTATGCCTACACAGAACAAATGACATTTAACTAGAGATAAAAAAGTAAAACAATCGTTATTGGATTTATGGACAGAGATTCTACATACGACTGGGAAAATGCTATATAAATAATTAATTTAATAGGACTTGGTAGCAGAATGAAATCACGGGTTTGATTCCCACAATTGCAAATTCCTCTTAAGTAGTTTTAAAGCGTAACGTAAATATTATAAAATATTTGTCAAGAAAAACATCGTGAGGAAATTCTGCGTATTTAATTATCGGTGTAAAGCCCGGCAAACCGCTTTGGACAATAACAGTTTGGGCCACATTCGTGCCTGGGTCAGTATACCTTGCTAGTCCAAGACGAATTGGCGTGTTCCATATACCGTAGATATGGAGTTCAGTATTTAGATTTCTTCAACGATGTTTTCCTTTGCCGTACGCGGCAATTATGATATGTACATTAGTTAGAAAAACTACTTAAGCAGTTCATGTCATGAGGTTCGAACTTACGATTCCTATTTGGTGTGGTCTCAATGTGATAACCACTTAGCTACCATGCCCATCGAATAAGCACGTATACTGTCCGTTCTGTCGAAGCGAAAGGAAAGCGAAATACCACGCATGGTTACTCATTTTACAATGAAGACGCTCACTAAAATTTTACGTAAATTCTATCCAAAATATATATATTTTTAATTTATATAAGGTAGAAAGTTTGCCTGGTCAGCTAGTTGTATATACGTGTAATATGGGTACAATTTAATAGTTTATATGTCATAGTTCAAGTAAACATATTCTAGTCATGTCATTGTATTTCCTTATCGCATTTCGAAGATTCAGAATAAGATACATATATAAATATAATTGAAAAGAATAAATGCATACGTTGTAGACAATCTATTCATGCACTTAAGTACTTGGGTCATTTCGTAATATCCATTGTTAGCACTACGGAAGGTCTGTGCTAGCTATAGACTATTTAAACACGTTCACTCGTTTATGAATAAAAAATCTACGCATTAAGTTTTGCTAATTGTGATTTAAAAAAAAATTAAAACTTATATGTATCATCATTTCAGCCGGAAGACGCCCACTGCTGGACAAAGGCCTTCCCCAAAGATCTCCACGATGATCGGTCCTGCGCTGCCCTCATCCAACCTATCCCGGCGATCTTGACCAGATCATCGGTCCATCTTGTGGGGGGCCTACCAACACTGCGTCTTCCGGTACGCGGTCGCCATTCGAGGACTTTTCTGCCCCAACGGCCATCAGTCCTTCGAGCTATGTGCCCAGCCCACTGCCACTTCAGTTTTGCAATCATCCGGGCTATGTCGGTTACTTTGGTTCTCCTGCGAATCTCCTCATTTCTGATTCGATCTCGCAGGGAAACTCCGAGCATAGCCCTCTCCATTGCTCTCTGAGCGACCATGAGCTTTCTCATAAGGCCCATAGTTAGCGACCACGTCTGCGTTCCGTATGTCATCACTAGCAACACACATTGGTTAAAAACCTTCGTCTTGAGACACTGCGGTATTTGGGACGAAAAGATTTTACGGAGCTTCCCGAACGCTGCCCATCCGAGTTGGATTCGACGAGTGACCTCTTTCGCGAAATTGGACCTGCCTAACTGGATCGTTTGACCCAAGTAGACGTCGTATTCGTCAACAATTTCGAAAGTACAGTTCCCAACTGTTACGGGGGTAGGTGCGACATGGACATTAGACATGATCTTCGTCTTGTCCATGTTCATTTTGAGACCTACTCCTTGGGAAGCTGTATTGAGGCCATCAAGCATATGGCTTAAGTCTTCCATGGTTTCAGCCATGATTACGATATCATCTGCGAATCTAAGGTGAGTGATGTACTCACCGTTAATGTTGATGCCCAGTCCGTTCCAGTCCAGAAGCTTGAAGACATCTTCCAACGCAGCAGTGAACAGCATCGGCGATATGACATCGCCTTGTCTGACTCCCCGCTGCAGTCGGATAGGCTTCGAGTTCTGATCCTGGAGACGGACTGACATGGTGGCGTTTTCATACAAACACTTCAACGCTTTGATGTATTAAATGTATTAGAAACAAATATTAATTAATATTCAGTTTACTTATTAATATTTACTTATTAGTTTTCTCTATGCAGGGGAGGAGTAAGAATACTAATCTCTGCGGCCCGGGTCGGCCTGTCGTAAAAGGCGACAAAACTACCCCAGCTACGTGTTATAATAACCTTGTGTTGTGTTCCGGCATTAGTGACCCAGGTTCATAGTTTCCTATGAGACAGCAGCGTGTTCGCTGTACCTCTAGCGTCGCAAACGTTATAGGCGACGGTGACTGTTTACATTCAAGTGGGCCATCAGCCTGTTTGCTGTTCTTCAGCAATAAAAAATCATCATAATGCACACATAATGCTGGTTGTCTTTTTTATCTTATCTTTTTTTATATAATTATGAAATAAGCACCCATAGATACATGTATAAATACCGCTGTTTAAATATATGAACCACTTTCCACATATTAATTTCCTGGAATATAAAATAATATAATATAAATGGAATATAAGTGATAGAAAATGAAAGTAAAAAAGAAAAAATATGAAGCAAAAACTAGATAAAGTAATAAACAACACATATATAAAACTAGCTGTGCCCGCAACTCCGTCCGCGTGGAATAGTGACCTTGGGCAGCATTTTTTGGATATCTTGTTTTTTTTTTTTTTTTTTATTGCTATAGAACAGCAGACAGGCTGACGGCCCGCTTAGGATTTAGCAGTTACCGTCGCCTATAGGTGTATGCAACGCCAGTGGCATCGCGAACACGCTGCTGTCCCATAAGGGTACAGGAACTTGGGTCACTAATGCCGGAACACAACACAAGGTTATTATGGCGGCATACTTAAGACCAAAGGTGGTCGCCATCCAGACGGGCTTGAGGCCCTACCACGTAGCTAGGGTGGGTTGTTTTGTCGCCTTTTACGACAGGCCGACCCCGGCCACAGAGGTTAGTATTCTTTCTCCGCCCCTGCACGGATAAAAAGTAATTGGCTTGTGGTATATTTTGGATTACAAACCCTATAAACTTGAACCTACAATGTCCAGTCTAAGCTGAACCCTATTTCATATGATTGATGATATAAATCTGAGGTCAACTTAAATTGGATATAAGATTTCCGAAACTTATCATTTTTAATAAAAACTATTTTTTTTTTCTAAAATAAAAATAGCCTAAGTTACTCCTTGATACATCATTTCAACCACAAATTACAGAAATACACGTAGAATAGATGTGTTGCGGGGGAGTTTCTTTCGCCGTTTCTTCTCCCCCAGCTATAAGCACTCCGAAACGGTAGTAGATTAGTATAGGATCGGCTTCACCGGTGGAGCCGATAGTCCCCAATTAATAGTATTCTTGCCATTCGGGTCTGCTATCAACTATCCCCATGCAGCGTTCGAGCCGGGAGCGCGCCTCACAGGAGACGTGTCCCGAGCACGCTGCCACGTCTGATCGACCCCGCTCCCACGGGGTCGGAATGCCTTTTCCGCCCGGTGTTGCTGTCGTTAGTCGTCTGAGACGATGACAGCCTTAGCTGTAAGAAAAACAAAATACTTGATACATCAGCTCTCTGCCAGTGAAAGTCCCGTCATAATCGGTGTAGCCATTTCAGAGATTAGCCGGAACAAACAGACAGACAGACACACACAGACAAAAATTTTAAAAAATGTTGTTTTGGTATATGTACCGTGTGTACGTCCGAATGCACTTAGTAAAAAGCGGTTATTTTAATATTACAAACAGACCCTCCAATTTTATTTATTTGTATAGATAGAACAGATATAAACAAGAGAGATATGCATTGTGTGATTGTATGTCATTTATTAAGTCGAATAGAGAGAGAAAATCTTTGCAATCTGCTGTTTTAAAAAATTAATTCGTCATCAACCTACAAGCATCATCATCACCATCAACGTATGAAACTGAGAAATGCTTTCTTAGAAAATACAAAACTAAAACGATAATTTGTAACTGCACCATGTACCAGAATAATTGTAAAGTTATGGATAAATGAAAAATCTACAATAATTTATCAAGCGTTCTTAGAGTGCTGATATTAGTTTGTTTAAAAACTAATTAGAAAATTGACTCATTAATAATTGTTTTGATGAGATTAATGAATTTTTATTAATATATTTTAATTGACAATAATTAGTATTTTGACATCATTTTTAGTTTTATGTTGGTAAAACATGTGGTGATTTTTATTTTGAAAACTTATGTACCATGTTTAATGCAATAAATATTTATTATATTTTCCATAATTCAGATACAATTATATCATGACGTATTTATTATACCGTAATACAATTGTTGATTACAGATCTCGCTGAATGAATTGGATGACATGAAGCCGTTTTTAAAGCAGGTAATTATGCCATTAATTCAATTATCTTATAAACCTTTCCCGTTAATTGGACTTTTTAAATTGATACAATGATTAATCACTTTATCCTGCTCGAAGAATCAAGAAATTAATTATTCGTAGTAGTAGAGCAACCATATTTCTACTATAGCTAATAAAAATGTTGCATCCTTGCATTCGTTACACTTTTGGGTATACACAAATATATGTATTGAACTTTTATTTAACCTAGACCGGAAGATCAGGTCCATCTTACTGTAAACACCCTTTACTATGTTAGGCAAAACGCAGTCTCCAGTCCTGAACTCGTTTGCTTCGTCGCATATATTCTGCGATAGATGAGATTCGCCTAATCGCAAAATATACCATTTATGGCAGATTTTTCATCTATTTTACAATAATATCTACTATTATTATAAATATATCTTATTTGGGGACCCTCTATTCCTCATTCTCCAGCGACTCGACCGCATGGAGAGGTACTGTGGTCTGAGCTACTGTTGGTCGTAGCTTTAGTGGAGGGTCGCAACTTACGCAACGCCACACTAAGCACGTTGGCGGTCCTGAGCCCAGCCCAACATAGACATTGAGTCCACAGGCCCCACTCAGCTCAATTCCAACTCCGAGTCATGTACTGGAATCCTGGAAGGATCCAGTCCAACCTCAGCGCACTTAGGACACTCGCACAGTCGCAGGATATCCACACTATCCTCCTGGTAGAGACTAAGCTGCTTCCAACCACCACACTCAGGTTGCCCAACAACGTCGTGACGAGGTCTCAGCGAGTGGCCGACCGTACAGAGGTACGGCGGACTTAGAGAGCAGAGATATCGTTCACGACGAGTTGCCGCACCCAGAATTTACCGAGCAGCACTCGTGCGGCTACCTAGTGAAAGGGGCCGGAAAAGAAACCAGGATCTTTGCTGGCTATAGACCACTAGGCCCGCGCTACCAATCCCAAGACATATCCTGCATCTTCGATAGGACAACTCTCACGCAGCTGGCTGGACCTGAACTCCGAACACCCAGTGTGAGCTCCAAACCATCAACCCAGTAGGCAGATATCTGCTCAAACAGACAGAATCAAACGGGCTCACGGTCGTCGGACCAAGACACAATGCAGACACACTTTGTCATTCACCATTGACTTCGCTGCTCAATGCGCTGTACGACCTGAACACAAAGAACCTACCAATCCTTGTGATGCTAGCCCTCGCGTCTGAGGTTGCGCGAAAGGACGAACTGGACTGGCTAATGAAAGAAATGGAGGCAGTCACCCTGGGCAGGTTTTCCGCTCCGGAGGAGGTGGATTCAAACTTATACAAAACTTATAGCGGAGCGAATGACCGCCAGGGATGCAAACACGACAATGACCATCACACAATCGAGAAGGGCACAACTATATATATATATATATTTCTTCGTGCAAGGACGTAAAAATAATACTGACCTCTGCGGCCGGAGTCGACTTGTTGTAAAAGGCGACAAAATAATCCCACCCTAGCACAAAGCTAAAGCTACCCTAGCTACGTGGAGAATAAAAAAATAACGATAGCGAGGACTTTTTTAATTGCTGAGGAATAGCAGACAGGCTGACGGCCCACCTAATAGTAAGCTTAATAGTTACCGTCGCTTATAGATGTTGGTGACGCTGGGGCACCACGAACACGCTGCTACCCCATAGGGTTACAGGAACCTAGGTCACCAATACCGGAATACAACGCAAGATTATTATGGCGACATACTTAAGACCAAGGGTGGTTGCCATCCAAACGGGCTTGGGGCCCTACCTAGGATTGTTTTGTCGCCTTTTACAACAGGTCAATTGCGGCAGCAGGGGTTAGTATTCTTACTCCACCCCTGCACAGATAAAAAAAGTGCTTGATATTCTGGACTGGGTTGGCATCAGCAATTTTAGTGTTGCGGATGTCTGCGAGCGGCAGTAGGAGATTTGGTGAACCGTCTGCATATTTTCCTCTGGCAGACATAAGAAGTTGTGAATTGATATTTATTTATTGATTACAATTTCCAGGCGTTCGTGGTGAGCGGAGCCGCATTGAACATAGCAGGACATGGCTGTGCTCACGGCTTTCCTGCGGTACTCTTCGCGCAACTCCAGGCTGCAGGAGGTGAACTGCAACTAACTGACCATGACACGTCTTGGATTGGTAAGATAATCACTGTTTAGAAATAAATTCCAAATAATATCTTCAAATTCTGTTCTTAAATATAACTTAGAAATTTTGAGAGTTAAATGCTGTGATGAGGTATTTATTGTTGCACATGGAGATAGATATGCTTCAGTGGATATATAAAGTTAAAAGGAGACACTCGAGTTCTGTCGTGCGATTCTTGTTTCGTAGTTTACTTATTTATGTTTTCTTTTTATTCCAGTTTATAATTTAAGTCTTGAATAAGTCACACAGAATAAAAATAGTTGAGCGATTTTTTTTCTTTTTCAGCGTCTGTTGTCGGCGTCATGGGTATAGTCGGTAACTTCATATCACCGATTTTCATGACCCGATTTGGCAGACAACGTGCTCACCTAATCACGACAATCCCAGCTTTAGCAGGCTGGTTAGTTTTTGTGCTGGGAAAGTCTGTGCCGCTCTTCATAGTTGCCAGACTTCTTCACGGCCTCGCACTAGGACTCCGAACGCCGTTAGCTGCAATTTTAGTAGCTGAATACACTGATCCAAAATACCGAGGTGCATTTCTAGGAACATTTGCAATATCTTTAGGTCTAGGTATCTTCTTATCTCATTTGTGGGGAGCTCATCTAGCATGGAAAACGACTGCTATGGTGTGTTCATTATTCCCTCTTATATCAATGATAATTATTTTCTTATCGCCAGAATCACCAAGTTGGCTAGTATCTAAAGGTAAATATGAGGAAGCTATGAAAGCTTTTCGATGGGTTAGAGGAGATGGTGATGTTCAAAGAAATGAATTAAATGCCATGATAAATTCCCATAAAGAAGAATTGCTTGAAGATAAGAAAAATGAAGCTATTAAAAATAATCGGAAAGGCGTATTTAGAAAAGTTGCAGATTCTATTAAAGATGTGCTTAAAATATTTAAAAAGAAGGAATTCTATAAACCAGCTATCATTGCTATTAGTATGTTGATTGTATTTGAATTTGGTGGTGCTCATATGTTCGCTGCATATGGAAACACTATATTAGAAGCTGTTTTAGATAAAAAGGAGGCCAAAGACGTAGCTTGGCAGTTTACAGTGATAGATTTATTAAGGACTTTGTGTGCATTTTTCGCTATATTCTTATTAAAAGCGTGTAAGCGACGTACAATATTGTTCACTAGTGGGGTTATGACTGTACTTTCAATGTCTGCTATATCAGTTTTTATATATTTAAGGAAAGCAAATTTATTTACGTCATCATGGTTTTTAGATATAATACCTATGTCTTTGATGGTTTTATATACATTATCATTTTGTTTGGGCTTAGTTCCATTGAATTGGGTGATATGTGGCGAAGTATTTCCTTTAGCTTATAGAAGTTTAGGATCGACATTATCTACATCATTTTTAACACCTTCTTTTGTAATATCAATGAAAACAGCTCCTCATTTATATTCATCTGTAGGAGTTGAAGGTGCTTTTTTGGTGTACTCAGCCACTTTAATAGTATTTTTAAGTGTTATATACGTATTATTGCCAGAAACTAAAGATAGAACATTACAAGATATAGAAGATAGTTTTAAGGGTAAGAAAAGAGCAGATCCAGAGTTGCAATTGACATTGCTTAGTAAAGAAGATATAGTTTTAGTAAAGTAATTAGAATTAATACATAATTCCTGTGATAAAACGTTTACAATGTAAAAAGTTAAGAATAAATAATTGTGTACCATATTCTTTTGTAAATTAATGATATACGAACTTTTAATAAGATGAGATAAATTTCATCATTGATAATAAATAATAAACAACCACAATGTCCCACCGTTGGGCTGGAATTCCTCCAAGAATGTTACACAGTGAATCGTAAGAGTGGAGAGCAAAATGGAATCCGGCTACATAGTAAAACAAAGCTGCAATTTCCTGTTTGAGGTTCGGATAGATAAGGGTCGCTCGCAGTTGGGGTCGCGGTCAAAGTAACGTCACGTCCTGCTGCTCTGGCACTTCAGGCGAACAAAGGGACACCGAGTTGGTTTCAGTGAGTATACCGACGTGTGCCTTCTAATCCAGAGAAGGGGACACAAACGCCTTGTACGGCTTCTAAAGCATTCAAGGTTATCTATACATATTTTTGTGGTTGTTTACTCAGGACAATTAAATATCAGCCAAGGTCACTAATTTAAATAATTCCGTAATAGTTGACAATACTTTGCAACCTACTTCAGATTCTAAATGCAAGGTACTAAAGCATTAGAAAAAGAAAAATGAAGAGAATGATATAACAGACTCTGGTCTCTATATTAAATTTGAATCTGAAGCAAAATCTGTTATAATGACATCGAAAGGACTACTTAAACTTAATCGAAAAACTGATAGTAAGATAAAGTAATATTTTGAAGGAACAAATTGAGCCGGGAGCTTTGATGTTGGTCAAAGTAATCGATATGCTACTCTAAATGATGTCGCTATAAACGGTTTTAACTGTAGATTAAAATCTTTTATCATATTAAAATCACGACAACAGTATTTCTATGAAATATTAATCAAGTGAAGTCGCGAGTGAACCTGGTATACTATTTAATACAATTATTGAAATAATTAATTTTAAAGATAAGAGTTAAATCATTAATGACTTGTGAGATAGTTAATAGATGCAATAATAAGTGTCTAAATAGTTCAAATAATAAATAATGATTAATAATAGAATTTTGCAGTTTTTTTTTTACAACATGCCTTGCGTCTGTTCATATCATTTACGACTATTTTCTCAGTTCAACTATCTAATCACGATAAACCGATTGTATTTTTTATACACGCGTACTTTAGACATTTTTCCTTAACTAGTGGTCGGAATTCGACCATAATTCATTTTATTTTTAATGAACTTTATTAAGTACTTCACGTCACTTTACTACATCAATTTGAACCTGCATTGTAAATTCGTTTTATAACGCACTATTCTCATAAATAGGCTTAGATTAAATTAGTTCAGGTAACTAATACATCATTTTCTAAATTAGTTTGAACAGCATCACTGTAAAACTTTAAAACGTTTTGCATTATAAATCAGTTTCGTAACTATACATTCACATTTTGTAAACATTATTTTCACAAATAAGCAAGAGTAAATCAATTCAGACTACTAATATATAATTTTCTTTAAGCAAGATGTATTTCATAAATGTATATAAATAAAAATGGATCTTCGATATACGTTTATAACTTTCGAATGAGTGCACCAAATTGGATGATTCTTTGTTTTATGTATTCGATATTGTTAGGACAAGGTTTGTATAAAATGAAAGTTATAAAAAAATATTTTATATTAATCTATACAAATAAATAAAATTGGAGTGTCTGTTTGTAATATTAAAATAACCGCTTTTTACTAAGTGCATTCGGACGTATACACGGTACCTACATATACCAAAACAACATTTTTTTACAATTTTTGTCCGTCTGTCTGTTCCGGATAATCTCTGAAATGGCTGCACCGATTTTGACGGGACTTTCACTGGCAGATAGCTGATGAAACAAGGAGTAACTTAGACTATTTTTATTTTAGAAAAAAAAATAGTTTTTGTTGAAATGATCAGTTTCGGAAATTTAATATTCTAATTTAAGTTGACCTCAGATTTATATCAACGATCATATGAAATAGAGCTTAGCTTAGGCTGGACTTTGTAGTTTCGAACGCACGTATTCCGGAGGCGTATGGCGTTACAGTTGCATTCAATAACACTGACTGTTTGCATATTTCATTTGTTTATATTTTAGGGTTTATAGGGTTTGTAATCCAAAATAAACCATAAGATTTATCCAAAAAATGCTGCCTAAAGTCACTATTCCACGCGGACGTAGTCCCGGGCACAGCTAGTTATTTTAATGTGACGACAGTTAACTTCAAACTTCACACTGATACATCAATGCTTCGAAGTGTTTCGTTTATTTAGAGTTTTATAATAGTGGTGTTTATTATTATCGATAAGAAAATGCCACCAGTGAGGCGTCAAAATATCGGCCGCCGCACGCGCGTCAGACGCGTTCAGAATCTTCGTAGCAGTGAAACTGAAGAAGAGTTGTAATGGGTCATCACTGATACACTACATACATATATAGTTTTTTTTAGTAAATAAATACATATTGCCATCCAGACAGGCTTGCAGCCCTATCACGTAGCTACAGTTATTTTGTCGCCTTTTACGACAGACCGACCCCTGCCGCAGGGGTTAGTATTCTTACCCCTGCACGGAGAAATTGGGAATTGATCTATCAGAAAATTGTTCAAATCCAACAATACGGTGAGGTATAATAAATTAAAAGTTTTCTAAATATTTTAACTTCAAATCCCTTTCCTTTTTTTATTGCTGACGACCAGCAGACAGGCTGACGGCCCATTTAATAATAACCAGTTACCGTCGCATATAAATGTTTGCGACGCTAGGGGCACCGTGAACACACTGCTGTCCGTACAGGAGTTTATTTCCTGGAAAATTCACTCAATGTCGCTTAATAAGGGTTGCCTTTCAAGAGAAAAAACACGTATAGAAAACTATCCCAAGCTACACTCAAATTTAACCGTATAACTCAAAAAAAAAGCATCATAAACATTATATTGGAATCATTAATATACATAAATATACATCTTTCATAATAACAAGAGATTAAGGGCCGAGTCACACCGGAATGGCAGCGGCCGGCGGCGATGCCAGCGGCCCTCTACGTCGCCGCTGGCGGCCTCGCGCGCCCTCCAAACTGCACGCGCCTAGTCTCCTCTTGACTAGTTTAGTTTCTTCATTCGGCAATGATACTCGTGTGTTTGGAGTGAACATGATGGAATTGGTTATTATAGCACTTATTGCGGAAGAAGAAGAAACAAACAAACAAAGGAAAAAAGAAAAAGGGATATATAAGTCCATGACTTTGGAAGAAACGACGACTGTTGGGAGAATTCGGCGGGGGTGAGGAGCGCGCGATCGACCGCGGTGCCGCGAGCGGCCTTGTGTCGCCGCTGGCAGAACTACCAACAAGACGCACGTGGCGCGCGGCTGTTCGCTTCAACGCGGGCGGGCGGCGGCTGCGTTGTGACCTTTTCAAGCGATACTGATCTTTTAAGTGTGTACATAAAGTTAAAAATTATTTCACACTGAAAGTGCTCACTGCGACGCTACCGGCCGCTGCCATTCCGATGTAACTCGGCCCTAATGCAACTCGCACGGCACGGGGGTTTTTCTAAATATGCATACTTATGCAGATTTAAGTGTAAGGATGATCCTTCGTGTTCGTGTAAATCAGGAGTAAGTGAAACTGAGCCCCACATCATAATCGAGTGTCCAGTTTTTGCTCGGCTTAGAAATGACGCTAATAGTTACCTTGGTATTGATGTGAAGTTGAACAAAATAGACCTAATGATGCAAAAGCCGTGCGCAAACTTTATAGCCTTTGATTATATACTTCTAAGCTATATAGCATTATAGCATTCTTTATAGCATTCTGTATAAAAATTGTTAAGGTTGTAAATATTAAAAATAAGTAAGAAACAATATTAAAATATACATTAATTAATTGATATATTATATACGTATAGGATTTATTTATAGTTCATTAGGCTTGTCCTTTTATACGGATGTGAAACGTGGCCGATGCTGCAGCGACATAAGCAGGCACTGCAAGTCACGTAGATAAATATGCTGCGGTGGATGTGTGGAGTAACGCGGAAAGACCGCGTTAGGAACTCCCGCATTCGCGGCGGCCTTCATGTCCGTGACATTGCTTATAATTTGCAGGAGTGTCGGCTTCGCTGGTATGGCCACGATTTACGGCAACCGGCTACTTATGTGGGGAACAAATGTCTGGCCATGGCGCCACCGAAGGGTCCCGGCAGGAGGGGTAAACCCAAAAAGTGCTAGCTTGACGTCGTAGGGATTGATATGCGTGCAATGGACTGGCCACCAGAGATGCCAAAGTTTGTGCAAAGTGGAGAATAAAAAGTCGAAAAGCGGACCCCGGGCGCCGAAGCGAGAGTTTGGGCTGCAACCGGGATTCACGCTGGGGTGAGGATGATGAACATTTATTTATAGTATAAAAGTAAACGTATAACGTACATCACTTAGTATTAGGATTGTAGCCCTGCAAATACGTAATGTCAATCTAGCAATGATATTCACTGATAGGTAACTACAGACTCCCGATTCATATCGGGAGGAGTCAAAGTCAAATCTTGTCAAAAAGCCAAAGTGAATGAATTGCTTGTGATATGAGTACTAGAGGATATATTTACTTACTACTATACTTACTTTTCTGTTATAAACAAATTCATATTGAAATTAATATTACCATTATACGTTCTGACGTTGTGACACCTGGAAACCACTATGTCTACTGAACGAAGGTCCCTAGATCCTAGTCCATCACTAGTAGTATAAGCGGGCACGAGGCGTGCGCTGATTTGGTGCGTGGCGAACGCGGGTGTAGGAGAGCACAACGCGTGTGCGACGACCTCGGTGGCGTAACGGATAACGTACTTCGGTACGCTTGCGGAGGTCACGGGTTCGATTCCCGTCTCGCGTCTGGGTGTTTATGTATAATATGTATTTATTTACAAAAAAAAAGTATATAAGTAGTATATCTGTTGTCTAGGGCCCATAATACAAGTGCTACTTAGTTTGGGACTAGATGACGCTGTGTGAATTGTCACAAAATATTATTATTATATTATTATTAATATCTGTGTCTTTTTGTGAGTAATAGATGAGAACCAGAAAAAGCATTAACCAAGCCTCTGTAGCGTAATTGTCTAGCGCGAAAAAAATTTTTTACACAAATTATTAATGCTTCGGATCAATATTAAAATGTACGAGTACTTTTGGCTTCCTTCTACCGAGTACCTCATGATACCATGAGACGGGTTTGTCAAAGTCACCCTGTATGTATAAACAATGGAAGAAAGAAAAAGACAGTGAAAAGATTAATTCTACAAGAAAATATTGGGTTCACCCCATACTATCTCGCAGAGGAGCATGGCGAGTTTCATGTCCTTTTTATGGAATTACCCAATTATGATGTTCAGCATCATAATTGTGTAATTCCTTAAAAAGGACTAAGTCTGCGGGCACGAAATTTGCGACGGCCAAGCGATGGCGACGCGACGCGACGGCGATGTATACAAAAACATTGCGCAGTATAGCGACGGGCACGAAACGGGCGACGGCGAAGCGAGACGATCGAGCGATGCACGGGCGGCGGTGGAGCGACGGCGACGCGAAAGCGACGAGAACAAACTAGTTTGGTTTCGTCGCTTGCGCGGGTACCAATGTTGTATTGAATTATTATTTTAGTAATGGAAATTGATAATGGAGAATTTATATCTTGTATTTTATCAAAACCTGCTCTATGGGACAGTAAAAACGTACACCATAAAAACAAAACACTGCTCGAGCGCGACTGCTCGCCAGCTTGTTTCGTGCCCACGCGAGATATCGCTGCCTGATCGCCCCGCGTTGCATCGCCCCGCTGCCGCCATCGGTCGGCCATCGCAAGTTTCGTGCCCGCAGCCTTATAACTATCTTCAAATGACTAAAAGGACATTTGATAACTTACTGTCCATTTTAAATATTAAACTGGAGCATCAACACACAGTTATGCGAGATAGTATTTTTTCTGCTGAAAGGCTGGTTGTAACTTTAAGTCTCGCTTAAAAATTGATGCGTGCGCGTATAGTTTGAAATATTTTTGTTTTCTAAAACGTTTATAACAGTCAATACAACACTATAACCATAGCGCGGGCGCAAGGCGTAGGTATGCGGAGTGAGTGCGGGTTGGCACGAAGCGGGCGCGAGGCGGGCGCATGGCGTATGTGGGTGGACCTCGATAAATGCAATTTGAGATCTATTGATGTGCCATAAGACTTAGAATACAAATACATACAATTAATTTCAAAGCGAGTTAGAGCGGGTGCAGACGCGCGTGACGTGCGCTTAGCGGGCGCGTATCGTCTGAACGCGGCCTTACGCAGAGGTTGTGAAATTAATATTTAACGACACGAAGATAATTACAACTATATTTATTTTCTACCATAAAATAGAAGCCTCAAGAGAATTTGCAAAAAGATCCAAAGCGCATGCGTTCACATAAATTATTTAGTTACATAAAATACGACCATTATTCGGTATTCCGCGCTTTAACTGATAGAATAAAACGCGGTTTATATTATAATTAGTATTTAAAAAAATAATCACAAAATGGCTTCGCACTGTTTCTGGTTAACAGTATTCATGGGATTGTGGGCAGGATTACATTGTCAGGAGTAAGTACATAATACGTATATTAATACAACAAAATAAGCTAAGCATTGATAGTCTAGTAATAAGATAGGATAGGATAGGTCTTTTGTGCGTTTTCCTAACGAAGTGTCACAGAAATTAAACAAATGAATATTTTTGATCGCTTAAATCTCTTAAAGATCTCTTAAATTAACAAAAAAATGGTTCTAACAAACTGCCACTCGAAATTCTCGTATGCGATACAAAAATCGCCTGTTATCGGTCTATGTTTAGGCCATATTCCGTGCCGCTGACTGTATTACAAAACCTTTTAAATGTAAGTGTAACTAATAATTCAATTATCAAGGACAGCAGGATCTAAGCCTTGTGGGAATGACAATATCTTAAAAAAGATTTTAAATGTATTTGCCATTATTCGGCATATTTTTTTAATGCTGATCAACAACAAATAGACTGACGGTCCATTTAAATAGTGAGGAGATACCATCATCTACGGAAGTTTGCGATGCTAGCTACACCACGAACACGCTGCTACGTGCTGGTATCGGAACCTCACTGGTATTTGAATACAAGGTTATTATGGCGACATACTAATAAACCAGAGGTGGCTATCGTCCACACGAGCTTCTATCTAGGGTTGTGTGACAAAAAGGCGACAGCCATTTACGATATATATCATATTGTAACTCCACCCCTGTATCTACGGGGGACATTTTCTACTTTTTCCATCATAACCTTAACGAAGCCAAAATTAATTGATTTAAATATATATTCCGGATGTGGCAGAGACGTGAAAATTAATTGTAAACTTGCTATTAAGACTCACCAGCGATAGGACTGCGGGATTACCTGTTTTTTTCTTAAACTGTTTTCGATCTAACGAGACCTACGCCTTTCTACTTCCTTTAATTTCAGGAATTTACTTCGCAGTCACTATCTTGCTTTAAATAACTTTACCTAAAATTCATTTTTTAAGTTGAAATTAAATAATATGTGTACCTATATATTTTATTACATGTGTATAAATTTATATTATGTGTATGTATGTGTGTGTGTGTGTTTGTGTGTGTGTGTATATGTTTGGATGTGTAAATGTGAACTTTATTGTAATTCAGCTACACCGCCATATTCTTTTTTAGAATTCCTTCCAGTTTGGTTATCTGGAAGAGATCGCTTTAAGCGATAAGATCGCCTTTTGTTTTAGTATTTCATTTTTGTGTTATTACTTGTTGTCTATTGTCTAGTTTTTAGTGTGTTGTCCTAGTTATAAGTTTTATTTTGTAAATGTAAACAATAAAGAGTTATCTATATAATAAAGTTCGTAAGCCAAAAACATTTATGCTGCAAACTTATAAGAACAAAACGTATTATATACAGTCGTATGTTGTTGTCGAACTTATAACACAGTCTGTGGTACACCTCAATTGGATATATTTATCAACTTGAACCCTATTTTAGAAAAGTTTTACTAACTTATGTAATTAGTTACGTCCACTATCTGTCCTCGTCACAACCTTTCATACTTTGGCCATATAGCAAGACGAAGGGACAACGTATTGGAATGACTAAGCATTGACGAAAAAAGATCCAGAGGGCGATCCCCAACTAGATGGTCACACCAAATAAGGGAAAGGAGTGCTACGGGGTTCCAGGATGTAGTGAGGATGGTGACAGATATCCGTGCAGAGGCGGAGAAAGAATACTAACCTCTGCAGCTGGTGTCGGCCTGTCGTAAAAGGCGACAAAACAACCCACCCCCAGCTATGTGGTAGGGCCTCAAGCCCGTCTGGATGGCGAGCACCTTTGGTCTTAAGTATGCCGCCATAATAACTTTGTGTTGTGTTCTGGCATTAGTGACCCAAGTTCCTCTACCCTTATGGGACAACGGCGAGTTCGGTGGCATTGCAAAGGCCCATAGGCAACGGCAACTGCTAAATTCTAAGTGGGCCGTCAGCATGTCTGCTGTCCTACAGCAATAAAAAAGATAGGAACCGCTGGAGAGGTTTCGTTCGTTCCCGTGTGATTGCAATATGTAGCTATTACGGTCTTCAGTCATGAAGAACCGACCAGATAGATGTAATTAGGCCGTCTTTTTTCAACCTATTTACATATTTCTGTAATCAGCTCTTCTTTTTTCTAATAACTTAATTATTATATTATCTTATGTTGTGTATAGTGTATTGTTTTACAATCTAGATTTATACACTGTACCTATAGTAAGACCTATGAGATTGTAATTTGTCTGTATACCTTATCAATAAATAAATAGATCACTCCAAACACAGTCATCGAAGGTGACTTGTAAATTCTTAGGATCTTGGCAGCTAAATATTCATGTTTTGATTCCTAGTAAACGCCTGACACTGGAGGATTTGCTGCCTCTTCAGAGTAACTCTTACGACGAGAGGAGTCCACCCAAGGTCGATGGCCAGCCCACTACTGTTTATTTGCAAGTCATTATAAGAGGGTTAGACTCATTTAACGAGAACACCATGGTATGTTAATATAAACTTTAGTTTAAAACAATAGCAGTACGTTCTTTTTGGGTATGATGCAAGGCCACCAGATGAATACAGGAGTTGCGAGGCGATGCAATAAATATGCTATGATGTTTAGTTTTTTAAATATAATCTAATATATATTATAATCTACTGGTTTGATGCCCGGGATATTTTCAAGTTATACTTATTTTGACGCGTTTAGAAAAAATAGAATAGAGTAAAATTAAAGAAGGACATAGGCTACTTTTTTTCGTAGAAATGAAACTTGAAGGGGGTGAATAAAATATATATAAATAAAGCACAATATTATTGTAATAGCACAATATTAGGAGCAATGCGTTCAAACTCTACACATGAAATCTACAACTGAAATCTCTAAAATCCCCTTCGAACTTACATAAAATTTTATCGAAGGTCAAACGTTAAAAAAAAAATCTATTTTTCTTGGAAATGGTAAATCGTTATATCGTAAAAATAAAAATATCGTAAAAAAAATAAAGCGGTTTATATCTGTTTCGTGGACTTCTCGAAGGCGTTTGACTCTGTCAAATGGCCTGTACTTTGGAGGACTCTACTGGACATGGGCACACCAAAACACCTTGTTCATTTGCTCCAGCGTTTATACGAAGGTGGTACTGCATCAGTAAAGACAGACGTAATTAGCCGAAAGCTTATGCTTTCGGCTAATTACGGCACTGGTATTCTCCATTTTCCCTATATGCTTCGGAGACGTGGACTCTGCGAGAAAGTGAGAAGAAGAAAATAGTCGTTCTCGAGATGTGGTGTTGGAGAAGAATGTTGAGAGTGTCCTGGAATCAATTCCGGACCAACAAGTCCATTCTAGAAGAACTCGGCATCAAGCAGCGTCTATCTTCCATCGTACAGGCTCGAATTCTCACTTTCTTTGGTCACGTGACTAGGCGTGACGATGTCTCCATCGAACGTCTGGTTGTCCAAGGGAAAGTAGAAGGAACAAGAGCTCGCAGCAGATCGCCTATGAGATGGACGGACCAAGTAAAGGCTGCAGTGGACGTCCCAGTACACGTGTGCTCTCGAAAAGCAGCTGTCCGGGAGGAATGGAGACGGATTGTCAGGCGTGTGACTGAAAAATGATGACCACGACCGCTCTGACAAGAGCGCAACGAAAGAGAAGAATCGTAAAAATAGATCAGACAAATCATACAATTTTCTACAAAAATTGTTCAGACATTTTAATTTTCTCGTTATGTTAAGAATTCTTTTTTCTTTTTAGTTTTTTTAAACTATTATTTATTTTTCATTTTTTAAAGTGGGTTTTCTATAAAAGCGTGTTTTTATGAATAATAGATATAAAATAGCCGTAGGTAGGTAGGCATTTTTGTTTATTATTTTATATTATTACTAGCAGCCCGTCCCAGCTTCGCATGGGTATTTAACAAAAAATTAAATCCTTCTATTTTTTTTCGGTCTCGGGGAAAACCTCTCTTGACGGGTTCCCCCGGCCCGGGGGGACCGAGGGATATAAGGGACTCCGGAAAAGATGTTCGACCATCCGACTACCCACTAAAAAACCCCGCTGTTCTCCTATCGCCTACGCCCGGGCCCACGGATATATGGCCTGCCGATCTCGTGGCCCGGGCCGGCGCCGGCCCGCCCTTTGTCTTAAGGCGGGCCTCTTCTTAAGTGTTGGCGCCAGGGGGTCAGGCTTTCGTCCCCCCGGCGCTCTCCTGTAATAACTCTAGGAGTTGAGGAGGGCCGCGGAACAGCACGCAGCCCTCACCCTTGCGGCAATAGTGCGGGCGGCAGGTCCTCCCCCGAGGGGCCGCCCGCGGCCGCTTTCTACGGCGGCCGGAGATCGTTGCCCGCCCTCCGGCGCCGACGACGCGGCCTACGTTGGTGGGAGGGGAGTGCGGTGGCGGACTCCCGCTCCCGTTCCGCCGCCTCCCTTGCAGACACTACTGCCTCGCAAAAGGAGGCGACGGCCGTCCATCCAGGATCGCCCCCGACCATGGACAGAACCAGGGCCGGGAGCTACAGGTCCGCGGCCAATTCCGGACGGGACTCGCATCCCCGTTGCGTGCTAGTCAGGCGTGTGTACGACTACCAGACGACACTCCAGAAAAAGCAGAGTCGCTTGACGTCGTAGCCGGCCCAGCAAGACCAACCGACAGCGCGGATGCAATTCCCGCCCCGGGAACACTCTCTGTGCAGGCGCAGTCGAAATAGGCATGGTTTTGACTACTAAATCGGGTCCCATGGTAGAACCCGGGACCCCAATCAGTATTCGCAACCATCCCATCGGGGACCATGCCACGAACAGAGAGCTAAGTTGGAAAGGATGTAAGAGGTAGACGGAAAGAAAGGTAGGACTCTGTCGCCTCGAACGGAGAGGGGAGTGAAGCGACGGATGCTCGGGCACCTCGGGTACGCACACCCGTGCACTCCTCGGACAGAGGAGCGAGCGCCCCTGGGGGCAAACCCTTCTATTTGCGTCAGGTTACTAAAAAAATAAAATTATAAAGAAAGTTTGAATATTATTATTTCTATGAGCTTTTATTTTAATGATTTTTTTTGCTATTACTTTTTATTTATTTTTCGTTATTTTTTAATAAGTATTCTAATTTTTGTAAAAACCCCAGTGACGCACGCCTGCATTGCATAAGGTGCTGCCTAGCTAGCCGAACAGGGTGAGCGGCTACCACGCAACATTTTTCTAATACTTACATTTTTAATCTCGTGATATCTTTCGAATGGAATATCCGAATTCAATAATTCAAAAAGTTATATAAAGGTATTGAAACAGTTTTGAATATGTAGTAATTTATTTTGATAAGGATTAATACCAAGATCCAAATAAAGAGCCTTTTCTAGGGGCGGCATTTCAATTAATTTTTTAAAATAAAAGAACACTTATTGTGGCATAACTATAATAGTTAGACATATGCTGTCGCGACACTTTTTATAAATAATGATGTGTTCTGCAAAGTTGTAGTACATTATTTTATTCTATCATCAATAGTTTTCGCAACGCACGCGATTTAAATAATATTTTAGGTAATTTTTTTACACTTTGGGTTACATTATTAGAGTTTTAGTAAGGATCCCTAATTTTTTTGAAAATATAATATAGCCTATGTCACCCGGGGATAGTGTAGCTTCCCAACAATGAAAGAATTTTTTAAATCGGGTCAGTAGTTTCGGAGCCTATTCAAAGCAAACAAACAAACAAACAAACAAACAAACAAACAAACAATCAAATCTTTCCTCTTTATAATAGTAGTATAGATATGCGCACTCCGACTTCGGGACTCGAATGTTAATCTTGAAAAAAGCACTTTTAATCACTATCAGATAAATCTTCAAGTTCCAATTCGCTGTCGTCAAAACTCAAAATTCAGGTAGTATTTTAAGTGTATTTTTTCAATTTTTACGACATGACCACAGGTTTTTTTACTGCGAACAACATCGGCTGTAAAATTTCTATTTTATTATCTCGCTTTATTCTTTTCCTGATAGGAGAAATGAATTTTGATGAAGTGGATGGCAATTCCTTCTCTTCTTGTAATATTCGTTGGACAGTTTTCATAGAAACACCTGTAGCCTTAACTGTACGCCGTGTAATACTTGTCTCGTAAATAAGACAAATAACAATTAGGCTCCATAACTGATTTCGTAAATTCATATTCTTCTCATAGAAAGTGATAAATGCTAGCTCTTCGACCCTAAAACAAAACCAAATAAGTAACTAATTTTATAATATTGGTATGGATTGCTGTGGATATACATATAACCCATTGCACACATCCAAGATAATAGAAAATCATTTATTCAATATAGGACGTACGTAATATAAATATTTTATCATAAGATGATCTAACATAAATTATATTAACAGTATATGGTGGTTCACTGAATTGTAAGGTAAGCGATATGTCGAAGATAATACATATTTTATATTATCTTCAGTGTGTGTGATGCGATTTATAGAAAAAAAATATATTTATTATCTCACTGTGGAAAACTTTTCTACGGTTACTTGCCATGCTGACGTTACTGTGTAAATTTTATTGGCACGGACTCAAGACACTAGTTACCCGGACCGCGTCGTGATCGAGACTGAGCGCTTCCGAGCGAGGTTACGCACACTAAAACAATGTGCACGTGCACGCCTTACAACATTCAAAGCCAAACGGACTTCCTGAAATAGAATATCTATACTTTGGTTCTCTTACATATTTCTTCGAAGATTTTCCGAAATACCGTGGCTATAGTATTTAATTCCTTTTGCTGGCTCATAGATATACCAGCAAGAAGGTTAGACCCAAAAAGTGCTGGCTTGACGTCGTATAGATGTGCGTGCCAATGGGCTGACTACTAGGAATGCCAAAGACCGGGTGAAGTGGAGAAGAAAAAGTTGGAAGGCGGACCCCGGGCACGGAAGCGGAAGTTGCAACCGTGATTTAACGCTGAGATGATGATGACTATATTATATACTTAATGTACTATATAATACTTGGACTTGGGACGGGACTCGTGTCCATTAATTAATCACTTGAAAGATAATATCAAATTTATTTCATATTTCAGACTTATTCAGCAGATATTAACTTAATTCAAAAGTGGAAGGAAATAAGGTTTCGGGTACCAGAGAATATGACTTCTGAATACATGTGAGTGCTCTTTACCTCTTACAAACACTGGATACCAATTACATTCAAAGCTTTTTACATATCGGAAGCACGATGATGTTTAATCTGTGTTTAGGGAATGTAAGCAACCATACGTGACCCATTCTTGACAATTTTTTTTAACCCGCTCTCCCCTAGGTAACCATCCGTAGTATATGAAAGGAATCTCCCTTCTTCTTTTAGTTTGAAAACAGTAAAAAAATATTTTTGGCTCATTTGTCGTTATTACAAATGAAAAAATTTATCAAAAAAAATCTTCGTAAAAACTTAAGGAACTTAATTTACAAAATTAAATTCATATTTATTTTTCATTTCAATCATCTTCAATGAACATGTTCGCTAAACTAAGCACAGCCCCCTTCTCCCTGTAACCAAGCGTGGTATTTTGAAGAAATCACCCTTTGAATGGGTCAAATAGAGTGGGTACTTTCCCTTATTTAATCTATGCAAGCATTTATATATAATAAGGTACGTGTAGGGTCTCAGTTATAGGCTATTTTTTCGATCCGCAGGATCTTAGATGTGGACTGGCTGCAGAAGATATGGCATCCAGATCTTTACTTCAAGAACGCGTATTCCGTGTCCTTACAAACCCTGACTGTACCAAACCACTACTTGTTGTTTTACAAAAACCAAACCATTTTATACATGCTGAAAGTCACTCTTGATTTGACGTGTTCTATGAACTTCCAAATGTACCCTCACGATTCGCAGGAGTGCAAAATCGTAATGAAGAGCTGTGAGTATAGGTTTCTTTATTCGCTTCAAGTCTTACATTTAGGTTCAAATTTTGGAGGAGTAGGGGGGATTGTTCTCAGATACTACGGATGGTCACCAAGGGGAGGGAAATGAAGTAAAAATAAAAGTAGGTCACGTGGTATGGGTCCGTTCACTAATAAGGCTAATGTCAGATATAAATCTGTCTTCACATAATCCAACTTAGAATGCTGTTCAATGGAGTGGTCAATTTTCGAGAAACAGGTAAATAGAAACATTTAAACAAATTATTAAAAAAATTACATGTTGTACTTTGTTTAGCTATTTCTTTAAGGTAGTGGCGTAAAGTAGTGGGGGTGGCAGGGGCGGCCCGCCCCGGGCGGCACTTTTAAGGGGGCGGCAAAATTTCACAATAAATATATGTATGTAAAGTAATTACTATACTAATACTTTAATTTGAATTCTGCCGCGCATAATGCTGTCAGCTACGTCACGTCGTCAAGTATGATCGGCCATATTGGCTAGAAACATAAAGTAGTGCATGTCATGTATATGGTTATTCCAATACAAAGAAGACGGAAATTATAAATAAGATACTAATATGTGGAAGGATAAACATTAAATGTCGTTTCTTTGTTTACAGGTTAGTTTCGTTTATCATAATTGCATATCATTGTAAAGTAAATATAAAAATAATTGTAAAAATAAAACTTTGTTTACAGAGCAACAACAAGTTTATCATTTACCAAAATTAAAGAGATAATTGATCTTATAAAACGACATTTGCTTTTGAGATCTACATACAAGCTTAAAATATGGAGAAACTCCGTTTTGGATTCGAAGTTTTGCCATCGAGTGACGGAAAATCGAACACCATTTGTATAACCTCAATAGAAACAAGTGATGCTAAAGTGTATGCTATTCCCGAGGAGTGTCAGTCGGTTAGTAACCATACCGAGCTCATAAAGACGCCGGCCTATGCAAAGGTAAAAAATAGTATGAAGAAAAGATATCAAAATCGGAAAATCTGGATCACAATGACAGAGGAACTTAGAAAAACCTATATAGATGAAGATGATAACTTACAATTTGGAAACCAATACCTCGAGGAAGTTGATCAGAAAAAAACAACAACAACAACGGCACAAATCAGTGAAGCAAGTGTATTAGAAAAATTATTTGAAAAAATGGCAGAAAACATACAGGAGACTAAGGAACAAAGTTTAAAGCATATTGCAGAGAAATTTGTGCTCGAAAAATTTACTACGAGAAATAGCAATGCTAACCAATGGATAGAGACATTTGAAAAAGAGTGCCAGCGCTTTAATATAACAAAGGATGTGAAAAAAATTGAAATACTCAGCATGTTCATGGATAAAAGTTGTTTGGACTGGTACAGTTCGATGATGATAAAACTGACCATGGATTCAGAATGGTCTTTGTGGAAAAATAAATTTTGTGCATCATTTATAAACAGAGGTTGGAACCACATAACATATGCATTGTCATTTAAATATAAAGATGGGTCATTGGTGGATTATGCTTTAAAAAAAGAGAAATTACTACTGGATATGAGGAACACAATTGATACGGGGACTTTGATAGATCTTATTGCGGCTGGTTTACCGGAATTTATTCTTAATAGAATCGATAGAGAAATATTGAAAGATACAGTTGATTTGTTCAATGAAGTGAGGAAGTGTGAGCATATGATGAATAAAAAGAAAAATTTGGTTTATAAAAAATATGGCAGTCACACAAGTATCAATCGAAATGAAGATCGGAGCCCATGTAAAATATGTGAAAAACTAAATAAAGGAACTCGCTATCATCCTGATTCTGCATGTTGGTTTAAGGGAAAAGAAGATGAGAAAGAAAAAGGAAATAATATTAAACATGTTAACAATTCAGTCATTGAAACCGAACTAAATGATACTTATCAAAAAAACTAATAGTGACACCATTAATAAAAGTAAAAATACTATTAAATGATACATTACATATACATGGAGTTTATGATTCAGGATCAAATGTATCCTTAATTAATTCAAAGTTATTAAAACTAAGAGGGAAAGGAAACAGTATGAATGAGGCCAATTTAGTGACTATTAATGGTGTCAAGAAAACTAGTGGTTCGATCAATATAAAAATTAAAATATTAGAAATTGAGGAAAATGTGGACATATACATTATCGATGAAAAGAATTTCAAATATGACTTTCTCATTGGATTAGACTTGATAAAAAAATTTAGGCTCATACAAAATGAAGATTTAAAAATAAGTCAGAAACAATGCTTAAATAAAATACATATAAAAATGAATACTGAAGAAGGGAAAAGTATAGCAGTCGAAGAGTACAAAATTAATTTTAACGAACACGTAAAGGAAGAAGAATTCGAAATAAAGATAGATCATTTAAATAAGTATAAAAAGAAAGAAATAAATAAAGTAATTGATGAATATAGCACAGTATTTGCGAAAAATAAGTATGACGTGGGTACTGTTAATGGATACGAAGCCAGAATAAATTTATTGGTAGACAAGTATTGCGGAAAGAGACCCTATAGATGTACTATGGAAGATAAGAGAGAAATAGAAGAACAAATAGCAAACTTATTGGACAATAAACTTATCGAAGAATCCTGCAGTCCATTTGCTGCACCTGTCACCTTGGCGTTTAAAAGAGAAGATAATAGAAAGTCTAGATTATGTATAGATTTCAGGGAACTGAATAAAATAGTAATACCGGAGGCCCAACCATTTCCGTTAGTAGAAGATCTGGTGGCAAAAACGAGGAATTGCAATTACTTTACAACTTTAGATATTAACTCAGCATTTTGGTCTATCCCTCTAAAAATAGAAGACAGGGAAAAAACTGGTTTCGTGACCCAAGAGGGTCATTATCAGTGGACGTGCCTCCCGTTCGGATTAAAAACCTCGCCCGCCATCTTCCAAAGAATACTAAGCAATATACTTAGGAAATACAAATTAACAGAATTTGCTGTTAATTATATAGACGATGTGCTATTATTTTCAAAATCATTTGAAGGACATATTTATCATCTAAAACAGCTGTTAGAAGCCATTAAAAAGGAAGGTTTCAAATTGAAATTCAAAAAATGCACATTTGCATCGGATTCTGTAAAATACCTGGGTCATATAATACAGAAGAACTCAATAAAACCATTAAAAGATAACCTAATTTCGATAAGGAATTTTCCCATTCCAAAAACGCAGAAAAATATTAGACAGTTTTTAGGGAAAATAAACTATTATCATGAATACATTCCAAGAAGTGCAATAATACTGGATCCATTGCATAATTTACTAAGGAAAAATCAAAATTTTATTTGGTCTGATAAATGCCAAGAAGCATTTGAAGAAATAAAAAACTTACTATGTTGTCAACCAGTTTTGGAAATTTATGACAAAGACCTGCCAATCAAAATTTATACAGATGCTTCTATACAGGGCATTGGAGCTATATTGAAGCAGACGCAACTCGATGGTAAAGAAAAACCGGTAGCTTACTTCTCCAAGAAGTTAAATGGAGCTCAGAAGAAAAAGAAGGCCATCTACTTAGAGTGTTTAGCTATTAAAGAGGCAGTGCAATATTGGCAATACTGGTTACTAGGAAAGTCCTTCACTGTTTTTTCAGACCATAAACCATTGGAGAATATGAATTTAAAATCAAGAACAGATGAAGAGTTAGGTGACTTGATGTTTTATCTCTCACAATATGATTTTAATATTAAATATGCTCCAGGGAAAGAGAATGTAGAAGCAGATTGCCTTAGTAGAAACCCGGTGTTAGAGGAAAAAGAAAATGAAGATGAACTACTAAGGATTGTGAATTTAATCAATCTAGAAGATATTTTAATGGATCAGAATAGTAATGAAGAAATACAAAGGAATGGAGATAAAATGCTGAAAAGACAAAATATTTATTATAAAAATGTCAGAAATAGAGAAAAAATTGTGCTATCAGAGCAATTCAGCATAAAACTTATAAAAAGTATTCACAAGAACCTTTGTCATATTGGAATTCAACAAATGCAGAAGACACTTAGTCCACTCTATATAGCCAGAAACCTAACAAGAAATATCAAGGAAATATGTAGAAGCTGTTCAATTTGTATAAAAAATAAATCAAGAGGACAAGAAAAGATTGGATTTATGTCGCATCTGGGTCCAGCCACTAAGCCATTTGAAATAGTCTCTATTGACACAATAGGAGGCTTTGGCGGGTCAAGGTCCACAAAGAAGTATTTACACTTACTGGTAGATCATTTTACAAGATATGCATTTATACTGACTTCAAAAACACAAGGTGCAGACGATTTCATAAAACTAGTTTCTAACATATCTGAAACAGAAGATATTGGGATGTTACTTACTGACCAGTATCCAGGTATAAATTCGAAAGAATTTAAGCGATTCTTACAGGATAAACACATACCTATGGTGTTCACGGCAGTAAATGCACCATTCTCTAATGGCCTTAATGAGAGATTAAATCAAACGTTGATTAACAAAATACGATGCAAAATAAATGAAGTTGGAAATAATAGAGCTTGGACAACAATAGCACATGAGTGTGTAGAAAAGTATAATCAGACTATTCACTCAGTAACCGGCTTCTCTCCAAGTTATCTCTTGTATGGCATGAATGTTGCTGTTTTACCGGAGGAATTGAAAGAAGAAAAAACACAGACTTACTGGATAAGAGACAGAACGACAGCTCTAAAAAATACACTCAAATCACATAACTACAATAAGCAGTTATTTGATAAAAAAAGGAAGTACTTTGAATTTAATGTTGGAGACATAGTGTATGTAGAAAATGGGAATAAATTAAACAGGAAAAAATTAGATGAGCTGAAAATTGGACCTTTTAAAATTGAGGAAAAAGTTTCTAAATCAATATACAGAATCAATATTGGACACAGAAAAAAAGAATCAAATCTATTCCATATTACAAAACTTATTCCAGTAACTAGAATAGAAGAATGTGAGACGCAATGAAAAAGCGGAGTGTCTACGTCTTCGAAGAAACTTCGCATGGAAGTTTTCTTCTCCGAGGAGGGGAGATGTAAAGTAATTACTATACTAATACTTTAATTTGAATTCTGCCGCGCATAATGCTGTCAGCTACGTCACGTCGTCAAGTATGATCGGCCATATTGGCTAGAAACATAAAGTAGTGCATGTCATGTATATGGTTATTCCAATACAAAGAAGACGGAAATTATAAATAAGATACTAATATGTGGAAGGATAAACATTAAATGTCGTTTCTTTGTTTACAGGTTAGTTTCGTTTATCATAATTGCATATCATTGTAAAGTAAATATAAAAATAATTGTAAAAATAAAACTTTGTTTACAGAGCAACAACAAGTTTATCATTTACCAAAATTAAAGAGATAATTGATCTTATATGTATATTACAATAAATATACACATCAAAAAAGTCTAAGCAACATGCATGATATTACAAATTTACCATTTATACTAATTAATTTCTAAGTCTTTACTCACTCAAAGTGCGTAGGTATGTAAACTTTTTTGTTATTGATGACATACTGGCTGGTTGTAAAAAAAATTTCGATTATGTTTTGTTTTTTTCATAAAATTAAATGAAAGAATTTGTTTGAATTTAAGTGCGTTTTTATTGCTACGTTTAGTCTTGATTTTATAATTTTACCAACCATCTAAATAAAGTTAGCGACAAAATTGAATTGTTAGAATGATATTCTTTATGTCATGGAGCGACGTCATTTGACGGCAAATGAAATGAGAGAGCTGTAGGGATGTTGCAAGCGGGAAGTAATCAATCTCAGGTATCTCGGCATTTTGGCATTCATAGAAGTGTTATTTGTCGTCTTTGGCAGCGCTACAATAATACAAGGGAACCCGCTGAACAGCATCCAGGCGATAAAAGGAGTACAATCACTCGGCAAGACCGGTACATACAACTGACTGCAAGACGCCAGCCGATGTTAACCACTCGAGAGATAAGTTTGAGGCTACAAAATTCAAGTGGTGTTGATGTAATTCCCCAAACTGTGCGAAATCGACTGCATGAGTACGGCCTACGAGCTCGACGCCCAATTAGGTGCCCAACGATACGTCACGGGAATCGCGCTCGTCGAAATGAATGGTGTAGAGAACGCAGAACATGGACCCAGGAAGAATGGGATAAAATTATGTTTTCCGATGAGTCGCGATTCGGGTTTAGGCCTGATACAAGAAGGGTGCGAGTGTACCGTCGGCCCGGAAATACTGAAAGGCTCAGGTGCATTCAGGAAGTTCATCCATACAGCGGCTCATCCACCATCCTAAAATTTAAATTAGTACATGTTGCTTAGACTTTTTTGATGTATTTAATATATTGTAAATATTTTTACCATATTTTTTCCGCACCTACGATTCGGAACGATTGAAATGAGCGACAATTTATTCGTGCCAAAAAGTTCTTTATAATTGTATACTGTTTTATAAATTGAATTACGCAAGAGGGCGTCAAAATATTCTTCCGCCCCGGGCGGCTAATACCCACGCTACGCTACGCGTCAATTTATATTTTGCATGACTAGATTCAAAACTAAATTGTAATACAAATAGAAATCTGCTAATAATTTCATCAATTACTCCATTTCATTATAAATCTGGTCCAATTTTGGTACCTACCCAGATAGACTCAGCGATCAAATGTTTGTATTATCTCGTGTCTGTGTCTAAGAGCACTCTGGTACTCGTTCTTCTTCTTCGTCGTGTTCTTCATTCCTGAAGGTCGTGCCCGTCTTGATAAGCCTTTACGGAGATGTTGATGAACTGCCTCCACACCACTCTGTCCTCGGCCTGTTTCAGAGCTGCAGGCAAAGTGAGCCCCGTGATTGCCTTAATTTGATCCGACCATCGGGTTTTATTCTCTCTATTTTGCCTAGCACTATCAGTTTCTCGAGGTTGTCTTCGAGTGATATGGTCCCTTCGAGCGATATGGCCAAAATAGCCGAGTACTCGCTGGTAGCAGGTCGTGGACAATCTGGTTCTGACATTCAGCTGGTCGAGAATGGATGTGTTGGTTCTTTTTGCTGTCCACGATATGCGTAGCATTCTCCTCCAACACCACATCTCAAAAGCTTCGATCTTTTTCCGGTCAGCTGCACTCCGCAAAGCATACAATAGTTTTATTGGACAAACTATACTTTTTTACATTAAAATCCCAGGGAGAATTCGAGGACTTTCAAGAAATAACTTTACTAGAGCGTTTTTAGCTTTTAATAGTAACGTTTGTTTACGAAAGGATAATATAAATTATATTAGCCGCACAATCTGGGAACAAAAATATTGTCATTATGTTAACGTTTTTTTCCTCAAATTTCATATTAATTTTTTTTTATATATTCATAAGTTGTTCATAATAAAAAAATATAAACATAAAATAAGACTGAAAAAGTATTCGCTGGGGAGGTAGTTTTGGCGTTTCTTCTCTATCCAGCGTCATGTATTGGAAACGGATATTCTTGAATATCCGTTTAATAGTATAATGGAATATTCTTGACACCCAACAAGTGATTTGTAAGATTTTATATTGAAATAAATGATTTGATTTAGCCCTTCCGACATATTCCTCACAGCGACGTATGCTGTATGATTCCCCAATCCAGAAAGGGTCACCATGCGTCAGTTTCGTCCATTGCTTAACAGAATGCACCAACAATTTAATAAAACTATTGTTTTGCAGAGAAGTTTCTATACGGACCTTCGAGCCGCTCGCATATAGGCGCTCACCGCGCGGCCAGTCTATACGTGCTAAGCGTCAGATTTTACCTTTACACAAAATCGTCAGATTTCGTACCGTTACGCGAGCTGCGGCACGTGCTCGGCAGCTGCCTCCCTACGTCAGTGTGCGTGGCCTTCACCTCATGAAACTGTTTTCATCATTAATAAGTATTACATGATTACAACAAACATAGACGTTAAGGACTGTTTATCGAATGGTTCTATGGGTAAATTAGTTTAAGATGAAAATAATCAAAAGTTGGGAAAAAAAATAAGGTTAAAAAGTGCAGCAGATAGAGATGCATTGAATCTTAGCAGGACAGCAGTGCCGATTAAAAGGAGAAATTGTACTATAACATTAAATAGAAGAACAACAATTATTGTGAAGTCAATCCTGGACATAGAGTTAAAAATATTACAAATTTCATTGCAAGATTACTAATGATTTATTCAGATTAATTTTACGGGAAGTAATTAACATATTAAGCCAACTATTTTAGACGGAGATTTTAATTGCAATTTTAAAGATGAAAAATCTTAGCTGTTGGTTGATTCCCTTTCAGAAACAAATAATTTAAGGATGACAGAGATGCAGTATTTACTAGATTTATTCAAAAAAATCAATCAAAAACTTCTGTATCATATTTTAGTTACCATCAACCAATTGTTACTTTGGTACAATATAAGAATGAGGATAGTGATGTACAAATAACTGAATATACTTCTGATGAACATACATATAGTAATGCTTTGTGAATGATTCCGTAATTGTATGTTAAAATTTTATGTGAAAACTTTGTACATATAAGACTATATATGAATGAACAACTAATATATGAATGCAATAAATCTTATTATGCAAAAATTGCAGGATTCAAATTACTTTCATATTTGTACTACTTGAAAGATATAAAAAATAACAGCGCCATCTAGGGAGGCCCGAAAGGAGGCAAACTTTATAGTATAAAGCGTAGGATCTAAGCATTTTTCCATTATTTATTGTTAATTATCAAATGAGTCTTCTCCTTCTTCCTGCTCTTATCCCAATTATGTGGGGTCGGCACAACATGTTATCTGGTTCTGTCAATGGTCGGGGGCGATCCTGGATGGACGGCCGTCGCCTTCTTTTGCGAGGCAGTCATGTCCGCAAAGGAGGTGGCGGAGCGGGAGCGGGAGTCCACCACCACACTCTCCTCCCGCCAACGCAGGCCACGTCGTCGGCGCCGGAGGGCAAGCAATGAGTTCCGGCCGCCGTAGAAAGCGGCCGCGGGCGGCCCCTCGGGGGTGAATCCGCCGCCCGCGCTATTGCCGCGAGGGAGAGGGCCGCGTGCTGTTCCGCGGCCTCCCTCTTCTCCTACAATACAGGAGAGCGCCGGGGGGACGAAACCCTGACCCCCTGGCGCCAACACTTTAGATGAGGCCCGTCTTGAGACAAAGGGCGGGCCGGCGCCGGCCCGGGCGACGAGATCGGCAGACCACATATCCGTAGGCCCGGGCGTAGGCGATAGGAGAACAGCGGGGTTTTTTAGTGGGTAGTCGGATCGCTGAACATATTTCCCGGAGTCCCACATATCCCTCGGTCCCCCGGGCCGGGGGAACCCGTCAAGAGAGGTTTTTCCCCGAGACAAAAAAAACATGTTATCTCGTTCTACTCTTCTCTATTAGCCATTATCTCAACATTCACACCCTTTTTTGTCATATCATCTTATATTACAATTACAGCTACGTGGTAGGGCTCAAGCCCGTCAGGATGGCGACCACCTTTGGTCTTAAGTATGCCGCCTTAGTGACTTTGTTTTGTGTTCCGGCATTAGTGACCCAAGTTTCTGTACCCTTATGGAACAGCAGCGTGTTCGCGATGCCACTGGCGTTGCAAACACCCATAGGCGACGGTAACTGCTAAATTCTAAGTAGACCGTCTGCCTGTCTGCTGTTCTACAGCAATAAAAAAATTATCAAATAAGTCTGTTTACTTTTTAAAATATAATATCCCCGATGAGTCATACGCGCATAGTCACGGATGTTTGATAATATTTGCGCCAAGGGAAACATTAGCGACCTAATTTTCATATAAATTATAAACTAGCCCTATTTACCTTGAACTACTCGCATATTAATTAAATTAAGCTATAACTATAAAATTATTAGTTTTTACTATTGTTGCTTAGTTAGTATTTAGCATTATGTGTTTATAATGTACTAGCAGCCCGTCCCAGCTTCGCATGGGTATTTAACAAAAAATTAAACCCTTCTATTTTTTTTCGGTCTCGGGGAAAAACCTCACTTGACGGGTTCCCCCGGCCCGGGGGGACCGAGGGATATAAGGGACTCCGGAAAAGATGTTCGACCATCCGACTACCCACTAAAAAACCCCGCTGTTCTCCTATCGCCTACGCCCGGGCCCACGGATATATGGCCTGCCGATCTCGTGGCCCGGGCCGGCGCCGGCCCACGCTTTGTCTTAAAGCGGGCCCCTTCTAAAGTGCTGGCGCCAGGGGGTCAGGCTTTCGTCCCCCCGGCGCTCTCTTGTAACAACTCTATGAGTTGAGGGGGGCTGCGGAACAGCACGCGGCCTTTTCCCTCACGGCAATAGTGTGGGCGGCGGATCCTCCCCCGAGGGGCCACCCGCGGCCGCTTTCTACGGCGGCCGGAGATCGTTGCCCGCCCTCCGGCGCCGACGACGCGGCCTACGTTGGCGGGAGGGGAGTGCGGTGGCGGACTCCCGCTCCCGTTCCGCCGCCTCCCTTGCAGACACTACTGCCTCGCAAAAGGAGGCGACGGCCGTCCATCCAGGATCGCCCCCGACCATGGACAGAACCAGGGCCGGGAGCGACAGGTCCGCGGCCAATTCCGGACGGGACTCGCATCCCCGTTGCGTGCTAGTCAGGCGTGTGTACGACTACCAGACGACACTCCAGAAAAAGCAGAGTCGCTTGACGTCGTAGCCGGCCCAGCAAGACCAACCGACAGCGAGGATGCAATTCCCGCCCCGGGAACACTCTCTGTGCAGGCGCAGTCGAAATAGGCATGGTTTTGACTACCAAATCAGGTCCCATGGTAGAACCCGGGACCCCAATCAGTATTCGCAACCATCCCATCGGGGACCATGCCACGAACAGAGAGCTAAGTTGGAAAGGATGTAAGAGGTAGACGGAAAGAAAGGTAGAACTCTGTCGCCTCGAACAGAGAGGGGAGTGAAGCGACGGATGCTCGGGCACCTCGGGTACGCACACCCGTGCACTCCTCGGACAGAGGAGCGCCCCTGGGGGCAAACCCTTCTATTTGCGTCAGGTTACTAAAAAAATAAAATTATAAAGAAAGTTTGAATATTATTATTTCTATGAGCTTTTATTTTAATGATTTTTTTTGCTATTACTTTTTATTTATTTTTCGTTATTTTTTAATAAGTATTCTAATTTTTGTAAAAACCCCAGTGACGCACGCCTACATTGCATAAGGTGCTGCCTAGCTAGCCGAACAGGGTGAGTGGCTACCACGCAACATTTTTCTAATACTTACATTTTTAAACTCGTGATATCTTTCGAATGGAATATCCGAATTGAATAATTCAAAAAGTTATATAAAGGTATTGAAACAGTTTTGAATATGAAGTAATTTATTTTGATAAGGATTAATACCAAGATCCAAATAAAGAGCCTTTTCTAGGGGCGGCATTTCAATTAATTTTTTAAAATAAAAGAACACTTATTGTGGCATAACTATAATAGTTAGACATATGCTGTCGCGACACTTTTTGTAAATAATGATGTGTTCTGCAAAGTTGTAGTACATTATTTTATTCTATCATCAATAGTTTTCGCAACGCACGCGATTTAAATAATATTTTAGGTAATTTTTTTACACTTTGGGTTACATTATTAGAGTTTTAGTAAGGATCCCTAATTTTTTTGAAAATATAATATAGCCTATGTCACCCGGGGATAGTGTAGCTTCCCAACAATGAAAGAATTTTTTAAATCGGGTCAGTAGTTTCGGAGCCTATTCAAAGCAAACAAACAAACAATCAAATCTTTCCTCTTTATAATAGTAGTATAGATATAGATAATACTATTTTTTTTAAGATTTGTGCTCTCCAGAATTGAAAGTAGCCTATGAGTATAATGGGCCGGTACAAGGACACTCCTTCAGAAGTATTGGATTCGATCTATAAGATATACCGGTTCTGATCAAGAAACAATATACATAGGATCTGAAGATGTAGGGGGACCTATCAAGATTGTCTTCACTATCGCTACAGTAATGCTTTAACACTAATATTTTGATATTATAGTAACCCATACGGTGGATAATATGGTCTTCAAATGGAACCCAGTCAACCCATTAGTATTAAACAAGAAAATGCAGCTAACTCAACTAAAACTTTTTCACAACAGCACAGAGAATTGCACTTTCACAACTAACGGTAACTATGTCTTTTTAAAATATCATTTTTATGTGAAATAAAAATATCATCGTAACCGTTCGCGTCATTTATTTATTCTTTTTTCTGGCTCAAAACTCCACGTGATAAATATCTGCTCAGAATTCTGTAAATTTAGTGTTACATTGCGTCCATCTAATTTCTTTCTATTTTGTAAGTACTTTAATAATCATGTGTGAAGTGTGGTTTATTTACACACAACTAGCAATAAGAGAATGTATGGATGTATCGAAAAAGTTTAAATGTTGCATACAAACTCCTTCCTTATTATTACGGCTGACCATGATAATGGTATGTATCATAGCCAACTTGATTCTAAAAGAAAATTCTCAATTTCAGATAAAATAGAACGCGCGTCAGCTGGTGTTCATTATTATACAAAAATATTTATTATAAATACCTAGATTTATTTTTAAATATACAAATTAACGGTACTTTTTCTTTAACGGTATCGCCCCTCAGATGTTTATTACGTAGAGACTTGAGCCAGAAAAACAGAAAAGCTTCGTGTTTGTTTTTTATTTTGGAATTTTGATACATTAAAAAATTTCGAATATAATTTCTAATACTCGTGGGCCATGTAGAGTATAGGAAACATACAAATATTAAAAATAAACCAAAAAGTATTTATCAATAAGGAACTTCGTTCCAAAAATCGAAATATACAGTAATAAATTAAAAATGTCATGTGCGTCCTGAGGGATCGCTACACCTTGCCTGTTGCCATTGTCGAGATACATGGCCAACGACTCTTCCACAGCATGTCCGCAATGGACGTGAAAACTGCCGTGAATACGCGAGGTCACACGGTCCTTCGGTCCGGTCCATACATTTACCGTAGCGTATTTATCTCCGTGAAACGTTCCTGCTTGAGCCACGTAAATGGCGCTCATATAGATTCTTCGTTTGCATTTCGACTTCGCAACTAAATGTAAAAAAAAATTCTGCAGATCCCTTATCATGCTTGGAAGTGGTTTTCAAGTTCAAGCGGCAACTGCTGTATCACATAATCAACACATATATACCAACATGTCTTATTGTTATTATGTCTGTAAGTATTAATGAATTCATATTTATAATTACTAGTGATTGCCCAGAGCCGGGGTCGAAATTCGACCATAATTCATTTAATTTTTAAGTTTGAATTTCAACCGCAACCATATGTAAACACCATTCTCACAAATAGGCAAGAGTAAATCAATGTTAATTTATTAAATATACATTATTAGTACATAAATGTATAAAATAATATTATTTATAGATTATTATTAATTATTTCAGTATTTACTAATGTATATTATAAATTTAAATATTATTATAAAATTAACCATACTTAATGGTCTTTACCAGGCCATAAACACTTATAAAAAAAACAAAAGCGTAAGTAAGGTATGCATGTGTGTTGTATGTTGTATGCGTAGTTGTGACTTGTGTAATGTGTATAATTCGAGCAGTATGTAGTGCTTAATGTCTATTTTAATGTATTTCTAATGGATTTTATGCAAAAAAAATCTTTAACTGTGCCAAATTTCATACTACTCCATTCGCGCAATTTTCGTAAAATGGGGTACAAAGTTTTCGCTTCACGTAATCTAATATATAAAATTCTCGTGTCACAGTTTTCGTTGCCATACTCCTCCGAAACGGCTTGACTGATTTTGATGAAATTTTTTGTGCTTATCCGGTATATATGAGAATCGGCCAACATTTATTTTTCATCCCCCTAAAATAAATGTTAGGGGTGACTAACCCCCAAAAATTTTTTTTAATTTTTTGAAATTTTATTATTTATATGGCAGAACAACGTTTGCCGGGTCAGCTAGTAATATATAGATAAGAAATGTAAAGCGATTCTAGCAAATATGTAAACACAAGATATTCATAGTCTGGTCCTACCATGTTTTATGTCAAAAGAGGTATCATCCTCCTTTATGGGCGTAGGTATAAGTTTTTATAAGAAAATTCCCAATCAGATTAACCTTCTCTAGACCAAATTCAAGATCTCCGTCAAAAATTTCTCATTAAAGAAGAGCTATTGCTGGATCAACGAATTTAGTGACAATCTTCTTCTTGGTCGAATTCTTCATTGCTGGTGGTCGTTTCCTTGACAATCAACCGTGGCCTATCTCGTAAGCTGTTTCCACTTCGTCCGATCCTCAGCTTCTCGAATAACGGTTACTATTGGGAGTCCAGTGAGGGCGGTTAATTGGTCACACCAGCGGCTAGGTAATCAGCCACGGTGGCGCTTCACTACCTTGCCCGTCACGATCAGCTTATAAAAGTTATCCGGCTGTCGTCGAGCAATGTTACCAAAGTACCCAAGAATTTTCCGATAACAGATTGTTGAGAGCCTGAATTTAATTCGAAACTGGTTCAGAATAGATTTGTTTGTTCTTTAGTCCGTCCAAGGTATACAGAGCATTCGTCTCCAACACCACATTTTGAGTGCATCTATTTTGTTGCGCTCTGATACCTTAATTGTCCATGATTCTGCCCCGTAGAGAAAAATTGAAAATAAGTGTTCGAAATTGTCTCATTTTAGTCACATTGAAGACCTTTCGATTTTGCCATAAGCGTGTCAGCTTGGTCATTGCAGCTTTGGTCATTTGTGCTCTTCTTTTGATCTCTAACATACTTCCTCCTTGGTTAGTCAATAAAGATCCGAGGTAAACAAACTCGCAATAATTTAAAGCAACTCTATTATTGTATATAACCCTTTATCCATTAGCCACGAGAATAACTTTTGTTTGAATTGTTTTAGAGTCAGTTCCCTTATGGTAGCTGGTATTTTATTATATATTTTAATTGTGACCATTGATATATTTCTATGTCTCAACGCTGTCTTACGTATTGGTAATAATAAATTCATTGGATAACTAAATTTTATTTTTGAGTGTAACTGATCCTTAAATGCAGATCTACATTTGTGTTCTTTTACTTTATCTTTAGATTGATGGCTTACTCTCAGTAGTCTGAAATTTTATTACAATAATATTTCAGTGGGTGTCTTTCTGGATTAAGCCAGATGTTGTACCAGCCAGAGTGACTCTAAGTGTGGCTTCTCTGCTCACTCTGAACACGCAGCTGGTACGATCTCAAGCGCAACTGCCTCCAGTTTCGTATATCAAAGCCGTTGACGGATACATGTGTATTTGTACTATGTAAGTAAGAAGATCGATCATAGAGCATTATACATACCTTATAGAGATGCCATCGTCCATGCCACGTTGAAAACACCGGTTATTGTACCTTTGAATATTGACCACACAGACCAAGATGGACCAACGTAGAAATTAATATTAAGTCACGCTGTTTGAACGGGTACGTTCTGTGGCTCGAGCCATGTCACAGAGGGGTCCTTGCTGTCTTGATTAATGAGGAACAGGTTGACGGCCCCCTTAATGGTAAGCAGTTACCGTCGCCTATGGATGGTCGTGACGCTAGAGGCACCGCGAACACGCTGCTGTCCCATAGAGGTGCAGGAACCTGGATCACGAATGCCGGAACACAATACAAGATTATTATGGCTTCATACATATAAATAGATTAATGGTGGTTGGCATCCGGACGGGCCCTGGGGCCCTACCACGTAGCTAGTGGTTGTTTTGTCGCTTTTTAAGACAGGCCGACCCGGCCGCAAAGGTTTATTCTTACTCGGCCCCTGTATGGAGTTGAGTCCAGGATTCCATATGTTTAACAAAATGTGCTAAATATATTTATAATAATGGTGTGTAAAAAGACACGAAGTAAAAAAATAAATATTCATGGAGTGACGAGATAAAAGATACTGCTTTTCTTCTCACGCGCCGTTTTAGAAAAGCGTGGTACAGCTATAATATTATCATGTTTGATATATTTTTAATGACTTTTAATATTTCAGTTTTGTTTTCATGACGCTAATGGAGTTTTGCGTGGTGCATGTCGTTTTAAGGAACGCTGAAAAGTGTAAGGTAAAATATTCCTGAATAATAATATAGTTAAATATAACTATTACGTCTAAATAAATATAAATAATATAAATACCGCAGTGTCTCAAGACGAAGGTTTTTAACCAATGTGTGTTGCCAGTGATGACATACGGAACGCAGACGTGGTCGCTAACTATGGGCCTTATGAGAAAGCTCATGGTCGCTCAGAGAACAATGGAGAGGGCTATGCTCGGAGTTTCCCTGCGAGATCGAATCAGAAATGAGGAGATTCGCAGGAGAACCAAAGTAACCGACATAGCCCGGATGATTGCAAAACTGAAGTGGCAGTGGGCTGGGCACATAGCTCGAAGGACTGATGGCCGTTGGGGCAGAAAAGTCCTCGAATGGCGACCGCGTACCGGAAGACGCAGTGTTGGTAGGCCCCCCACAAGATGGACCGATGATCTGGTCAAGATCACCGGAATAGGTTGGATGAGGGCAGCGCAGGACCGATCATCGTGGAGATCTTTGGGGGAGGCCTTTGTCCAGCAGTGGGCGTCTTCCGGCTGAAATGATGATGATGATTACGTCTCTTCTCCCAGACGTTTAACTCTGGTTACATTAGAAGCTTTCATTAACATCAACAGCTGCTATTGGACCTAGGCTTCTTCTAATAGACCGCGACACTGGCAAAATCAATTAGCGTTGGGGCCAAATAATTAAAAAGATTTCAAATCCTCGAAGAAACTCCGGGTTTAAATTAGTGAAACAACCTCACAGTGTATATCCACGAATCTGTACTGGTTGAAAACTCGTTATCAAACCGGAAGTTCACTACTGAGTATAGAAAACAGCATGTTGCCCTTCCGTGACTCTTAATTATCCTAAGCAAATTGCCGCAAGAGACTGTCCGAGTTCCTAACCCTGATATATATTCATATTGTTAAATAAGAATAACTTAAAACTTTATTCAAGATTTCACAAATCCGTGTCCTCTCAATAGAGCGATTGCGCAGCACCCGCCTGAGCTGTTCAACTTCGCCCCACCCGTAGTGGTGTCCCCGCCATAAGATATGGGAAATTCCTAGTTGATATTTACCTCGATATCAATATAAATAGTCAAAACGATGGCCATGTGGCTAGAAATAAATCACCGTATATTTGTTCCTAAAATACTAATAGTTCTTTTGCTAGTACAAATGTGGGGAAAGAAGCGCATCGTTTGATTATAGGTGCCCAGGCGGCTCTCGCAGTATACAAACCAAATTTAATCATACCTATTTACTTTTAAAAGGAAATCAAGGATAGGCATTGACAGAAATACAGCGGACTTTAAGTTCTGAAGTCAAAAGCTTCGAGTGCAAGGAGGTCGAATTCTTAAAACATCAAAAATTTACATAAAATATTTTCAGTCATTTTTTGCATTAGATAAAAACTGTGTTTTGCAAGGCTTTTTCACAGATATATTTACAAATAACAGGCACATAACCTACAATCAACACCCAGACCAGTCAAACTACAAATATTTTATCCCTTTAGGGATACGATAGTACGTAAGACATGTCACCAAGCTTTTATATACTTTATAAAAATTTACGTATTTTTCAGGATGTATTTACTGCTGCAAGAGCCCATACGCGAGCGCTCAACATAGACCGCTTTTCAAGAGTTTTCTTTCTACTCCTATTTACCAGCATGAATGTCGCATATTGGGTCTACTTCACCCTACTTATTTAATCAAGAATTACAAAATCTTCAAGTGTCTCAAGCTAATATTCAAGACATTAACTATTTAGAGGCAGCGAAGAGGAACTGTCTTAATCATGCCTTCGACTTAACGACAGGCGATATCGCTAAGAGAAGAAATATATGAATTTGACAATGGGTGTATGTAAAATGGCTGCCGTATTCGTGTCGTGTTTCTTATATAAAAAATAACTTAAATTATTACCTGATGCGTGATTCAAATAATAGCGAGAGTATTATGGCTAAACTGCCTGTTACTAGTTCGATGGTCTGCTATGAAATAATATACTTACATTACGCATAGTTGTATTAAGGTCTATTTTAGTTTTTAATTAGTCCATTTGACGACGCGTTTACAGAGGATAATATTGAATTGGATACCTATTGGAATCCTTTTTAATAATATGTACATATATACCCATGCACCGATAAGATCCGCAAATAAAGAAGTCTTTAGCCGCGAGTATAGGAATTGGGTCGCATTTTTTAAATGCGCGAATAGTGATAACGCGAATGAAAGAAGCGCGAATAAGGAGCTTTTGATAAATCAATCAATGTTTTTATTATTTGCTTGTATGTATTAACACTGTGTATAAGAATATATTTTTACTTATTTCTGTACGCAAATGATGTTTCCAATAAATTTATATGCAACTTTTACTGTCTAATATATTCTGAAATACATACAGCAACATATAAGAAACAAAATTATTTATTTCAATATCATATTGATTTCCCCGTTCAGGGGCAGGGTAAGAATACCTGACCTATGCAGCCTGTTATAAAAGGCGACAAGCTACTGAGCTCTGATCCCCACCACCTAGTTAAGTGGTCAAAACCCATCTGAATTGCAAAACCCTTCTCTAAAATGCCGCCATAATAACCTTGTGTTGTTGGCCGATGTGCTCTCCAGGCGGAGGGTGGCCGTGGCGTTCCTGCAGGAGACTCGGTGGAAGGCCAGCAGATCCCGGTTCATTGGGAATGGCTACAAGCTGATCTACACAGGTGCACCTGGTGGGGAGAATGGGGTTGCCATAGTGCTCTCGGAGGAGTTCCAGAACGACATTTTGGAAGTGAAACGTCATAGCGACCGACTTATGGTCGTTAGGGTGCTTATCGATGGGGTAGTTACCCACTTGATAAGTGCCTATGCGCCACAGGCCGGTTGTGACGACGCCGATAAAATAGCGTTTTGGAATCTACTCGGAGAAGTACTCCGTGGAATCCCATTATCACAGGGGATCGTTTTGGGGGGTGATCTGAACGGTCATGTGGGTGATGAGTGTGGGGAATTCGAGCGTGTTCACGGTGGATTTGGGTACGGCAGCCGCAACGCAGAAGGGGAGGACATCCTCAATGCGTGTGCGGCGGCCGACCTTGCCATCGTGAACACGTATTTCAAAAAGAGACCCGAGCATCTCATCACCTACAGGAGCGGGAGGAATGCTACCCAAATCGACTTCCTACTCACTAGGAGACACCACATCAGCAAAGTAGCCAACTGCAAGGTCATACCCGGTGAGAGTCTCACTGCACAACATCGTCTTCTTGTCATGGACCTCTGCGCTAAGCCTAAAGACACGTATACCGAGCGCGTTCAGCGCCGAATCAGGTGGTGGCTGCTTGATGAAGTCACGTCCCAGGAGTTCGCCTTAGCCGTCGGTGACAAGTGCACCGGTGGTATGGGCGAACCAGTTCAGGCTTACTGGGACAAGATTCAGGCGGCTATCCTTGGGTCGGCGAAGGAGGTGCTTGGGGTGTCTAAGGGTGGTCGCAAGTGTGACAAGGAGACATGGTGGTGGAACGACACAGTCCAGAGGGAGACTAGAGCGAAGAAAGCCCTCTTTAAGAAGTGGCAAGCGTCCAGATCTCCTGAAGACCGCGACGCATACCGGATAGCAAAGCGCGCCACTAAGAGAGCTGTTGCCAGAGCCAGGTGAGACCACTTACAACCACTTTACGATAAGTTGGAATCGTCTGAGGGGCAGAAGCTCATCTATAAGTTGGCGCGCTCCAGGGTCAAAGCGGCACAGGACATTTCCAAGTGCCGCTGTGTAAAAGACCCTGTGGGCAACCTGCTATGCGAGGACCTCGCGGTGAAGGAGAGATGGCGCTCGTATTTCCACGAGCTGCTGAACACGCAGCACAAAGAGGTGCAGCCGCCTGATCTTCCTCCGAATCAAGGACTAGTGCCACTGATAACGCCTGCAGAAGTCCAGAATTGTCTTCGCCGCATGAAGAATCGGAAAGCTGTTGGATCCGATGGAGTCCCCATCGAAGCCTGGAAGGCGATGGGCTCGCGTGGTGTGGGCATTTTAACAGACCTTTTCAACCGGACACTCCTCACCGGTACGATCCCGAGCCAATGGAGACTGAGTATCATTACTCCAGTCTTCAAAGGCAAGGGGTCGGTGCAGGAGTGCGGTAGTTACCGAGGAGTTAAGGTCATGTCCCACACCATGAAGCTCTTCGAAAGGGTTATCGACTCTCGGATTCGACAGGAGTGCACTGTCTCGGATTGTCAATATGGGTTTCGCCCTGGTCACGGGACAATGGACCCTGTTTTTGCCCTAAGGACTGTCGCGGAGAAATACAGGGCGAAGAATACGCCTCTGCATTGCCTTTTTCTCGACTTGCAGAAGGCCTTCGACTGTATTCCTCGCGCGATAATCTGGTGGGCATTGCGGTCCAAAGGGATTCCAGAGGCCTATGTTGACATCATCCGAGACATGTACCGTGACTCCGATTCCGTAGTTCGGACCGCTGTTGGCGACACAAAACCTTTCCCCATCACCGTCGGGGTGCACCAAGGATCCGTCCTTAGTCCGTTTCTGTTTAGCGTGGTATTAGACGTATTGTCAGACAGCATCAGAAACTCACATGAGCAGCCCCCGTGGTTGCTCATGTATGCTGATGATATCGCGCTGGCAGATTCGGACAGGGGTAGGCTGGTGCGACGTGTGAAGGCGTGGAAAGAGTCGCTTGAGAACGGTGGTCTGAAGCTCAATGTGGCGAAGACCGAGTACTTGGCCTGTAACTCCACAGATCCCACACCCGTACGCATAGACGGCAACACGGTCGAGCGCACGGATCTTGTGAAATACCTGGGATCTGTGTTTCATGCATCCGGTGACATCGATTGCGACGTCAAGGCACGCATTGCTGCCGCGTGGGCCAAATGGCGTGTGGTAACTGGTGTCATTTGTGACCCCAAGATGCCGGTAAAGTTGAAGGGACAGGTTTATAAGACCATCATTAGGCCTGTCCTTTTATACGGTTGTGAAGCGTGGCCGGTGTTAGAGCGACACAAGCAAGAACTGCGTGTCACGGAGATGAATATGCTGCGGTGGATGTGTGGAGTGACGCGGAAGGACCGCGTTAGGAACTCCCGCATTCGCGGCAGCCTTCATGTCCGTGACATTGCGGATAAATTGCAGGAGTGTCGGCTCCGATGGTACGGCCACGTTTTACGGCAACCGGATGCTTACGTGGGAAACAAATGTCTGGCCATGCCGCTTCCGCCGGGCCCCGGCAGGAGGGGTAGACCCAAAAAGTGCTGGCTTGACGTCGTAAAGGTTGATATGCGTGCCAATGGTCTCACTACCAGGGATGCTGAAGACCGTGCGAAGTGGAGTAGAAAAAGTCGGAAAGCGGACCCCGGGCGCCGAAGCGAGAGTTTGGGCTGCAACCGGGATTAATCGCTGAGATGATGATGATGAATAACCTTGTGTTGTGTTCCGGCATGGGTTCCAGTTCCTCAACGCGGTGGCAAACTGTTAGTGGTGCCCCCTGGCGTTTATTAAGGCATTTAAGTCTGCTGTTCCACTGCAATAAAAAAAATTTGATTTAAATTTCCTTTAAGAAACAGCTTTTTCAGTCCTTCTGACTATGAGGGAATCAAGGTTATGTGGAACTCTGAGCCTACACACAAGTAAACCCCACTGTCCTCCTTGTTTTTAATGGTGTAGAACCGCAGACAGGCGGACGGCCCGCTTAGAATTTAGCAGTTACTGTCGCCTAAGGGTGTTTGCAACGCCAGTGGCATCGTGAACACGCTGCTGTCCCATAAGGGTACAGGAACTTGGGTCACTAATGCCGGAACACAAGGTTATTATGGCGGCATACTTAAGACCAAAGGTGGTCGCCATCCAGACGAGCTTGAGGCCCTACCACGTAGCTAGGGTGGGTTGTTTTGTCGCCTTTTACGATAGTCCGACCCCGGTCGCAGAGGTTAGTATTCTTTCTCCGCCCCTGCGCGGATAAAAATCCTCCTATTGCTTAATGCTTGACTCGCCTGACAGTAGTTTAGGCAATACCTTCGCTCAAGACATATATTGAAAAGTAATAAGTTGGCCTGGTATGGCCATATAATGCGAAGAGTGGAGCGTCATATAACAAGGAGGCTACTAGAAATGAGTGTATGGATACAAAAGGAGAGGTAAATCAAAGAAAAGATGGATGGATTGTGTAAAAGATGATATGGTACAAAAAAGTGTGAATATTCAGATGGCGGCTAACAGAGAAGAATGGAAGTCCTCTTTGGTTGGACCTTGGTGGGACCTTGGTTCTCCCTTATCAAACCCTTACCCTTCAATGGTTCTCACCATAACAAAAATCCTAACCATCTTTAACACTACTCAGGAATAGCTTTCCATAGCTGACTTATCCTATCCACAGAAAGATCTGGTGGTCCAAAAACAAATTGTCCAGCATATTGTGGTCCCAGGTTTTTTAGTAGACCTGCTCGCATTTGACTTAACACTAGGCTTGATAACGGTGTTCTCACTACACCAAGCTTTTGGGCAATCACTCCTGTAATATGTACGTCATCAATCCAGAAGTATGGCATGTTTTGAGCTTCTTTAAGCAAACGGGGGACCACATCTTGGGAGTAGAGGATGGCCCAACCTGAAAATATCAATGCATATACAATACTAACTGACCTAGCAAACATTGTTCCACCATAAATTTAAAAAAACATTTTTAAAGTGAACCGAGTTGTGAATCAAAACTGTTGCATATATTTCTAATAACCTATAGCAGTGGTGCGCTAATTTTTTTCGACTACTACCCTTTCAGTAGAGACTATCCGTGCAGTAGAGAGACCATCCGTGCAGGGGCGCAGAAGGAATACTACCCTCTGCGGCTGGGGTCAGCCTGTCGTAAAAGGTGACAAAACAACCCACCCTGGCAACATGGTAGGGCCTCAAGCCCGTCTGGATGGTGACCACCTTTAATCTTAAGTATGCCACCATAATAACCTTGTGTTATGTTCCGGCATTAGTGACCCAAATTCCTGTACCCTTATGGGAGAGCAGCATGTTCGCGATGCCACTGGGGTTGCAAACACCCATAGGCGATAGTAAATGCTAAATTTTAAGCGGGCTGTCAGCCTGTCTGCTGTCCTACAGCAATAAAAAAAGTATATATATATATACTGTTCATTTCCTCAAGGGGATGGCTGGAGGCCTGTAGTGTTGTGATCTTATAAGCTGTTATTATTTATTATATTAAGTTCATTTAAAGAAAATAAAGTCTTGTCGGTGAGAAAAATGTTTATAAAATCAGTAATTTTGAATATCCACGTCAAACCACCTAATCTTATATTTAAGCGACGGCAAGACCTTGTTTATAACATTCCACGCTGCAAAACATCATTTGCGCAGAAATTCGCGGATTATCTGGGCCCTAAATTATATAACGAAATTAGCAAAGTAATTAAATTAAACAAACTTCCCATTGGTAGGTGTAAGAAAGTTTTGAGTGATTATTTGTATGAGCTGAATTATCAAGAGTCAGAAGAGATTATCAAAGCAATTATTTAAATATAATATTACATTTTACTTATATATAAACTTACATACATTATGTTCACATACAATCATTGTTTCAGTTAATATATGTATCTATATTTTTCTTTCCCTTCTTCTTTCATTAATATTTTATTTTAAATTATTATTTATTTTTACTACTATATCTCATTTAACTACTATATATTATTTCATTATTAATATAATGGTAATTATTATATATTAGTTCTTATTTTAAAAATACTGGCCCACTGAGATACAGTATTCACTAGTTCAGGGGCCAGTGTGATTTTTTCTAAGTCAAATTAGTTGTTGTACATGAACTGCTGTGATATGAATCTTTTATATTTAAAATTTGTATGTCATGTATAAATAATTAAATAAATAAATAAATAAATTTTCATTTAAAACAAAGGGGCTAAGTACAGACTAATAAGAATGAAAGATACAATTACTGTATAATATTATTATTATTATTTATTTATTTCAGACAGTTACAAAATCATGTCCATAGTGGGTTAGTAAATTATAAGTAAACTTAAAAATCTATTGTTAGTAAACACAAATATAAAATGATCAAAATGTCCATGACGCGACTGGTGCGTGCAGCTGTACCCAGTGGCGAATCATTGGGCTATCCCACCGATTGCATAAAATTGCCACCATACTGTGAGGGCTATCACGGAACCTAGCTGAGGTAGCTGCGCAACGTTTACGCATGAGGGCCTGAAAGCTGTCAATAGCATTTTCTGCAAACATAATCGATGCACTACAAAAACGAGGCAACCCCAACAAAATCCTGAGGGCGTCGTTATACTGCACTCGCAGGGCATCGATTGCCGCCCGCGTGTACCTCAGCCACAGACTACAGGTGTAGAAGGTTTGGCAATAGGCCTTGAACAAAACCAGCTTGACATCCCGTCCACACCTTGCAAATCTGCGAGCCAACATATTGCATCGGACAGCTAAAGCCCTACGTTCTCTCTCAATATCTAGGTTATCACTTAGATCCTCGGTCAGCCAGTGGCCCAGATACTTAAACTGGGAAGTACGTTTAAGAGGAGTATTACCAACATAAACTATTGGCACAGAAGTGCATATCTTGGAACCAGCCTTGAAAACCAGCATCTCGCTTTTTTTGGCATTATACCTGAGCCCATGAGATTCTGCGTAGCGTTCACAAATACTTATGAGTTGCCTCAGTGCACCGATCGATGGGCTCAGCAGCACCATATCATCAGCGTAGCTAATATTATTGACGCAAACTCCATCGATGTGACAGCCAATGTAGGCACTGCTGAGCTCCTCAATCAACGCGTTGACGTACCAGTTGAAAAGACAGGGTGAGCTGATCTTGTCTTACTCCACACTTTAGCCTATACAAATCAGACGTCGCACCAGCCCATTTAACAAAGTTCATCTGATTTTGGTACCAATATCTTAATAATTTTGTGACAGCACTATCTACTTTTGTTTCATTTTTTAGTTTCTCCCATAATATATCATAGGATACCAAATCAAAAGCCAAAAATATTGTTTCTTCAATTCCCACTCAAAACAAAATATTTGTAAAATATGAAATAAGTTTGTTCTCATCTGTAATAGTAAGCTATTCTTATATTATGTCAAACAACATTTTAAAATTGAATGAATGCCAAAAAAAAAAACAATCTTTCCATAAGAAAAGTAATTTGATAATTTTTATTTACAGTAATAAGGGCCTTATGTGAGAGGCCCAACTCTGTCCTCTGTCCATCCCAATGGACCTTGTTAGCCCATGGTCGTTTTGTTGCCTTTCACGACAGGCCGACCCCGGCTGCAGAGGTCATTATTCTCTCTCTGCCCCTGCACATACAAAAATGCCATGCTTGTCCAAGCGGGATTGGTATTTCACACTGGTGACTTGGTATGCAGGTTACCTCACAATGTTTTCCCTCATTGTCCGTACATAGCAATTATGCTATATGCACATTAGGCGAGAAAAACTGTACAAGTGATGCCAATATAGGATTTGAATCTGGGACCTTTATATAGTTCTCTGAGTGTAATACCACTGAGCTACCAAGTACTAAATGAACTTAATATTTAAAAAAAATACCTGCACAGTAAGTAGGATAGTAAGCCAATGGAAACTCTTCAATAGTGACCATCCATTTTGAGGTAGCTTCCCTCTGCACAGGGGCATGTTCCAAAACTTGACATGTTATAAGTCCCTTCGCTCCCCATGGTGACAATTCTCTAGCTAAAAACTGCCATAGTGCATTTGAATTAACCACAACATCATCATCTGTCTTCAGAACATACTTTGCTTGGGGACAGTGGTGAGAAACCCATTTCAATCCCATCACGTGTTTATAAGTCATATTTCTGTATGCATCAATAAAATCCCCTTGTACAATATCACCATAAATGTAACTCTCTCTCTCAATCTCATCAGCAGTGCTCTTATTTTTAGGTTCTCCAACTAAATAAACTACTTTCGCAGCATCCACTGACCTGCCCCACGTATTTCTTATTATCATTCGATTTGCATAATTATCGGGGTTTGATGACACTATAACAACTAATAACAGTCCCGCTGTATAACCTTCACAAGGCTGAGGATTGACTTTAAACGAAAACTTTATATCTATAAGCCGGTCGTAAATATCATCTACTTCGAGTATTGTAACGTTATATGGTCCTAATAAGCCGAATTTAGGATCTTTAATTCGGACAACTAAATTTTTGCGATGATAAAAGTACTTGTGTATTAACATTATGGTGCAAGATAATATAAAAATCTTATGTAGAATTGACATTTTTAGTTTCATTACAATACACTTTAAAAACTTTAAATTTTAACACATTTCTCAATATGAAAGAAAATTATTGTAATAAAAACGTACATTGTCTACAAAGTTGTAACAAATTCAAAACAAATCAATGTTGTCAACAATGTCATCCCAACAAAGTTGTTGTTGTTGTTTTAATTTGCCAATCTGGTAGGCAAAGGCCTTGGTCCATACAGCCTAACAACCCAACAAAGGATTGTTGACAATGAAACATGCTACAGACCATCCGATCCGATCTTAATTATCGGATGAAATTGGACAACGTATAGGGCAACAGGTCATACCTTTATTATTAATACAAAATCGAAAGATCGGATGATCCGACCATCCTTTTCCTAAAAAAATAGGATCCTAAATCGGATTCGGAAGGTGTGTAGGGCATTCGTCCGATTAAACGTCGCCACCGTCAGTCACACGCGATCAGCGTTCCAGTCCAGACGTGTATCTACTTGCGTGCTTTAAAATGTCGAACGAAGAAAGCGATTCTTCATTGATTTCCTATTATAAAAATGGCCCACTTTGTTTACATTGACGACTTCCATGGCGTAGCGGCTAACTTAAATCGCTACGCTTATGGAGGCCATGGGCTCGATTCCCTTCCTGCGTCTGGGTGTTTAAACAAAGGTGTTTCTTTGTAAACAAAGGAATAGTCTAGATATTTTTTATTGCTTTAGGAATGCAGACAGGCTGATGGCCCGCTTAAAATTTAGCAGTTTCCGTCGCCTATTTGTACCGTCATGTCGTTTGTTGTATGCCTTATGTGTTCAGGCCGCGAGTATTTTGTATTATTTTTAGTGTTACTAAGAATATGTAGGTGCATAAAGGACACTTCGGCACCAGATTACTCGAACAGAGATTTGAGAAATATGTCCTATGAAAGACTTTTAAAAATCTAAAAAAAGGTTTAAAAAAATTCTACATTAGATGAGATGAAAAAAATATTATAAAAAAATTTTTTCAGCCCATCAGCTTCTCTTTTTCCTCAGTTTTCGTGCATCCACGACGATACTTGATATTACTACTCCTGTTCCTATATTCTGTAGTTTAGACAAAGTAGGAGCCATATAAAACACGTTTGCAGTGTGTCATATTAGAAAACGATCTGATAAAATCTGATAGAAGCACAGATTGGAAAGTCTGTAGAGAATGTATCCGATTTAGGATTTCCGATAAATCGGATAGAATAGGAAGGTCTGTAGCGTGTTTTAACACCACAGACTAACACGCCGATATTGAAGTTTAAAATGGTAGACAACAAACTTAGTTCATACTACTCTGTCATATGTGCCCATTTTGACTAAGCGAGTAAGTATGTGGGCTCTTTATCGACACTCGCTGGAAACTGTCGGGTTGGACGGGTTAGATATGTTTTTATTATTTTACAGTTTGTATTATCTTCATTAACATTTCATTCAACGAATAAATAAATCAATCTATCAAAGTGGTATCGTATTTTATTTACTTTTTCATTTTAATTTGAATAATAAGATCAAAATGGTATAATGAGTTTTTAGAGGTAAGTCCCCGGGGAAATTTTTTTTATATCTTATCATTATAATGTATTTTTTGAAGACTTTTCAATGCGAAAATCTCACCAAAAGAAAGTTCTATAGTAACTTAGTACAATAGAATATAACATACACTATCTATGAAGGAATAACGAAATTTTATTTAATACTTTGATGATAATATGTAATACTGGTTGTGTACAATAGTTTAGCCAAGGTTAACGCCATAATATACAGGGTGTCCCATATGTAGTGGACCAACGGGGTGTGGGTGATAGGGGGAACTATTATCTACCAAAACCACTAAAAATTATTGTTCTAGGTCTTATAGCTTTGAAGTTATGATTTTTTTAATAAATAGGTGAAATTATCGTCCTATGTACAAATATTTTATAATTTTACGAAATCTATCACTTATATTTTTTGTTATTTTTATTCTAGGCGGTTAATAATACATAGGTCTTTTTAGAGAAAATCGTATATAGGTGTAATTATCAGCATGAAAATTAAAAAATAAAACTAGTGCAATTTTTACATTTCAAGATGCTCTATGTGGTGTTTGAGCTAAGCTGGTGTAAAAAAAATGTATTATAGCCTAGTGAAACTTTATTTTAAAAACATCTACATGTCATACCAATTACAAAAAAGTATAACACTGTGGTTTAAAGTGAATTTTAACGTAGTCCATAGTGGACTACGTTACTAATTGCAATATAGCCTAGTAAAAAAGAATAATTAAAAACCGATAATTATTTTCCGAAAGATACTAAGAACATACTAACACTTTTAAATTTTATATATTTATACGGAAGCTTTAATATACTATTATATCTCGATAATATTATTCTAGACGTCTTTAGATCCTACGTCATAATGATAAAGTTTTAAAGTTTGCAATATTGTTAATGATGATAGTCGGTTTAATAATTGATTAACTGCTTTGTTTATCTTAAGTTTAACATTAATATTTATTGGCAGACCCATTAAAGAGTCATTTATCCCACAGTTATTAAGAATCGGTCGGACAAAGCTTCGGAAGCGGCCTCTTGAGCACGATGTGAAATGTCGCATGTCGCAGAGGCTCCATGCTCAATGAAACGTTTAAGGTGCTGATAATACCTCGTTAATAATATCAATTTTTACTTTGTTACGATGAGTTGATGTATCGATTCAACATAATGCTGAACGCCTTACATCGTTGACTGGAAAAGCGGCGCTTAATTTTTATTGGTTATTTTTATTGGTATATTTTAGACTCCTATCACCCAAATTTTTTTTCATATGGATCACAAACGCGAGTTAGATGGTGTCGCAGGTCGCGAAAAAAATAGATGATTTCTTAGGTTATTTGCCTTATTGGTAAATTAAAGTATCTATGCACATAACATCATCAGGTAACATCAAGAAGTGGCACCTTGGTGTATGCTCTTTGCCGATGACTTTGTGCTGGTTGAAATGCTCTCGAGGTTCAGAGCAGATTGGCTAAATGGCAGGAGAGATTGCAAGGTGTTGGGTTGAATATAAGTAGAACCAAAACTGAACATCTATGTGACTACTACTTATGTGACTGGTGGAATTTTCGCCTTTACCCTGATTACCTTAGGAGGTGTGTCTCTACCAACTTCCTCCAACTTCCGGTACTTAAAATCATTAATCCAGAACGACGGTAAGATAGCCCGAGATGTACTAAACAGAGTGAATGCAGGATGGATGAAATGGCGACAGGTCTCTGGAACAGTTTGCGATCCACAAGTGCCGTTTAGACTGAAAGGTAAAAATTATATAACCGTAATAAAACTTGTCTTATTGTATGGATCAGAATGGTGAGTTCAAAGGGAAAAGATGAAAGTTAAAGGCACACAGCAGATATGCGAATATTGAGATGGATGAGTGGAGTTAGAAAAATGGATGAAATTAGAAATGAGTATATTAGGGGAAGTTTGAAAGTAGCGCCAGCCATTGAGAAGCTGAAAAGTAATAGGTTAGCCTGGTATGGCCATATAATGCGAAGAGAGGAGCATCATGTAACAAGGCGGATGCTATAAATGAGAGTAGATGGATACAAGAGGAAGGGAGACCAAAGAAAAGATAGATGGATTGTGTAAATGATGATATGGTAAAAAAAGGTGTGAATGTTCAGATGACGGCTAATAGAGGAGAGTGGAAGCCACATAGTGTGGGATAAGGGCAGAAAGAAGAATAATAGTGCAGCACTCTGCTGCGGTATTATCATTTACTACCTATTACTCAGCGTGTTATTATCTATATCTATACTCTATAAAAATAAATAAAATTGGAGGGTCTGTTTGTAATATTAAAATAACCGTTTTTTACTAAGTGTATTTGGATGTATATACGGTACATATACCAAAACAACATTTTTTACAATTTTTGTCTGTCTGTCGGTCTGTCTGTCTGTCTGTTTGTTCCGACTAATCTCTGAAACGGCTGGACCGATTTTGACGGGACTTTCACTGGCAGATAGCTGATGTAACAAGGAGTAAATTAGGCTACTTTTATTTTAGAAAAAAAAAATGGTTTAGTTAAAAGTGATCAATTTCGGATTTTTAATATCCAATTTAAGTTGACCTCAGATTTATATCATCAATCATATAAAATAGGGTTCAGCTTAGGCTGGACTATTAGGTTCGAACGCAGTTTGTATATTTCATTTATTTATATTTTAGGGTTTATAGGGTTTGTAATCCAAAATAAACCATAAGATATATCCAAAAAATGCTGCCCAAAGTCACTATTCCACGCAGAAGGAGTCGCGGGCACTGCTAGTTCTATAATAAAAATGTTTTAAAATAAAATAACACCAGATGGCCGACTATAATAGCACGCAGGTTGAATATAGTTTGTCTAAACTATTATAATATTGAACATTTCTTTTTTTTTTGCCATAAGCGCAATAAATAATATAAAATTAACAATATTACGATAATTTTTCTTATTTTTTATGTTCATAGTATCTTCGCTTAATACGGTGCGTGCGGTCCCAAGTATTTGACACTTTTAAGATAAATAAAAATATAAATGTGCTGGTACATTTCACACAACGCCATCTAGTCCCAGAGTTAGTATCATAGTACTTGTGTTATAGGTACTTGATAACTGATACATATATTATGATTACATATATTACTAGCTGTGCCCGCGACTTGGTCCGCGTGGATTAGTGACTTTGGGCAGCATTTTTTGTGGATATATCTTATGGTTCATTTTGGATTACAAAAGCTATAAACCCTAAAATATAAATAAATGAAATATGCAAACAGTCAGTGTTATCGAATGGAACTACGCCATGCGCCTCCGGAATACGGGCGTTCAAACCTACAAGTCCAGTCTAAGCTGAACCCTATTTCATATGATTGATTATATAAATCTGAGGTCAACTTAAATTGGAATTTTCAATTTCCGAAACTTATCATTTTTAACAAAAAACTATTTTTTTTTTCTAAAATAAAAATAGCCTAAGTTACTCCTCGTTACATCAGCTATCTGTCAGTGAAAGACCCGTCAAAATCGGTGCAGCCATTTCAGAGATTAGCCGGAACAAACAGACAGACAGACAAAAATTGTAAAAAATGTTGTTTTGGTATATGTACCGTATACGTATACGTCCGAATGCACTTAGTAAAAAGCGGTTATTTTAATATTACAAACAGACACTCCAATTTTATTTATTTGTATAGATTTTCTTTTGTAAATAACATATTATACAAAAAACACTCAGACGCGAGATGGGAATCGAACCTGTAACTTCCACAAGCGAATCGAAGCGTGTTAGTCGTTTCGCCACGGAGGTCGTCAAACTCATGATGGTACAGAGACTAGTTTCAAGAAAACAGTATCTGGTAACGATGTCACAATATAAAAGGCTGGCAGACGTTGAAATCAAGCCAGTTATCATTTGTGGCATGCAATGTCACCGTGTTGATCGCGTAGGTTGGAATGAGCAAGATATACTGTACTGATGTCTGGGTGTTTATTTACAAAAAAAAAAGTATATAAGTAGTATATCAGTTGTCTAGGGCCCATAACACAAGTGCTACTTAGTTTGGGACTAGATAACGCTGTGTGAATTGTCACAAAATATTTATTATTATTTATTTATACATTTTAACTGAAACTCAGATCAAGTGAAATAATAAAATGTATTAATTAAACGGTATGGGTTGTGGTATAAATGAAAAATACATAGAAACATAAATTATCGTGAATAAAAAAAATGCAGAACTATTAACCATACTCGCAAAGTTCAACCAAATTACATGTTTTTCGTTTTCTTGCGACCATTTCAATATTAGGTATTTAAACCAGCTGTTTATCATGTATTCAGATATCCGTTCTATCCATGCTGGTGGTGGTGTCTCCTTTCCGCATAATGATTTTAAAAATATCGACAGCAAAACGTTTACTACCGTTATAATGACCGAGCCCCTATAGAATAAAAATAAGGACGGGTGTTCTGCAGAATGTTTCGGAACTATTTCTTCTAAAACACCAAAATAAATTAATAAGTTGGACAAAGCAAAGCAAGTAAAGAAAAGTCTCATATTCTTTCGGACATCGATGAATAAACTGGTTAATGTTATTATAGCAAGCACTACACCCGGGTAAATCAAAATGACGGCCAAAATCTCTCCATGGCGTTCTAGTGTAAAAATCATTCGTAGCTGCATTTTTGAACTTTGATCTTCTTCCTGTTTGTAGTCCGTAATGTCCCATTCCTTACCATATCCAGCTACAAGCATATTTATTGCTTTGCCTGAAAACATTAATTTGACTTTCTTACTCGGATATTCCCACACTCCAACTTCAAGCTTACACTGTTGACTATCATACGGCCAATCCCACAATTTTGTGCTACAAACTGTACGATCGTACACTCGTTGCATACATTCGATCGCTCCTGTGTAATACACGTCACAAAGCACCATATAAACACTCTTGTAATCGAACTCTACGTCTCCATTCATGAGCCTCAGACTTGGATACCAAATATCGTGGCTGTACATGGGGATTTGTTTTAAATTATCATAATCTTCTGGCTTCCACGTTAATCTGTCATCCTTCCATGCTAAATCAAGCCAGATATTAACACTGAACAATTCTTCAATGTTATCAAAACTGAAACTTTTGAGTATGAACTTCGTATCCACTTCTACGAAAGAATTATTACAGTTTGGCGGGTACTTGTCGTACAAGTATACATTTTTGAGATATTTTCGTAGTTGTACCTCGTATAATACCTCCTTCCCTCTATTATCGATGACGCAATCATCAGCAATACTTATACTAATAAGTAATAATATGAAAAACAGTCTTATTCGATTCATGGTTATTGGAAAACTGTGGTATGTAATGCCTTTAGAAATTGGAAACCAATTCGCCCACTTTGATAATTTATGCACATTATTGTTTTGCTGATAATATGACTATAATTATTAGTATTAATTTCATAGTTGATAATCTCCGTGGCGTACTGGCTAACGTATTACATGTCACATTGGATTTATCTTTTAAAAAACCACTTTTATTACTAACTTATTTTGTGTACAAGAAATATACGTAAATTAATTTAATAATTACACTATATTACAAAAAGAAATGAAAAACAAAAAAATACATGAAAATTATCTATACAAATATAAATAAAATTGGAGTGTCTGTAATATTAAAATAACCGCTTTTAACTAAGTGCATTCGGATGTATACACGGAACCAGTGTTACCAACCCTACTGTTTTAACAGTAGATTTGCTGTTTTCACATCGATGGCCCTGTTTTCTGTTTCATTCCTAATTTTTACTGTTTTTCAAGCACGAAATATTTTAGACGCTAAAGAAACTAAAATATTAAATCTTGACTTCTCGCATGAGCAGAAATATTTACCGTTGCAAGAAATATATGTCGATGGAAAGGTGCCAAATCTAATCAGAAGAAAGAGAGAAATTGGAGAACTAGAGGAAAAAAAGCTGAAAATTTTCCCATAAAGTGTAAGGAGTTTTATCTAGAAGCTGCAAAACAGATATTAAAAATTCCTTTTAACGACAAAAGTATTAAAATGTCTGGAGATGATAAATCCCAAAGCAATTCTGGATCGTGAAATAAAAAATAAATTCCCTTCCATTACATATATAGATTATTTCTTCCTAAATATTTGTCTAAATAATTTAACTGGACTGGATAGAGAATGGCAAATGTTAAGAAATCTCAATTTATCTATTGTCCAAAACAAAATTCCTGATATTGTCGACTTTTGGAAACATGTACACGAATTGAAAAATGGAAACGGGTCTCTAACATTTCCCATATTATGTCAATTAGGGTATAAACTTTTGTGCCTACCACATAGCAGCGTGGAAAGGTTATGGTGTATGTACGTGGAAATATCAACTATAATAATTCCAGACCCCGGGCACCGAAACGAAAGTTTGGGTTGCAACCGGGATGATGATGATATCGACTATAACTATTAAAGGAGCATCACACATTAAAACCGAAATAACCGATCGCTACTCATTTGAAACCACAGAAAGGCACATGAAGAAATTTAACAAAAACATTTACAATTTTAAAAAGAAAAATGAATGTGAAAATACTGAAGATGAAGCAATTGAGGATAGTAAAAAATAATTACTTTGTTTTTTGTTTTATAATATGTTGTAATCAATATTATAACAATGTATGTGAATCCTAGTAATTAATAAAAGTATGTAATAATTGTTTTAATTAAATGAGGAAAGTATGAAATCTGCCTTTTGTCCACTTTATCTGCTGTTTTCTACTGTTTTTTTATTGGTGAGCTGCTGTTTTTTAGATTTTTGGGGTTGGCAACACTGCACGGAACATTTACCAAAACAACATTTTAAATAAATTTTATCTGTCTGTCTGTCTGCTAATCTCTGAAATGGCTGAACTGATTTTGACGGAACTTTCACTGGCAGATAGCTGATGTAACAAGGAGTAACTTAGGCTACTTTTATTTTAGAAAAAAAAAATGGTTTTAGTTCTTCTTCTTCTGAAAGTGTCACTCCATTACTGGAGGTTGGCCGTTAGCTCTGAAAACTTCTACTTGTCGTGAGCCACCCGGAATAGTTGTTCTGCGCTGCTGATTCCGGTCCACTGCCTAATGTTCCGCAGCCATGATTTCTTGCGCCTTCCAAAGCGCCGTTTTCCCTGTACTTTGCCCATCATTATTAATTGAAGCAGCTGATATTTGCCATGGCGCAACACGTGCCCCAGATATTCGATTTTGCGCTTTTTGACGATGTGCAATTATTTTCGGGTCATACCAGCACGCTGAAGCACCTTTTCGTTGCTAACTTTCTGGGTCCAGCTTATACGGAGCATGCGACGATAGCACCACATCTCAAACGCCTCTAAGCGCCGCATGGTGCCTTCCTTTATGGTCCACGATTCGCTGCTGTACATAACCACAGGCCAAATGCAGCAATGTAGAAGCCGAGTTCTGAGTCTTAGGTTGATTTGCCGGCAGCACAAAACCTTCCTCATTTTGGTAAACGAAGCACAAGCAATTTCAATGCGGGAATTAATTTCTTGGTCCGACTCCCATGCTTCAGTCACCCATGCACCGAGATATTTGTAATGCCGAACTTGCTCAAGAACTTTCCCTGCTACCGATATTCTTGGTCGTAAGTAAGGGTCCCTGGTTATCATCATGACTTTGGTCTTTTATAAATTTATGGACAAGCCAGCCCTTTCACTGCACTGATGAACTCTGTCAACCAACTTTTATAGATCCTCTTGAGTAGATGCAATAAGAACGGTGTCATCTGCATAGCGTAAGTTGTTAATGAGCCTACCGTTCATTTTCACACCCACATCAAGATTTTCAAGGGCTTCGGTCATAATCGCCTCGGAGTATATGTTGAACAGTAATGGGGACAGAACGAAACTCTGACGCACACCGCGGCAAACATCCACCTCCTCCGTATGATCTTTCATGGTTTCTGGTTTTAGTTAAAAATGATTAATTTCGGAAATTTTTATTATCCAATATAAGTTGACCTTAGATTTATATCATCAATCATATGAAATAGAGTTTAGCTTAGGCTGGCATAGCTTTGTAGGTTCGAACGCACGTGTTACGGAGGCGCATGGAGTAACAATTGCATTCGATAACACTGACTGTTTGTATATATCATTTAGTTATATTTTAGGGTTTATAGGGTTTGTAATCCATAATATACCATAAGATATATCCAAAAAATGCTGTCCAAAGTCACTATTCCACACGGACGGAGTCGCGGGCACAGCTATACTCCGGACGCCGAGCAGGAAGAATTTCGTACGTTGATGGAAACAGACTCCGTCATTGCTCTGTGCGAGCGAAGCCGCATTATATTTACGCGGGAGTGACCGAGACAGATAATAACAGGTCAACGTACGAAATTCTTTCTGCTCGGCGTCCGGAGTATAGTAAATAATACATTGATTCCAAATCGCTTTCGGCCGGAAACGTTCCCAAAACGCCTTACACTGCCTTACAAGCCTTTATCGAGACCTGTCAAAACGCTTGATAGAGGTCTCACTGGATCAAAAAGCTGGTTTGTATTTAGGACAAAGGATAAGTGTTGCCATCCAACGCGGTATAATGCAATCAGCGTTCTAGACAGTTAATTTATAATCATGATTTATGTATGGTTATCCCACCAGCAACTTTAATAAATTATTCGTTTGCCGTACTGAGTTATCTGGAAGATATCGCTGTTAGCGATAAGGCCGTCCATTGTGCAATATTGTTAACTATAGGTATTTCAATGTAAAATACGTAATGTACAATGAATGATAAAATAAGACATTTTCTTATAGTATTGGTAAATTTTATTTCGATTAGTATTTGTTATTATTTTAATTTTTATATTTATTGCAGTATGATGTTAATTGTAGTATTTTTAAAATTTTTATCATTTATTTATAATTATATAATAATATGGATTCAATGATAAAAGGACAATTGATTTTTATATGAAGATTTTAAATAAAATAATAAATTGACATTATGTAAGCATTTAGACATATCATGGACAGAATTTCGGACCAATGCCTCCATCCGTGAAGAACTCCGCAGTAAGCAGCATCTCTCCGCTTTGGTCCAATCACGTATTCTCAAATTTTTCGGCCACGTTTCAAGGCGAAACAATGAATCCATAGAGCGTCTCGTTGTCCAGGGCAAAGTGGAGGGGACCAGATCACGTGGAAGATCACCCATGCGATGGACCGACCAGATCAAATCGGCTGTGGGCGGGCCTTTGCATGAGTGCACCAGAATGTCTCTGAATCGCGAAAGGTGGCGTAAAATCATACAGCGAACAATATCTGCCTCTAATAGTACTACCAGTTGATCACGACCGCTCTGTAAAGAGTGAATCGACTAAGAAGAAAGCATTTAGAATGTATTTTAAAAAATAAATACCAATAATAATATTTGTACGCTCTTTTTTGTGTACCTTTAGGGGCAAAAATGCACTGGGATTTATTTTTGTATATAACATTATGTAATGATAAGCTGAAAATGAAAAGATTTATGATTATAAATAAAATGTTATCTTTTTATTTGGATGTATTAACAACTCTATACATTGTATATGTATACCTATATTGATGTAGATTATAGGACGTGCTCAAGTGAGAATTGCGGTGACCTGCATCCAATAATAAAGCGGGCAAGTCCTGTCAGCTGACTGTCAGATTTCTGCAGCACTTGATCGACAAAGGATTTCCCTCTGAAATCCATCCATACTAATTTTATAAATGTGAAAATGACTTTGCGTTACGCTTTTACGCCTAAACCGCTGAACCTATTTTGATGAATTTCGGTATAGATATAGATTGGACCTTGGAGGAGGACATAGGCTACTTTTATTTTAAATTTATGTGGCTAAACAACGTCTGTCGGGTCAGCTAGTATTTAATCAAGAAGCATTTAAATACTTTTTACTTTGTGACGTCACATGAATGATGGAAGATCAGCGCTGGCTTTCCCCTAAGCCAGCATTTTGATTAATATCTTCTTCTTGCGGAGAAAGAATACTGACCTCTGCGGCCGGGGTCGGCCTTTCGTAAAAGGCGATTAAAAAAATACCCTAGGTACGTGGTAGGGTTCCTAGACTATTTGGATGGCGACCACCTTTGGTCTTAAGTATGCCGCCATTATAACTTTGTGTTGTGTTCTGGCATTAGTGATCCTATTTCCTGTACCCTTAAGGGACAGTAGCGTGTTCGCGATGCCACTGGCGTTACAAATATCGATAGGCGATGGTAACTGCTAAATTCTAAGTGGCCGGGAATCGAATCCGTGACCTCTGCAAGCGTACTGAAGTCGTTAGCCACTATGCCACGCAGGTCCTCAACTACTGCTAATTATTTTTTATTGCCGCAGATAGTGGACAGGCTGACAGCCCGCTTAAAATTTAGAAGTTACTGTCGCCTATGGGTGTTTGCAACTCCAGTGTCATCGCGAACACGTTGCTGTCTCATAAGGGTACAGGAACTTGGGTCACTAATGCCGGAACACAACACATGGTTATGGTGGCGGCATACTTAAGACTAAAGGTGGTCGCCATCCAGACGGGCTTGAGGCCCTACCACGTAGCTAGGGTGGGTTATTTTGTCGCCTTTTACGACAGGCCGACCCCAGTTGCAGAGATTAGTATACGTAAAAAACTACTAATACTGTTGTACAGTTTGTACTTGTAGTCTTATGAGTCGTAAGTCCCATTAGTTTTTTAACCTTTTTGCACAATAAATCATTGGAGTCACGTGCCGACGGTAAAGGAAAACATCCCGAGAAAACTTATATAACAAATAATTAACTTAATATTCAAGAGAAATGAGTTCTTATTGAGCTAGTCGGTAAGAACACGTGTCAGTGAAACGTTCAAGTGACGTGATCTGGGGACAGACTTTCATCTAAAAGTCCTCCTAATTACCTATATCTATAATTATCTATAGTATCTATTTCCTTCTAAAAAAAGGAATTTAATGAAACATTATGCGCATGTCATAATTTTAAAACGTCCTCAAATGCTAGATGTATAACCCCATCCGCCATTACGTTTCCCGCGCTTTGGCTGACAGCTGGAGCTTTCGCGCGCTTAGAATAAATAATTATATATAAAATAAAAAATGCCCTTTGGCATTAATTAAAAAATGAAATTAAAGTAATATATTTTTAGTTATTCTGTAAATGTTTTGAACAGTTATTTTTAATATAATGCATGATTAAATTTAAATAAACGGCTGTTTATTTTCCAAAATGGCGGCCGGAAGATTATTATGGATAACTACAGTTTTGATACGGCTTTGGCTGGGTGCGAGCGACCTTTGTTACGCTCAGTAAGTATTATTAATTATCATACACGTCTCTAAACGATTCTCTCGCAAATCGATTATAAACGATCACTGTTCCTAATACATTTGTCCAAAGCGGTTGGCCTGTTACGATTGGAAATATTAACGCTAATTTGTGATTAGTGTTTAATAGTGTGTACAAACAATAAGCGCCTGATTAAATGACAATAGTTTAGAAACTAAACGGCAACACTGTATTAATAATTAAATAAATATACACAATAATAATAATAATTATTATTTTGCTTCGGTAGTTTATTATTATATATTTTTTATTGCTGTAGAACAGCAGACAGGTTGACAGCCCGCTTAGAATTCATCAGTTACAATCGCCTGTGCAATGCCAGAGGCATCGCTAACATGTTGATAACTACATAGTGGTTCTGAAACCTGGTCACTTTGAGCATAACACAAGTTATAGCTGTTTATTTAAAAATCAGGAGTGGTTGCGATCCAGACAAGCTTAGAACCCTACCACCTAGCTAGTCTTATTTAGTTGCCTTTTACGACAAGCTGATCCCAGCCGCAGAGCTATTCTTTGTCCGCCTCTACACGGATAAAAATAAAAATACACGGATAAATAAATGATGATAACTTCTAACAAGAGGTATACTGTTTGTTCCCTCCTAGAATCAAAATCACACAGCTGTTATTATCTAATCTTCAGTCTTAACAATGAGGTACATATTATAACACGAAATTTATAAAATAAATAATATTATAATAATTAATACCTATAATTTTTAATACATATATTCATTATATTTATGTTTAAACTAGCCGATCACGGCCGCTCTGCTGGGCGAATATCAGGCAAAAATAACTGGAAAAAAATGAGAAATGGTACTCGTATCTTCGTAAAAAAAATTTTTTCAATAAAAAGTATCCTATGTTACTTCTAATACTTCCAAGAATATGTGTACAAAGTTTCATGACGATCGGTTAAGTAGTTTTCGCGTGAAAGCGTAACAAACAAACTCACTTTCACATTTATAATATTAGTATGATTATCTATTTAATAATGTATGTTATATAGAAATTTATTATATGCATGTAAACAGTTATGTGCACTCAACCGACCCATTTATTTTTAATAAATTTTATTGACTTCTCTGCAAGAAATCGCTCACAGCGATAAGACCGCTACTATTATTTACTATTTTTGATTGCAATAAAGTATATTTTACTTACTAATATTATAATTACAGCCCATAAAAAGACCCACTACTGGACTCGTGAGTCCCTTAGAGAAAACGGGCAGTACACTCGCCACGCTTGTCCAAGGATTGGCGCTTTACACATACCGGCAATCTTGTTAACAGATTTCCTCATAATGTTTTACTTCACTGTTGTACATGCCAATTAAATGAACTAACTGTAGATATAGTACATTTGTGGGAGGAATGTGTCCAAACTGCTAATTAAGGAAGCATTTAATAAACAGTCTTGATGGACATAGGGATGCTACATTTTATTTTTTCAAAACCAAACTCGGTAAAATTGTTTTTAAAATTAAGTGTCATTTTGACAAAAAAATCTATAGAAATAAATAAAATTGGAGGGTCTGTTTGTAATATTAAAATAACCGCTTTTTACTAAGTGCATTCGGACGTATACACGGTACATATACCAAAACAACATTTTTTACCATTTTTGTCTGTCTGTCTGTCTGTTTGTTCCGGCTAATCTCTGAAATGGCTACACCGATTTTGACGGGACTTTCACTGGCAGATAGCTGATGTATCAAGGAGTAACTTAGACTATTTCTATTTTAGAAAAAAAAATAGTTTTTTAAAAATTATAAGTTTCAGAAATTTTATATTCCAATTTAAGTTGACCTCAGATTTATATCATCAATCATATGAAATAGGGTTCAGCTTAGGCTGGATATCGTAGGTTGAATTTCTAATTTAAGTTAACCTCAGATTTATGTCATCACTCATATGAAATAGTGTTTAGCTTAGGTTGAACTTTGTAGGTTCGAACGTACGTATTCGGGAGGCGCATGGCGTAACAGTTGCAGTCAATAATACTGACTATTTGCATATTTCATTTATATTTTAGGGTTTATAGGGTTTGTAATCCAAAATAAACCATAAGATATATGCAATAAATTCTGCCCAAAGTCACTATTCCACGCGGACGGAGTCACGGGCACAGCTAGTAGATATAATGGGGCTGACATGTATAAAAAAAGAACAAAGACACCCTTAAAAAAATATTATAATATGCACATTAGGGGGAAAATCTGCCTAAGAGTATATACCATCATGGGGTTTTTTGACCCAGTGATCTTTAGATTGGTCTAACTAAGCTAAGCTATTAAGTACCAAACGTAAAATAAATAAGCTTTTAATGTTAAAACACTTTTAATGCTAAAAATACACAGAACATACGCGTACGTAAGTAAACATTTGTAAGCCATATGGCATCCGAGGAAACTGCATAATTAATAAGTCTCTGTTAATTTTGTTCACATTTAAAGGATATATTATAAACAAAGATATTATTATGTATGACAATGGACAAATACAAAAAAAAAATTGGTTCGGTTATCGTTTATTTCTGAAAGAACAAAACAATTTGATTCACTTACGGAGAAAAACCACTTAAAATTAAAATATACATCGATCCGGCTACACTTTTTCAATTATTTATCTTTTACAAACAAATATGAATTCATGAATACACATTTAAAATTTAAAGTTTTATCAAGGAATAAAGGAAAGATTGCATAAAAAATTATATGGTGAATAAAGCATAAATTTCAGTTTACTGGTTATTTTACAGAGAAGAGCAAAAGAAAGGCATTTAAGGGCAGGAAGATAAAACTTTATTAAAGACTGAGTACTAATGGTTTTTGCGTATGGGATGATTAGAGAATCGAGTTCATAGAGCACCCTAAAGTTAGTTACCGGCAACGAAAGGCTCCATTCGAATTGCCTTTCTAGATGGGGTTCAATCACCCCTTAAAATATACTTAACCACATTTGTTTTTCGTGCTAGGGCGGAGTAAGACTACTAAACTCTGTGGTCGGGGCCTGTCGTAAAAGACGGCAAAATAACCTTAACTGCGTGGTAGGGCCCCAAGCCCGCCTGGATGGCAACCATCCCTGGTCATAGACAATTATAAGTAGGCCGCCATAATAACCTTGTGTTATGTCCCGGACTTGACCCAGATTCCTGTGCCCTAGTGCGACAACAGCGTATTCGTGATGTTCCCAGCGTCACGAACATCCATAGGCGACGGTAACTGCTTACTATTAAGTGGACCACCAGCCTAACTGCTGTTCCCCAGCAATAAAAAAATTATTACTTTATCTTCTATTACATCCTAGGTTAGGAAGAGTAGATTTTTATCCGTGCAGGGGCGGAGAAAGAATACCTCTGCGGCCGGTAGTAAAAGGTGACAAAACAACCTACCCTAGCTACGTGGTAGGGCCTCAAGCCAATTTTTGGTCTTAAGAATGCCGCCATAATAACCTTGTGTTGTGTTCCGGCATTAGTGACCCAAGTTCCTGTACCCTTATGGGATACATGGGATGGGCGACGATAACTTCTAAATTCTAAGCAATTTTTCCCAGTGTCAATACTCTTCTACATCACTCAAGCTACAGAGTGACAGGAGAGGCTGACCTAAGTCATCACGGCTGAGTCAGTCCGCCCTCAGATACACGCCGAAGCATATCTCTCTTTTAAAGCGTTTATCAGTAGAGGAACACTGGGATGCTTTCTGTGGATATAGCAGCGAAGTGCGTATTTTCGTCGAGTGTGGTCATGGCACATGAAAGTCCAACACTACTCCACCGCGAGCCCCCAAGCGGTTTTATGAGCATCAAGGATTTCCACCTCAAAAAATAACGGCTCTGAAAGATATTTAAAAATAAGAAAATAATTAGGAACTTAAATATTTAAAAAAATTTATATAACTATAGCTTCCAAAAATACAGAAACAACAATAATAACAAAGATAGATAGCATAACTTACAAGCAATAATACAATAATAAAACACTTGAATGAAGAAGAGAAGAATTTTGAAGACTAAATCCAGGAAAGGAGAGTCTTATTTATATCATAATGTTTTTTTAACAGGTCTACGCTTCTCACGTTTCAAGACCTTCTGCCTGATGATCCTCGGTTATACGACAAGATGAGACCACCGAAAATTAACGACCAGCCCACCATCGTTAATTTCCACGTCACTGTCATGGGCTTGGATTCGATTGATGAAAATTCCATGGTAAGCTTAGTGTAACCTTCAAATCTGGGCAAAGAACATTGTGTGCATAGGAGTGTATGACCAGTGGGGGAAACTATATAGACAATAAGTTATATAAGTTTGCCTATCAAACCAAACGACCAGTACCACGCCGGAACTCCGTCGAAGTCGACGTAGTTATGTCGGCCTTTTAACCCTACGGCGCCTTGTTCGCATTACTGACCGAGATGTCATAGCGAGCAACGGCCGGCATGCCGACTAAAACCCCGGGCGCCACCCAAAGCCTTACGTGGAGACATTGCAAGATCCACTTTTGGACATTACTCTGCGTATGTTCTCGACCCTTAAGGATTTCAAAATATTTGTATGATGAAAATAGTTTGTTCTGGCTTGGTGTGCATCCGTCATTTTTAAAGAAGTCCACCGTTCTAAGTATGGAGGGTAGCTGTAAGGAAAACTATCTGTTTTTGAAAGGTGTACCTCGAAATGGGTTAAATTAAGTTGGTGTCACAATATCATTAGTGTACATTTTTGTGGAAAGTGCCAAAAGTTAAATGGAATAGAGAATTTTAACTCAGTTAAATTCAATTCGTATATAACAGCTACATTTATATCATACACTGCATCTATATTAGCGTTATTCTGGAGGGTTTGTAAAATAAAATTTACAGCGTACAGCTGGATACTTCTTCAACTTTTTTTATTGCTGTAGGACAGCATACAGGCTGACGGCGCACTTAGAATTTAGCAGTTACCATCGCTTATAGGTGTTTGCAAAGCCAGTGGCATCGCGCATACGCTGCTGCCCTATAAGGATACAGGAACTTAGGTCACTAATGCCGGAACACAACACAAAGTTATTTTAGCAGCATACTTAAGACCAAGGGTGGTCGCCATCATGTTGGGTGGGTTGTTTTGTCGCCTTTTACGACAAGCCGACCCCGGTTGCAGAGGTCACTATTCTTTCTCCGCCCCTGCACGAGTAAAGACTTCTCCCCCTTATAAGATGGTTTTCCTTAGTTCCCTTAGTTAAAGTTAGTCCTTAGAAAAATCCAGAAATCACTAATTAGGTTATTTTCAGAAATTGAATGAACACCGAGTGTTGTTCTCCATTTCCTGAAAAACTAACAAAGAAGGTGTACTAATGATGATGCCTAATCTTATATTCTAGACATATGCGGCGGACATATTTTTTGCGCAAACTTGGAAGGATTTCCGATTGCGGCTACCAGAAAATATGACTTCGGAATATAGGTAGGTTATAATAAATTATAAATACACGATAACTATACTGTGACAATTTATCCGTGCAGGGGCGGAGAAAGAATACTAACCTCTGTGGCCGGGGTCGGCCTGTCGTAAAAGGCGACAAAACAACCCACCCTAGCTACGTGGTAGGGCCTCAAGCCCGTCTGGATGGCGACCACCTTTGGTCTTAAGTATGCCGCCATAATAACCTTGTGTTGTGTTCCGGCATTAGTGACCCAAGTTCCTGTACCCTTATGGGACAGCAGCGTGTTCGCGATGCCACTGGCGTTGCATACACCTATAGGCGACGGTAACTGCTAAATCCTAAGCGGGCCGTCAGCCTGTCTGCTGTTCTACAGCAATAAAAAAAAAAACAATGCATATACTAAGCATAAACATTTTATTTGTAAATGTATTTATATATATTATTCATAAAAACTCAGACTGCGGACTGAAATCGAGACCGTAACATCATCATCATCAGGAGGTCATCATTTTTAATCAACATTAAGAATTGATCATCAAATAAATCATGTTATACTGTAACGATATTTTTAGACATCAATTTATGTGTAGTTTTTTTTTTATATTCTCGTTTCTTTTATTTCCATTCTTCATCTTAAATTATTTCAACTTATTACAACCCATAACGTCTCACTACTGTGAACAGATGTCATGTCTCAACACGTTTATTAATTTCAGGATACCAGTTTTCTCGCGCAATTTTCACTTATCGTATCGAAATAAGGATACAGGCCCCTGCTACCGGAGTAGCCCTAGCCCGTCTGTATGGTAACCAATAGACATTTTCGGTTTTTTGTAAGCATGCCACCACAATGTTCTCGAGTTGTGTTCCGGCGTAAGTGACCCAGATTCCAGTTCCCCTACGTGAACGCTTACTATTGGGAAGTCGGTGTGTCTGCTTTAAAAAAATATATATAATATTAACTGGAAATGTCGGTAGGAAAATTCGAGAGTGTTTGACTATAATCTTCATCCATCACTGACAAGAGAACTGTCTTAGGTAACGTACCCATTCTACGTGAGCTATTTGTGAAAATATTTACTGACCCCCCGTCGCCTCTAGTTTTCGCGTTGTTTCATTTGTTTTGCAGACATAAAGTTATATAAAAAAATATTTGGCTCTTATTCGTCTTTATAATACAGTGCTTGACGCATGACACCAAAAGTGCACCCATACCTGTAGTTATATAGCTCGAAAAAGTGCGCGATTTCTTTTAGAGGATGTTGAGTACGTGATGAAATTAAAGCCCCTCCTCTGTGACCAAGCGTAGTATTTAAAGACTTCTCCCCCCTGAACGTGTCATGTAGTATAGGCATGTTCCCCTAGTACTCATTCTGTTGAAGGACACTACATAAATTCTTTGTAATAGGCTCTTAGAAGTGGATTGGTTGAAGCATATGTGGCGCCCGGACTCCTTTTTCAAGAACGCGAAATCAGTCACCTTCCAGACCATGACAATTCCCAACCATTACGTGTGGCTCTATAAGGACAAGACGATCCTGTATATGGTGAAGCTGACCCTGAAATTATCTTGTGCTATGAACTTTTTGATATATCCTCATGATACCCAAGAATGCAAGCTGCAGATGGAGAGCTGTGAGTATTTTTACAGTTAACATTCGTATTTCTGGTCAAAAATGCCTTTAATGTCTTAAATATTTATTCAAAAGAAGCTTTTGATGTAAAAAGCATCCGGTGTTAAATTGTCGACAAATTTCGATATGATTATTATTGGGATATGGATAATTAGTGGGTTGAGTGACGACTATTATTGAAAATTCTGAGTGCAGATATTCTTTTAACGCTGTAGAACAGCAGAAAAGCTAACGGCCAACTTGAAAGCTACCGTCGCCTATACATGTTTAGAGGCATCGCTAACACGCTGCCGACCGCGTAGGGGCACTGGAACCTGGTAATTTATACTATGGCATGACACAAAACAAGGTGTGGCGACAATACATATCTTGAGACCAAATAACTAACTCTTAACCAAAATAAATAATTCATTCTAAATACATAATTCAAACATAAAAACTAAAATAAAAAAGATGAAATTTATAAATATGTAGAATATAGGATTTAGATCGTCCTTGATTGGAAACGTTCCTAAAACGCTGATTCCATTACCGCGTTTGATTGCAATGCTTATCCTTTGTCCCAAATACAAACCGAATTTTTGTTCCCGTGAGAAATGTATCGAGTTTTTTTTTTATTTGCTATTAAGCAACGAATTTAACAGTTACCATCGCCTATGTGTGTTAGGGTACAGAAACTTGGGCCACTAATGCCGGAACACAAGGTCATTAAGGCGGCATACTCAAGCACAAAGGTGGTCGCCATCCAGACGGGCTTGAAGCCCTACCACGTAGCTAGGGTGGGTTGTTTTGTCGCCTTTTACGACAGGCGGACCCCGGCCGCTGAGGTTAGTATTCTTTATCCGCCCCTGCACGGATAGTCTCAATAAAGGTGATAGACTTTCTGGGCCCCACGCCCTCAGAGCCCCAACAGCGAAAGATACAAATATGAATCCGTTACCAATGGACACATATAGGCATTACAGCTCCTCTTGTTATCCTCAAATTACATTAAACTCAGACACATCAATTCTTGTACTTCTTTGGTAGAGCAACAAAAATTTCACCGAAAACTATATACCTATATATAAGTATATACTTTATCCGTGCAGGGGCGGAGAAAGAATACTAACCTCTGCGGCCGGGGTCGGCCTGTCGTAAAAGCCGACAAAACAACTCACCCTAGCTACGTGGTAGGGCCTCAAGCCCGTCTGGATGGCGACCACCTTGGGTCTTAAGTATGCCGCCATATTAACCTTGTGTTGTGTTCCGGCATTAGTGACCCAAGTTCCTGTACCCTTATGGGACAGCAGCGTGTTCGCGATGCCACTGGCGTTGCAAACACCCATAGGCGACGGTAACTGCTAAATTCTAAGCGGGCCGTCAGCCTGTCTGCTGTTTTACAGCAATAAAAAAAATACGTAGAAATGCAGTTTTATCTAGGATATAACTCGACTCTGTCTCGACTTCCAAAGTACAAGATTACCGTACAGCTGGATTAATAGTGGTGTATAATATGAAGAATGATCAAACAGAAATTAGATATTGCGTGCTAGCTAAATATATACAAGGAACATTATCAGTTACAATGATACAATGGGCGGAAGAAGGTTTCTTACAGTATCAGAAAACGACCATCTAAGTATATTGGCAAACATAATAAAACTTCTTACAACACAATAGTTGAGCTAATTAATATTAACCGTTGAACTCCTGGCAAGTTTTTTTTATTAGCACCTTCGGGTATAAACAATTCTACCATAAAAATTACATTATAGGTGAAATAAAAACCAATAAGATAAAAAATAAGATTAAAAACCACATGTATAACTTAATCTCATATATAAAATTCTCGTGTCACAATGTTCGTTCCCGTACTTCTCCGAAACGGCTTGACCGATTCTCATGAAATTTTGTGAGCATATTGAGTAGGTCTGAGAATCAGCCAACATCTATTTTTCATACCCCTTAGTGATAAGGGTTGTCCATCCTTAACCTTTTTTAAAAAATGCTGCCCAAAGTCACTATTCCACGTGGACGGAGTCGCGGGCACAGCTAGTTAAACCTATAATAAAAAAAGAAAGAGATGTACAGACAGATGGTCATTCAGTTTGTGTAACCAATTGTGTGGTTAAACAATTTCTAAAAGCAGCAGCTGAAAGGTGAAATATTTCCACATCCGTGAAGCTTTTCATAATTTACGAGTACGAGTTTCTCTTATTGTTTGATATCTCTGCGGAAATTTAATATTCAGTTTACTAATTAACGGATTACAGTCAAATTTATTATGACAAATATTATACAAAAGTATAGCATGAGTGGAGACCGTGTCTTAGTAAATGTAATGGCCGCTCACTGATGATGTTAGATTGGTGGACCGATGATATTAAAAAACTGATAGAAGCTGGATAAGAAAAGAGGAGGGATCAGGTTAAAGCATGAGTTTAAGGAGGCAGTCGAGCACGGGACCCTATGTGAGGTTGTTGATGAATGATGAATAAAAGATAATGTAAAGGTATTTCAACTGTGTACATGAAAAATACTTGACCGAATTCGGTTTAATCAATAGTCAATTCTAAAGGATAAACCCTAAAAATTCATTTTGTCTAAATATAAAAATGTCAGCCATCGTGGGCCGTAATTAGACTTTGAAGTATTGAGCGGTGTCAGTGTCTCCAAATCTGAACTTGAGAGTCACTCAGGTACGAACAAGTAACGAGGATTTGAAGAGCTCTCCGTATCTTGTAATATTTTGTGTCGACGTTCCGAACAGTTGAGTGGGTCGAATGTACGATGGGGAAGGCTTTTTGGTGTTCACACTTTGATGTATTTTTATGTAGAGTTTCGCTGCCAGAAATAGGAATAGAGAAACCTGATTATAAAAGGCAATAAAGCATCGTTTTTCCTTTCAGAATTAAGCCTTTTTTTGTCTCAGGTGTAGAAAGGAACGAAGAAGAGATTTAATCAGTGATGATGTTAAATTAAATGATACAAATTATTGATTTTTATATAATTATTGATTATTAGACAAATATGAAAAAGGCAATCACTCACGTGTGTACACGGCATTAAATTATTTGCTCTAGCGGTCATAAAGTTTTGTTATGATGATTGGCTCCTAAAATTAATTACCGAAATTTTGCTTGACATGATGGAATTTAATTTTAACAGTCTTAAAATATTTATCCATTACTGAGTGTATAACTCAGTAATGGATAAATATATGTGTTTTACTATCGTACCTAAGATATAATAGTTTTTATCATGTATTTTTTATTAATTAATTCCAAAATCAACTATTTTAATTTTCCATATACTACGTCGTATTGTGTAACGTCCATTCTACCTTATCTACGAAAGGTATTATAAGTTTTCAATCCTAAACCGCTGAACCAATTTAGATAAATTTCGATACGGAGATAGATTGGACCTTGGAGAAGAACAAAGGCATTTATTGTCGCGAAAATGTTTTGTTTTTGGCAGAACAACGTTTGCCGGGTCAGCTAGTTTAATTATAAATTTTAAAATGATAGTTGATAAAAACAGCGGTAGCAGAGAGCGGCGTCGACAGAATGCTCTGGAAACACCCACATCCCAAAAGTTGATTCGCAGAGACCTTACAAGTCGCTCCCTATTGTCCTTCATTCGGAGCCATTCCATTAAGAAATGGTATTTAGTAAATTTATTACAGTATAACTTTTTGTAATTTTTGGTAATTTTTTTCAATATCATCATCAATTTCACCAAATTTTAGCTATTTTATTTTACGGTTTTTTTTACAATTTTCTGGAGATTTTGAGGGTGTACGGCCCAAACTAACTTTAGATTTGGATTTAGCGGGTCGAAATAGATATCGGTAGGTAAGTGACGTCAAACGTTCAATTCATTTTTTTTACATAGATAATTACACGCCGGTATTTAATAACTAATAATAAGAACCGTTTTTAATAATCCATTATAGAAACGTAGAGTATCTTGACATTTATTCCGATAAACCTTCCCGAGCACTCCGCTATAAATAGCCGCGTTAGGTCCTCTAAGGCGCTCTCCTCGGAGATGAGAGGCTGACACCGCATACAACGAGTGCCTCGAGCACCCTTCACAGCTACGTTACAAATCTTCACATATAAAATCAATATTTATAATGGCAGTGCTTTTAACTAGGTATATCGGGAAAATGTATTTTGAATATTCAGTATTTACTTTTTAATTAAAGTGTATTTACGTTTAATTAAATTTAAACTGACCTCTGTAGCTTAAGGGTATAATATGTTTATATTTACAAAAAAAAAATATATATATATATAGCATATTAGTTATCTAGTACCCATATCACAAGTGCTTAGTTTGGGACTAGATGGCGCTGCGCGCTATGTGCATTGTTAATATTATTTATTTATTATTTAAAATATGAGAATTTGAATGGATCGATGTTTGTTACTCAATAACAATTAAATGGTTTAACGGAGTTATATGCAATTTGGCAGCGATAAATTTAAGTCTGGAATATGATGTAATCTTCTGTTTATACTAGAAAGAAATAAAAAGGAAAATAATTTATTTAGGACAAGAACTAAAATTACAAAACACATTGAAAAACTCAAAGAACATAGAAATATGCTTAAGAAAAATACTTAAATAAAAAAACACATGAATACTTTAAATAATATATTGATTCCAAATCGCTTTCTGCCGGAAACGTTCCCGAAACGCTGGCTGCATTACCTCGTTGAATGGTAACACTTATCCTTTGCCTTAAATACAAATCAGCTTTTTGATCCCTGAGAGCTTTATCAAATACTTGTATTGGCATGTACATTGTATAGTTCTATAATTGACCTTTTTCAGTATAATGCTGGTATATACAAAGACCATTCATTATGTAGAAACATCTAGTATTGAGATTGTTCTTCTTACAAGCGTATTATAACAGTTGCAACCAATATCCATGCTTCAAAGCATTCATTGCCATAAAACTAAAAAAACACATTTAACACTTTTTTATTTAGGGTAGCCAAGTTTATCACTCCAAGTTCAATTGAGAGGTCGAGAATTCAATTTTTACGAATACTTTTCTATTTCATTCTCATTTCAATCAAAATAGATTCAATTTTTAACAATCTCTTAGGCAGTTTTTACTAAAATTATGCAACACTTATCACATTATGTTATTCATAAATATTTATTTGTTAAAAGGCAGGTTATTATTCCATAATGTAAAATAACCAAAAAAAGCATCCCAAAAATACGGCGACCCCAACATAACCTTGCCGGCTTTCCCCGAGTTGGCGTGGTAACCTGTGATCGGGTTTTCTCAAGATATAAAAAAGTAGTAAAAAAAACTAAGACACGATTTTATAATTAATCAAACTAAAAGTAAAAATAATTTTTAACTGAATAAAATTACTGACGAGAAAATTAATGTCACTGTTCTAAAAAGCGTGGGGATTTATTTGTTGTCAATTCCAAATCGGTAAATGTTTTTTATTAATTTAACGTCATCTTACGGCTGGTTTTTAATTAATTTAACACCATCTTCCAGCAGTTTTATTAATTAAGCGCCAGATGGCATTTCGGCAGAAGGAAAAGAAAGCATTAATCCTAATGATCTTATGGGACAAATTTAATTTGTATAGTTTCATCAGGTCTTGATAAGAGTGCAAAATTTTTAATGTTTTTGATCGTCCAAAATGGGTTAAAATCATGTCGAAATTAACATAAAGCGTGTAAGAAAATCATTAATCCTGGGGATTATGGTAAAGATAATGATACAAACTATATAAATTATTGCATTGTCATGGGTCTTTGATATGTGTACAAAGTTTCATATCAATCCGTCGTTTTGAAAGGGGTGAAAATCACATTCAAAGATACCGTCACATAGATAAACTCCAGAAGCGATTCTGGAGTTTATCTATACATACAAATAAATAAAATTGGAGTGTCTATTTGTAATATTAAAATAACCGCTTTTTATTAAGTGCATTTGGATGTATACACGGTACATATACCAAAACAACATTTTTTACAATTTTTGTCTGTCTGTCTGTTTGTTTGTTTCGGCTAATCTTTGAAAAGGCTGAACCGATTTTGACGGGACTTTCACTGGCAGATAGCTGATGTAACAAGGAGTAACTTAGGCTACTTTTATTTTAGAAAAAAATAGATCTCACGAAAATGTTTTTTTTTCTGTTATTCGACCAGCGAAGCGGGCGTGAACGGTTACTGTATAATATTTATTTACAAAAGAGAAGTATATATGCAGTATATCAGTTGTCTATTACCTATAACACAAGTGCTATGCAATTTAGTTTAGGGCTAGATGGCGTTGAGTAAAATGTCCCAATATATTTATTATTTTTAATTTTAATCCACAAAGCGATTATATAAAAATACAAAGTTATTTTCGGAGATTTTGTGACTTGTATATCCGCATTCTCATCACATTAGACGGCAACTGAAATGAAATAATTTCCTAATGACATGGGATGAATGAATGCTTTCAGCTAATAGACTTTCTGCAGAAGTGAATGGAATAAATGTGAAAGAAACCGAATATCCGTGATATAAAAAAAATTAATTTTCTGTTATTACCTCTTAAGATCAAATAACAACCTTTTATTTTTTTATTACTGAAGAACAACAGACATGCTGACGGCCCACTTAACAGCAGGTGAATGATTATTATTTATTACAGTATTTGAAAGGGATAATCCAAAGTCTTTATCTGTACGAAGAACTCACATTTAAGAGCACTTTAATAACTGACATGACATGATACACAAATTATATATATTGGTTTTCAAAATAGAGTTGCTAGAGCAACTCTATTTTGAAAACTAACTAGGAACTTTGGAACTAGGTCCAGAGATAGATATCTGGACCTAGACCTTGACAGCAACTGAGAAATGTTACTAATGATAATGTTTAAAATAAAATAATTCCAGTATCCCACACGACGGATGACTTGATCTTCCAATGGGACCCCGATGTCCCTTTGGTTGTCGACGAGAATATAGAACTTCCACAACTGGAGCTGGTACAGAACAGAACAGCAGATTGCACGCAGGTGTATTCTACAGGTGAGTTTAGTAAATATCCAGATTATGAAAATTAGAAAAAGGTAACCTCTTGGATCGGGTTCATCCAAAATCTTTGGAGTCCCAAACTCGCCTGTCGATTAATGGACTTTGCAGATTAAGTTTATGGATTAAAATTTCTTCAGAAAAGACTTGGCTAATACAGAAAATTAGAATACTAAATTGGGGAGAAAAAAACAATATCTAATACTTATTCTTATGATAGAGATAATAAAAGGAATATTGGCTTAACAAGAATAAAGACAAAGTCGACTACTGATTCTTATGCACGGAATCCATTGCTTGCTTCAGAAACTCGACAGCCATTTAAGCGGGTGTACCAGCAAGTGATTTAGATTACAATAATATTTTGAAAGCCTTCCCTGGTATGGCCACGTTTTACGGCAACCGGCTATACTCACGTGGGAAACAAATATCCGGCTATGCCGCCTTCGCCAGGCCCCAGCAGGAGGGGTATACCAAAGTGCTGGATTGATGTAGGGAGGGGTGATATGCCAATGGATTGACTACCAGGGATGACGAAGACCGTGCTAAGTAGAGAAGAAAAAGTTGGACCCCGGGCACCGAAGCGAAAGTCTAGGTTGCTCCCGGGATCTGATGCTGGGATGTTGATGAATACTTCGAAAGCGTTGATAGGACCTCTTACAGCTTCATCATTTTTCACTTCAATGGATTAGATTTACCCTGACCTAAATACTAAACACAAACACTGACAAGACTTTTAGCAATTAATTGGGATTATCTGATAATCCATTCATAATTTCGGAAAACTACTTATCTTGGTCAACGAGGTCGATTTAAACTATGACTAAGTGAATACGGAATGTTATGAAATCTTAAACTTTGAAACTACTCCATTTTCCTTTCTTGTATTGCTGTTTTTGAAGCTGTAAGTAACTTTCATAGCAGTTAAGTCAATTTTCAGAGAATTATCTATGTGTGTAAACTGTCCGTCAAAATGTGTTAAATTAAAGTGGCGCCATAATAATAAAGGGAAATTTTAGATGAAAACGCCATAAGTTATTAGAGTAGGCTAATTTTACTTCAGCGTACTTCAATTCGTCATCTACTGCTACATTCATAGCATATAATGTAGCTGCACTAGCGCCGCACTCTAGCGGGTTTTTGAACTATAATTTGCAGCGTACAGCTGGACACTTTTTAAACTTCTTCGCCATATGAGATGGTTCTTCTTACCTCTTCCTTCCATAGAGAGAAACTAAATCTCAAAGCTTTTTCAAAGATTTATAATAGACCTATATATGGATACCTAGATCAGAAAACTGTTAACGTTATTTTTTTCGTGTAGATTGAATCCATAGATCACTTGCATAACTACAGCGCCTTGTCCTATTAGATAGAAACTAGGCATTGATCGTCACCCTTATGACGAAAATATTTAACTATATTTAGTACCTGTAATGACGTACAGAGCTAGGAGTTCACAGTAGAGTAGGGTAGGGTCCAACAATTTAAAATCAATAAAAATTATAATACTAAATGATTGATTGAATAGTTCAAATAGTCTAATTGCACAGTTTGGACACTAAACTAACATCTTTAAGCGATTCCTATATTCTATAGAGAGGGAGATGCTTGAAACTACATCAGAGAACCTAAGTCTCCGATGTAGAAGTCTCCAATAGCTTGGCCCTAATGATGGAGTAAACGAGTTCACTAGCGGAGACCTACTGAAAGGCAGGGGTTAGAGATGTCAAGCTGAAGATAGCGCTTTGGTGATAAAGCTTGGTTGAAGGTTACGTTTTGCAGTGGACATCAATAGTCTGTTGATTAGGGATTCTAGGAAGAGCACCTCTTCTTTCAGTGACCATATTTAATCATACCCGTTTCTTGTATTTCTTCGCTCAGATGAGAAGTGCCTCAAGAAGGGATTCTCCACAGTACCTTGTTCTGAAGTCTACTTTAGAATATGACTAGGAAGAAATACTTCTTCTTCTTTACTTCTACTTTTTATTAAGAAGAAGATGTTGTGACAAAAATTGAGAAAGGTATGCTGAGATGGTCTGGCCATGTCGGGAGAATGAATGAAGAACGATTGACGAAAAAAGTGTATAAGGCGAGTGTGAATGGAAGTGCTGGAAGGGGTAGACCTAGGCGGACGTTTCGAGACCAGATCAGGGACGTCTTGAAAAAAGGCCAGGTCAAGAGTACCCTAAACCGAAGGGCATGTATGAAGGGAATAATAAAAGTGGACGAAGCGAAACAAGTATGTAAGGATCGTAGCAAGTGGAAAGAAGTGGTCTCTTCCTACCCCTACGGGAAAGAGGCGTGATTATATGTATGTATGTATGTAAATATTTTGAGTTGTGTATTCGTGAGTGGATAAAAAGTTTGTTTTGTCTCATTTTTCAGGCAATTTTACGTGTTTGGAAGTGATTTTCAAATTAAAACGGCGACTGGGGTACCATTTGTTCAACACGTATATCCCGACGTGTCTAATCGTCATTATGTCGGTAAGTAATGTCAAAAAGTCCTTAATTAATGATAACGTTGGCTAATGTCTCAAGTTCTACGCCACTTATACTTTGGATTTTAAAATGCATTATATGCACCGAAAGTATTTCCATTATTTGCACAAAAATTAAATAGCTTTTTATGTATAATGTTTACTTTTGTTTGAAAAACAAATTAATATTAAGCACATGTATTATTTGCAATATGCAAATAACACATTTAAGAACGATTCCAGCCGAAAGCTATTTGGAATCAATTTTTTTATTTACATTACAGCTTTCGTGTTTTAGGTTTTTTTTAATGTGCCTAAAATTACATATACAATTGACGGGCATACGCTCAGACCATGAAAAACTATTTGCCATATATATAAATATTGTATCCATGTCCGAGATTGGCACAGAAACGACTGCACCAGATCACCCCTATTTACTTCTATGGGACAGCAGTGCGTTCGCGGTGCCCCTAGCGCGGCGTCGCAGACATTCATAGGCAACGGTAACCGCTTACTATTAAGTTGGCCGTCCGCCTGTCTGCTGTACCTCAGGAGTAAAAAAACTTGCATAGCCACTGAGCCAACGATGTCGTATATTTTTGTCTAAATAAGTAATTAGGTAATATACTGAATTTTAAAGGCCAGACAAAAGAAATAATAACTAAACGGATTATCAAGGATAATTAATACCAGATTAGTATATTTTTAATTTGGTTTGTGTCTAGTATATATTTTTATTTAAATAAAAATACTTCTGTTATCGCGCTGCCCTATCCAGTCACATGGAACTAAAATAAATTTACAAAAGCCTAGTACTTTGTCAGTAGATGTCGCTGCCTAAAGTTTACCGGTTAATTATCGTTCACTCCAGCCCTACTGGCAGCCTTCCATAGACACAATGTGTACAAGTGGCCAAGCGGTCTTGTGTCTCAGCATTTTTACTTTTTTACTCATTTACTCTCTTCAACATGGCCAGTTCTACATTTTACAAAGTAAATACCAGGCTGATGGCCCACTTAATAATAAGTAGTTACCATCGCCTATCCATAGGCGACCTCAGGACACGAGCTCGCCTTTGTCCCAGGTACAGGAACCTGGGAAAAAGTATCAATTTTTAAAAAAGAATCTGTACGATGCCGGTCACAGACCGAGATTGCACCGTATAGGGATGAGAGAGGATAGCTCGGGAGCTGTGGACTGTATTAGTTAGATATACGCGATATCTTGCATTGGGCAAAGAAATTCACACTGACCTTGCTTCCACCTCTTCCCGATTCGGTTCAGGTCGCGGAGGAACTGTTGCACGGCACCAACTAAATGTCACGCACTGAACACACAATTTTATGGTACGGCCAAGGAGAGTTTGGAGTAACTATCAGGGAAGTCGAACGTCGACCGTCCCGCGCGTTTAGAAGCTTTCGCGTTACTATCATATTATTTCCGTCCCATCCTCGCTTTCACCATTTACCTCACCGAGAGTGAGGGTAGGTAACAAAAATCAGGAAGCGGGATCTCAAATACAAGCTAAGCCCCTTAGTCATTATAGTTTTATAGGTGCTTTGATAATAATAGACCATAACTTAAAACCCACTGCAGAAGAAAGAGGCTCAACATGGTGTACCAGTACGTGGCTGTCCACTGTTAGCTGGTGTCCAAAGGTATTTTCCTACGCGGTTAATAACTGTGAATTTCGTTTAAATTTGCACATTTAGCAAACAAATTTGGTATGTACCACCGTGGGATTCCAACCTCCACGTCGAGTGCGTTACCACTTCGCTGCTGCGTATTTCTCTATCCGCTAACAAATGATTTTATATATTTATTTTTTTACTTTTACTTCTGACCTATCAAGATTGAAGGGAAAGCCGAGATGATAACCTCATTCAATCAATAGGTAGGTATGGAAATGTACCGATACTACGTGACCTATTTTTGACAATTTATTTTTACTCTTCTCTCCGTTTGGTGACCATACGCAGTGGCGGGCCTAGGGCGGCCAGATATTAGGGGCGGCCAATCGTGACAAAAAATTCACTGATGATAACAAGAAATAACTCAAAGTACGTAAAATTCTAAAGGCTCGCGCACATTATGGTGGGCCGTACTGCACCGCATCGTATGACAATAATCTTCCTAAATCACTTTTGTACTTTTTATAAATAAAATATAGATAATATAATATGAAGTAATTATTTCGTTCATATAAAATATTCGTATAAGTTATTTCGTATATGATTTAGGAAGAATATTGTTATACGCGCGATCCTTAAAAACACTCGCTCGTGCGTTCGTAGGTTAAACAAACGTACTGTTACACAATATTAGGTGTTGACATTTAAAACTGCAGTAATTATACTGAAAGCGTATAAATTACTGCTCCTGTTCATAGTACTGATAACCCATGTCAACTAACACTTATACTGGTACTACATGACCTGAGGCCTAGGGCGGCCAAGACTGCAAATCCGCCACTGACCATACTCTAGTTTTCACGTAGTAAATCATAAATACGGTTTTCAATAATTTTTGGTCGCCAGAAAGTCAAAAAAATTACTTGGCTCATATTTGTCTATAATAATATAGTGTTTCCGCGGGACGCCAAAAGTGCATGCACACCTTTGATTGCAAGTAAAAACTAAACGCTATACGCCATGTTTGAATATAGTTGGAAATAGCGTATAAGTTTCTTTAGATGATTACTGGCTACATGATGAAATCCTAAGCCAGGGCTCCTTTCTGTAGCCAAGCGTGGTATTTTGAAGACCTCCCTCCGCCCCTCGGGTCGCGTAGCATGGGTATATTTAAGGTCGGTGTACCCAAAAATCTTGTCGTAATTTGTACAAGGAGGAGGTACTCTTAATTATGTTACAAACAAACAAACTATCAATATTATTCAAATATCGTTGTTTCTGGAAAGGCCCAACGATGGACTAATCCTTTCATTCCGGTTTCATCGGATTAACAGATAACGCGATAACACTGTGCTTACATGAAAAACAATGATTTGCAACCATTTACAGAGTGACATTTATCTTTTAATTGAATTACTAGTGGGTCAATAAGATTGTGGTTGTCAGCTTGGTTGGAATATTACTTTAAAGTTTTTATTCGTGCAGGGGCGGAGAAAGTAACTCTGCGGCCGGTGTCGGCATCTCGTAAAAGGCGACAAAACAACCCACTCTACCTACGTAGTAGGGCCTCAGGCCCGTCTGGCTGGCCACCACATTTAGACTTAAGAATGCCACCATAATAACCTTGTGTTGTGTTCCAGCATTAGTGACCCAAGTTCCTATATTCTTATGGGACAGCGGCATGTTCGCGATGCCATTGGCATTGCAAACACCCATAAGCGACTGTAACTGCTAAACTCTAATCGGGCCGTCAGCCTGTCTGCTGTCCTACAGCAATTAAAATAAAAAAAAACATGCGGGGCAGTCTGGGGACTGCCGATAGAAGTGAAAACTAAGTAACTTGTGAATTGTATCGTCGAGCTATTAGATTATTATTTTCGAATTATTTTTGGTTCCATGA